>JAJJMC010000341.1:979674-1065709 GCA_023531435.1 Papaver californicum | reverse complement strand
TTTTATGCAATTTGTTATCAATAGCTGCACTCATGGATGATTGACTCGATTCAAACTAGGAAATCATGTTAATAGTTTGATCATTTTGCTGAATATTCACAGTTTTCCCCTTATTGAGTCTTGGTGGAGGATCAGGTAAATAAATAAATTCTTTTAGCTCCCCCGCATCAATCAACTTTTGAACTAGCATTTTCAGATTCCTGCATCGGCTTGTGGAGTGGCCCCGATAGTAATGATATTCACAATATTCCTTCAAATCCTGGTTGTGTGGAGGCTGCTTTGCTTTTGTCCAATGCCATTGAAAATCTTGTCTATTTTTTATTGTATTTAGAATTTTGGGGTAAGAGATGTTGAGTTTAGTGAAAAGTTGCTCCTCAAATTGGCGGATAAACTTTCTTCTATCATCTGACTTTCCTCTCTTTGATTCATTGTTAGGAGTTTCTCCCGCAACCATCTTTCCAGAACTGGTTGATGGTTCTACAAAATTTGCCATGTTTGCACTCTCCTGACGCTGAGATATTATTCTGGGATGCTGCCTTTGTATGTCCTGCAATCTTGCCCATTTTTCAATAATATCTCTAAGATCCCCTTTATTTTTCAGGTTTTTATCATGAATATCAACGAAAAGTTGGCTTTCTCGGTTGGTTATTCCCCATTTATAGCAGTTGATAGCAACTTATGGGGTTACATCCCATATTTCTTGAAAAATTGTATGTTATTGATCTGTATAATCTCGGATGGTTTCCTCTGTCCATGAGGCAAGAGAATATAGTTTATCCATCCCTGCGTCCGCTGGCTTGTTATACATGTACGTCTCCAGGAACTTGCGGGTCAATTGTGTGTAGGAATGCACTGACCCTTATGAAAGATTATCATACCATGCTAAAGCTATCCCTTTCAAGCTTGACGGAATATACCTGCACATAACAACGTCATCCTGCTCCCACCGGGTCATGATGCGGTTGTAATACTTCACATGGTTCATTGGGTCTTTTATCCCATCATAGCACTGAAAAATGGGAATACTACAAGTATGCGGTATTGGCGCGTACGCAAGGTGTAGTGCCAAAGGCGTCCTTCTAGATTCTTTTAATACTTCTTCTAATCGTCCACCCTCTTTATTTTTCAAAACTTTAATTTCTTCTCGCATTTGGTCCATGTCCTCAAAATATTTTCGCCATCTGTTATTTTGTAACTTTGAATCATTTATAACCTATCTGGTTCATTCCGCTGACGTGCGGGTTCCACAATCATCACTCTCTGATCTTTATTGACTTTTTCTTTTCTTCTTGCGGGTCTGTTAGAGCTTACTTCTTGCCCCTGTATTCTAGTTGTAGATGGTTCCGCATCATGCTGGGATTTTTCTTTGAGCCTTTGGTTTTTTGGGGTCAAAAGTGTAATTTGTTCCGCACAAGTCTGTTGTACCTTGCGCATCTCATCCATTTCTTCCATTGATTGGTTAATGTGGTTAATACTATTTTGAGAAGTTTCTTCAGATGAATGATTAGTTATTTGATTTTAAGAATTGGTTTCTTGATCATTGATGTGTTGTTACCCTTGTGTTTCTCTCATCATTTCCCTTTCTTGAGGAACCTCTATTGCCTGACTCCCCCGATTTCCTGAATTGGCATCTTGATCTTGCATGTTACTATGTGACATTGTTTCCATTTATGTGATCCTTTTTAAGATGTTGTAATTTCTTCTTAGCTCAGTCTTATGTTGTTGTAGGAATTTCTTTACTAGTATTCTAAAAGAGCTCAGATAATAAGTTATGTGTTTCAAAAGGTTTTATCATTCATAATAACTATATAATGCAATTTGATTGAAAGAAAATAATAAACTTAGTTTTTAACATGTCACACACAAATCGAGTAATTTTCTAATTTTCCAACAGATTCTAAAAGTTCATGTGCTAACAAGTTAATATCAAGTTCGAAAATTTAATTGAAAACTTATTTCATTATTTTTTGCAAGAATCAAAATTTTAGTTAAATGTAAAGAATCAAGAACTAGATAAACATAACATAATTGTTTGGTGAAAATTGATGAACTAAATTTTCAAATCAACGATTTAAGGAATATCCTAGGTAATTTAGTATATATGAGAGGTATGAAATAATGAAATAATGTGTATAAGCATAATGACCAAATTTTTATGTTCATCAACTGATTAATTCAGAGTAAAATCATATGTAAAGTTTTTTCAATATGACTCGTAATCATTGTACTTTAAGAAAAAGAATTTTCCAACAGAACTCGATTCAAGATTTTAAAGATGAAAATTTTGACAGGTAGAATAAATTCTTTACTACCTCCCTGTTTCTAGCGCCAAATTGTGATTACCAAAAATCTAGCTTGGTGGATCACAACCAATATGATTTGAAACATAGTAAAATTTGACATCTTATCATAAAATCATTCCATATTAAAATTTAGAAGATGGAAATCGATCAAAACTAGAAATGAATTGACTCATACATTTAACGTGGTTCAACAATCATATTGTCTACATCCACGAGTAAAAAGATTTGGATCATTCTTATTATTTATCATCATTCATTACATAAGAAAAGTATACTATAAAATCATAATCATATCAATCAAGAATTAATTGAACTAAGAATTTACACAAGCCTCATACCTAAACTCTTTTGGTCTGATTCTATGCCTTAAGTCCAATTTTTCTCCAGAATTTCCAGTCCCTTTTCCTGTTTATGAGCTTGGTATTTATAGCCAATTTGATGGGTCCCTCCAATCTACCTTTCCACCTATTTATTCTTATCCATTTTTGGAGCGAAAGGTAGTCCCACAACACTTATTTGTTCTTTCCGCAAGACTTGATCACGCTTCCCGCAAGTCTTAGCATGGGTGTTGCTTGCTTCCTCTAGTTTCTCACTTGTCATCCCGCAACTCATATTCGGTCTTGTATTTAAGTTATTGTTTTTGGATTTGGATGAACGATGTGGTCCTATTAGAATCATTGCATGCCTAACATATGGCTCTTAAAAGTGATTTGTCATGCTTTAGTTCTTTTAGTTCCACAGCTTGTAAAGTTGATACGTGTCTCTCATGCATCAACGCTCATCATTACTTTTTATTGTGCCAGGTTTTCCGGCAACCTGGTGTCAGTCAGGCAGTAAGGCTATCTGTTTTGAGCAGTGTGTCTTACTTTCCCACAATCCACTTGTCGATCATGCATTACCGCTGTCAGGTTCAAATCTTATCAACTTTGCAGATGTCAGTTCAGTGCTTTTAAAAGGTTTTGTTTCAGTGTTCCTCATCTCATCGTAACTTGTTACTTCTCCAATAGTTTTTGGACACGCGTAGCTTAGAATTTATTCCCTCACACTTACAAATCATTCAAGTATAAATATACTTAAGAGATTATCTTTAGATTGCAATCTCTAAGTAGTAAGCGTGTTTATTGCATAATCAGAGTACATGTGATTTTTTAATTAGATCACTTTGGTCTCTATAGTCTATACATAACTCTATTAACCATTTTACCTAATTGTTCATAAATGTCTTTGCACTTGGTATGAGCTCGATCTCCTGCAAAGAATTCACTCACAACATGATTTACCTCGTTCGGACTGAAAATGTTGGTTTATCACAATCACGAATTATCACACAAAGGATAAGACCGCCAAGTTAAAAAACTAAATTAAAATAGTCAACACGTGTAATTCCTACAAGCACTAAATTAACAATTTTTGGATAAAAAATCCTAAATAAGGGGACGTTTATAATTATTGGATAAAGTAGGGGGACTGGAAATCCAATTAGCTAAGTAGTGGTATCTGTATGATTTCCCTCAATTTAACGCCAAATTAAAGATACAAATTTTTAATTCATTTCGTCACCTCTTTCTCTCCTATTGCTCTTTCTGGATTTTCCTTTCCCGAATAGGTAAGATCTCCCGATTCGACCAATTTTATATGTATGAGTTTGTCTCTTTAAATATTCAAAAAATAATGATTCTCTTGATATCAAAATTGATTATTTTTTTCCTTTTAGAGTTTCATAAATTTATGGGTGAATTCCTCAATTAAACTTTCAAGAAGAAAACCATGGTTGGGATCATTATTTATTAAGATAAGCTTTTATTTCTAGGTGTCTTTACTATTTTTAAGTTTATAAAACGATGCAAATATTTTCGATATTGTGCTTCCTTTGAGTGGTCTTACAAGGAAGTGATTCGTAAACCTTCATGTTGTAAGGTATCTGTCTTTACTAGTGATATTATTCATTAGTTAGTCTAAAATTAAAAGTATTTTGTTTCGTTATTATGGTTTATTTGTATATGCTTGTCTAGAAATTCCTTGCTTTGACTTTTACTAGCATTTCTTTTTATTTAGACTATTGTTTGGAGTTTGGGCTTCCACATTATATATTCTTGATGCTTGAAGGATACTTCGCATTGTGATTTAGTCGCATAATACAAGTAGATATGATATAACCTAGTTTTATCAAGTTTTCATTTGGTACGACAACACTATAAATTAGCGATTTAGGAGTTAGTAATTTTATATTTTAGTTTATTTAGGATCATTTTGAGCTGCATGGTGTGGTTAGAATTCTTGAAAGGTTTTTTAATCCTTCTAAAGGTTTTTCCTACTCAAGAAGTCTAATAGCCTTATAGGAATAGGTTTACGAGTTTCATTAGGATTAGTTTGATTTTATTTGCTTATATAATGAGGTTGTGAGGTTCATATTTTGAATATACAAAAATCTTAAGTTTATTTGTTATATTTCGTCTATTGTTTGCATTATCGCTTCTGTTGGCCGTGATAAGAATTTAATTCATATCATTGATATCAGAGCGGTTTCGCTCCTTGTATGACCAAAAATCGAGCATAAGAAAGAAAATTTATGGAACAATTAACAACTTTAGTTACTGTGATGGCTACATCAAGCAATCGATTGGCGGAACAATTGGAAAAGCTATTGGAGAAAGATTTGATGTCAACTAGTGGACCTCGTAATACACCTAAGAATGATGGGAAGGTGATTTTTCCGTTGCTCGAAGGTATTGATCCTAAAGGTTGGTTATATCGCTGAATTGTACTTTCAATTTTATGAAATACCTCCAGCAAAACAAGTGCAATTGACATGTATTAACCTAGAAAGAAAAGTGTTACAATAGTATAAGTGGATAAAAAAAATCACTTAACTCTAACTTGGAAGAGTTCTCTGCATCTTTTTTGAAAACATTTGGACGCACAAAATATGACGACCCAACGGCGTCCTTAGCCAAGATCAATCAGACTAATTTTAATGTCATTGGAGATTATGAAGAAGAATTTGAACGACTTTTGAATCTTGTAGACGACCTTCCAGAGAATTTTCTGGTAAGTTTTTATGTCGGTGGGTTGGAAGATGAAGTTAGACTAGAAGTGCATGCATTAAGTCCAGACTCCTTAGTCGAGACTATAGGTCTAGCTCGTTTACAAGATGAAAAATTAAACTTACGTCGACATGGCCCTAGACCGTCAGTGCAATCTATCAGTACAACCACAACACCATCGACTAACATCGATCTTATTCCTCAAATCAAACGAATGACTACAGAAGAGGCGGAGGAAACAACTATGTTATAATTGCGATGAGAGATGGTTTCGAGGACATCGATATAAACAAAAGACTTTATTCCTTATCGAAGGAGAAGAGGGCATCGATGACGAAGGTGAAACAAAAGCTTCAAAGGGGGTGGAATGATAGAACCCAGTTCTATCAAGTTTAATTTGGCGCAACAACACTACAAATTAGCGATTTAGGAGTCTAGTAGTTTATATTTCAGTTTTTTAGTTTATTTAGGATCCTTTTCAATTTCATGGCGTGGTTATGATTCTTAAAAGGTTTTTTAATCTTTCTAAAGGTTTTTTCTACTCAAAAAGTCTAATAGCCTTATAGGAATAGGTTTATGAGTTTTATTATGATTAGGTTGATTTTATTTGCTTATATAAAGAGGTTGTCATGTTCTTATTTTGGATATACAGAAATCATAACTTTATTTGTTATCTTTCGTCCATTGTTTGCATTATCGCTTTTGCTAGCCGTGATAAGAATCTAATTCCTATCAAGATATTTTGATGATTTCGGTGCAACAAGGGTCGTCTGTCATTCTAATACACCTATCAATAAAAGAAAAGAAATGTAATATATCTTTTCTAAAATAATTGTTGTTTTAGTGAATCTTAACATATATACGGGATATAAATTAATAAAATCCGCTAAAAAAAATTGGATATTTTCTTATACTATTTTTTCTACAATGATATTTTCCAATTAAAATATTTTATTATTTTGGAGCTCCCATTAGACTTTTATATACGTACATTAACGCATTTGATGTTTTCTTATCATTTATGTTTCCTTATGAATATTGAGAAAAGAAAAAGAAAGATTCTTTTTCTAAAAGTTCGCCTTAGAGACGGCCCTGTTTTCACCTCTATGACTAAGGGACTCATTTGCTAATTAGAGTGGGTGGTGTATCGATTCTTCCAAATATCTTCAAATTAGTATTAGCTCATATGAGATGCCGATTGACCAAATCGTAAATAACAACCCATAGTTATTGGCCTTCCAAATTAACACTTCATTTTTACACCACAAAAAGTTTTACCAACTCCATAACCAAAATTTACTAAATAAGTGAATGAAATTAGCTTCCATCAGCATCATTATAGATAGTGGGATAAACATTCACCAATTAAGAATCTCATCATACAACTTATAAACATACAGAGTTCTTCCAAACAAAGAGAGTAGCACAATGGGGTTCTTCGGCAAATACTTGATCTTATCTTTGATGATTAGCTTCGTCGTGCTTAACAGCAATGTCGCTGATGCCGCTGAAGGAGGCGCTAAGAAGTATATTAATCTCCCAGAACTTACTATCTGCAAAGGTGCCGATTGCCCCAAGAAACCTCATGACCCCGCACACCAATATCACCGTGGTTGCCAAAAGAATCAAAAATGCCGCACTGATTAAAGTGGTTAATCGCCATATCATCCACCAATGATTTTTGAAATATTGCATTCAAATTAATCTAAAGAAAGAATGACGATGAAAAATAAATAATATAATTATACTCTGTCCAGCGGCATTGGACCTATTGGTGATGCTATTTCTTAATTTTCTTGGCAATTAATGTAACAAATTTTTTTGAAAAAATAAAGATATATTCGCATTCTTGTTTGTCCATTTACTTGCTAATTCCAGGTTCTAATCCGACATATTCTTCAAAATATCCTAGGTGATTTGTGAGAGTAGTCATCGACATTTATAAAATTTGGGCAATATTTACAAAATTAGATACTATATGAACTTCATCACTTCACTGACGTCTAGTCTAACTGTCAACCAAAGACATAATAATGTCATAATCAAAACCAGCAAGAAAATAAAATATACATAATTTGTTGTATTTTTGTAGTATATTATAGTGGCCCTTAGAACTGTCAGAGTAAGACCAAGGTGTCATCATTACTGTTAGCCAGTCGTTATATGAAGGTTAGGTTCATGTCCCTCTCATATGCAGTTTTATATTCCTACAATTTTATCCCTTCTTGAGGAGGTTGCATAAAAACAAACATGTTACGCAGTCGGCAATATCCCTGTGTAACAACGCCAAAACACTTCCTGGCCCCAAAATTTCCCCCTAACTTTTTCCGATATCAAAATCATTTATCGGTGATACAGGGTTTTCCTGTGGGATCCATCAGACAAGGTTTTCGTGTGAGATCCATCATTTCTGAAAAATTTATTATTTTTGGGAAGCCACACTGTTGACAAAGCAAGTTAGAAAATGAAACTCTTGGTGCACAAGTAGTCAAATGCAGGCAGGGTTCAACATTTGTTCCCTTATGGACTACAGTGCCGGCGAGATGTGGAGAAATCAACGAACTTGGGTCTCCTTAGAAAAGTTGAGGGTAGGACTTATTGTTGAGAATGACGGGTTAGATCATACAATGGCTAAGAGGATTGGAAATGCTCATTCAAATGTGCACACAATGTTTTCTGACTTCTCAATTTGATTACTATAACCTCAAAGTAGAATCCCTTAAATAATTTATTGCTTGTCGTGTGGATAAATTAATAGTCTATATAAAATCCTTTTGCCATGGATTTCACACCATTTTTGTGATTCATGTTTCTTAGTCTTTCTCAACTCTTTATCTTCTTTCTCATTGCCAGAAATGATGGTGTTTAAACCAGAACTGCACATACAAGCAATGTGTTTCCCGTTTCTTGTTAGGGAAATCCCACACATTATACTACTATGCTTCCTGCAGATACTTTATAGTATCAACTTAATGGTATTTGAACCAATCAAACATCGTTTTTGTCTATTGACTTTACAACTATTCGACGAAATAGATCAATCTCAAGAAACAGATTTATCAACGATGGAAATTCAAGACACGGCAACATTGTGGCCATGGGCAGCCCCGCTTCCAACATATCGGAACCGGATTAGTACTTACATGTTAGAGCCATTAAAGGAGAAGCTCCCTATAATAAACTTTGGTGAGTTTCGCGAGAAATCAATGTCATCTAGTGATGAATTTGTTACTTGTACTGTTTGCTTAAAACACTTGCAAGTCATGGATGAAATTAGAGAGTTACCAAATTGTTGTCATGTGTTTCATAAGGAGTGTTTAGATATGTGGATTGACCAATATCATTTCACATGCCCTTTGTGTAGAGCTAAATTAGATTCTGCTCAAGGTTACGTAGGTTACGACGAAGATGATCCTTGGAGCCCCGAGAGGTTGCAGTTCTTATACGGCGGGGATGACAATCCATAACCCTGTTTCATTCCTTGATCAACAAAATATATTTAACTTGTAGAGATTTCTTGTCAATATTCATCACATCATGTACTGGTTCTCCTATTGAAGTGGAATCTAAATTATCAACATTGACATTTTTCATTTTTCTGGTGTATGTCAGTTCATACTTCATAAAGGCCTTAATAAACACAAAAATCCTTAACAAATCCTTATTGTCGAGTACTAAAGAGATTGTTCGATTGTCAGTTTCAAATATATCATGTCGGTAACTATGCTAATCAGCCCAATTGGCAGCTCACAATAGTGCCCAAGATTCTTCTTGATGACGAGATATAGCGTTAGTGATAGTTGATTTTGCCACCAAGATGTGGCCACCAGGTTGCCTGAACATCATTGCTATTCCTGCAAGAGAAGCAGAGTCCGTAAAGACGCGTGTCAGGCATCAATGTTCAAGTTAAAGAAATTCAGGTGGAGATGGCTGTCAATGCAAAAATTGGTTGAGGTTGTGGTCCTATGGGTTGATTCAGGTACCAGAAGACTGGAAGGTAATAAGTGGTGCAGGGAAGCACACAGCCTAATAGTATGAATGAGTGAGTTAAGACTGACAGTTTGGTAAAGCTGAGGGGGTCCATCTGAGTTTATTCCAAGTGAGGGCCAAGTGGTTTGGCACTCACCTCACAAACTAGGGCCTCCAAATAATGTTTTGGTGATAAGAAAAGAATATTTTGAATTCAAAAAGATATTATTGCAAGTTGCAACCACTGTTCATGCCAAGAATTCAAATCCTGACAATAATTTAAGGACTTTCCGAAAGTATTATCAGCAACTCTAGTCACTAATGTGAACAAAGAAAGAAGCACAGTGAGATAAAGAGATGCAGAAACAGCTTTGTAGTGGAAGAGACTAATAATCAAAGACAAATATATAATGGTGCCTGGAACTTTCGGGCTAACTTTACATAGCCTAGCAACAATTATAGTCGCCATCTTTGTTGTCGTTGCTGTTTATATGCTAGGCGAAAGTAAACGGCCCTTCTTTGAAGGTGTCAGTACAATGTCCAGAACCACGATGAAGAGTTTCAACGAGACGACCATGAAGGGTCACAACGAGACGACGTTGAAGGGCTATAGCGAATTGACACCGCCGACGAGTTGTGATCTTTTTTCAGGGAAATGGGTTTACGATAATTCGACAAATCCTTTGTATTCATGGAAGCAGTGCTCATTCTTGCTTGATGCATTTGCCTGTGAGAAGTTTGGAAGAAAGGATTTAAGCTATCAGAATTGGAGATGGCAACCCAACCAGTGTGACTTACCAAGGTTATTACAATTCTTTCTAACTAATTTTCTGATGTTTTGCTTTGATTCAACTAACATTTGGTTTTCTAAAATTGATAATCTTATTATATTGGTTCAATGTAAAATATAAGCTAGGTTCAATGCCACAGCATTACTAGAGAGGTTGAGAGGGAAAAGGATGGTCTATGTTGGAGATTCAATCAACACAAATCAGTTCGTTTCGATGATTTGTATGGTGGAATCTGTAATCCCATCACAACTCAAATCTATGCAAACCAATGGCTCTCTCATCACCTTTAAAGCCATTGTAAGTTCTATATGCTCTAAAATCTAGGACATAAAGACTAGATTGTAACCAAGGAAACATATATGTACTGTAGCCTCAATTGATCTATCGTTGACAACAAATATGTGCAGGAATTCAATGCAACCATTGAATTTTACTGGGCACCATTGATGGTTGAATCAAATTCGGATAATCCGGTGCACCATCGAGTGCCACATCGAATAGTCAGAGCTGGAGCTATTGAAAAACACGCGATTCATTGGTCTGATGCTGATATACTTGTCTTTGATTCCTACCTTTGGTGGAGAGTACCAAAACTGCAAGTCTTGTAAGTTTCACAAACCAGTATTTAGCTAAATGAACCATGCTGAAAGCATTGCATTTCTTGAGCAATTTGCAACAATGGACTATTTACTAATGTCCCTTCACTTGAGCTAATGAAAATCATGTTTGTGAACAGATATGGATCCTTTGAAAAACCTAATGAAGGAATCTACAAAGATTTAGGAATGGTGGGTAACTTTGAAGTGGCTCTGAAAACATGGTCCGATTGGATTGAAAATCGTATCAACCGTACAAGGACACAATTGTTTTTCACCAGCATGGCACCCACACATCATTGGTATCATTTCTATCTCCCTACAGTGTCCTCTATTCAACTCTTAACTGCAAACACATTTAAGTTTATGATCACTCAATCTTCAAAATGTTGCAGGGCAGGAGAATGGGGAACGAACAGAGAAGGCAATTGCTACAACGAAACAGAACCGATATTACAAGAACATTACTGGGGTCTAGGAACAAATCCAGACATTATGAAGGCTGTGGAGAGTACAGTGAATGAGTTGAAAGTTAGAGGTGTTGATGTGAAAATACTGAATATTACGCAACTATCAGAATACAGAAAAGAAGCACATACTTCTATTTATAAAAGAATTTGGGATACTTTAGCTCCAGAACAAATATCAAACCCTGCTAGTTATGCTGATTGCATGCATTGGTGCCTCCCTGGAGTCCCTGATACTTGGAATGAGCTCCTTTATGCTTACATTCTACCCTGATGAATATGTAAGCATAAAGGGTGTCCATCTTTGCAAAGGGTTCGATAACTGCTCGGGACTCGGAGCTTCCCAGAAGTTTCGGAAGACTGAAGAGTGTACGTTCCATCTTTGGGATAATCAGAGAGCTGAGTGATGTTGAGAACAGAAACTTTTGAGCTCAACCTGGATAGAATTGTGTCCACCATTCGCAGTGTGGGTAATGTTATGTTTGTGTGGAGCCTGATAGTACACGATCCGGTTTCGCACTTGACCCGATCCGACTGGAGGCCCGTTGGGAAATTAGATGAAACTTTTTCAGTAGTCTCTATATATATAGAGAGAGTTACCCTATCTAGGGTTTGTATCTTATTATTTATCATCGTTGTATTCCTCTGGAACTCGTTTTTTTTAGATCATAGTGAAAACCGCAGCCGCTCCTTGGACGTAGCCCAATTTGGGTGAACCAAGTAAATCTTGTGTTCTTGTTTTTCGTTTTCGTGTTGTTTTCTTATAGCATCGATCTAACAGGTAAATCTGAACCTCTTCCACAATAAACTTCCATGCTTATGGGTGTCCTCTGCTGGTAACAATTGCCTTCATCCCTGGTTGCCATTCTCGGCTCCTGTATTTAGAAATCAAGAATGATTTCCATCTTTCTTTTAGTAAAATTCTCGAAAGAAGAATGCAAATATGCTTAGGGAAGCTGTGCATATCTACTAGACAAACAATTTGTACATGTATAAATGAAAAACTAGAAGGTGAAAATATACGAACATGAATCAAAGTATGGAGAGAGTTTATTGCTTCAGAAAATATACAGATGAATCTGGTGCAAGTTAGACCATGTAAAAAGGGTGAGAGGGGACTAGAGCAAATGTGGAAGAGGCAGTACGGAAAACAAAATTTTATATTGTATTTCTAAATGTAGCATTAAGCCCACGAGTTAACCGTAAATCAGATGAATTACATGAGGATTCATTTCAACAATGCCGAATCAGCAATTAGTCCTGTCCACCAGCAACTGAACATGCCATCTTTATGCCAGCATATAGGTAACAGCTGCAATAAGAATAATGCCCCTCAACCTATAAACGACTATGATCGTAGTTGTCTAAAGGATTTGAAATGTCGTAGTCACAGTCGCCATGTCTTTGAAAATGTATGTATTGCTCTCAAAGCTAATTGTTAGCATCAGCACTGTCTTATCTATGTCTAATTTCAAGTGCTTTCTCAGTGTATGGTGATTGGATCTTGAATATTTAAGGACTGAGCAAGCTATAATCCTCCCTTGATTGCTTACAACTCTGCCTTGTTATTCCCATTCCTTAAAATATGCTTTACAAGCCCTACAGCAAACCTACCACAATCAGCTCCAATACCTGCACAAAGACCCCCTTTGCCGCCCCATAAACATCAAGTTCATAAATAAATAAAACAGAATTTGGCAGTTCCGGTTAACTTGGACAGATCGAGTGCCTGCACTGAGAAAATTATATGCATCTTGCCACTTCTTACAAAGTAAAAGCAGAGATCGGAATTGCATGTGTGATCGGACTTTGCAGGACAACACTTCCCAGGACAACATCACTAATTCATTTAAAAAATTTAAAACCTGGACTTAAATTACATTTAATTTTTTTCATTTCTTGATTTCTTGTAAATAAGAAAATTCCAAATCCATATAAAGATTGGTAAATTAGGTCTAGCATGACAAAGAAACTTTTACATGTAGGAAGAACAAAATAAAAATAACAATTCAGGTTCAAACAGAAACCTAAAGTTATTCAGAACCCTCGAAATACAAAAGAAAGATAAAACTTAATTTGCTTCAATAAGAGCAACAGAAGTAAAGTGGGATGAGAAATGAAAATTTAGTTTTCAAAACACGTGGCAAGACTACATTACCTAGTAATATCCATTTTAAGATTTTACTTCAATCTAATCCTTGTACTTCATCTCAGACATAAGGAATCCAGGCATGTCATAGGAAGCTGAGAACTTCTCGACGGCTACTTTGAGGTCTTCGATTTCCTTGTTGTCCACAAGTCCCTTGTTGAAATCCTTCAAGAGCTTTCCATGTTCTTTCTGGATTTTCAGGGTAAGTTGAACGGCCTGGTGAAGGAATTCACCAATCTGCTCAAAGTCCTTCTCCAACAAACCTCTAGAAGTCATGGCCGGTGCTCCTGCAACAGAGAAAATTTTAAATCAGGAAGAAGATTACAAAGTAAAACACTAAAATTGCAGATGATTAAGTTTCTTAGATTCAGGGCTCTGGTAATAGAATACATTTACAAGGAATTCAATATTTTTGTTAGTCGTGATGTCTGGTCAAATTAGCCATTAAAGAGAAGAAACAGTATTACTGCTTAACTCTCACGAGCCTACGATGGAAAATCAAAATGTTGCCCAAAATATAATTCTTACCAACTCTGACACCTCCAGGGGCCAAAGCACTGCTATCACCAAAGACAGCATTCTTGTTTACGGTGATGCTACATAAGTCGCAAAGCTTTTCAACTTTGTTTCCTGAAAATATCATATCCATGAAAGAGTGAGTAAACAAAGAATGTTAGGAAATAGAAAGAGGGGTTACTCTAAACTGTCTGAATCAAGTTGCTCTGCGAACTCATAAATATTAAAGAACTAATATTCATAGAACTCAGATTGTTTCCAAAGAACTAAAAAGGATTATCATTAACAAATTTACCAGTCAAGCCAAGAGGACGAAGGTCCCACAGAACAAGATGGTTCTCAGTCCCGCCAGTGACGAGCTTGTAGCCCTTGCTCATCAAGTAGTTTCCAATGGCCACAGCATTTGCCCTCACTTGCTTAGCATAGGCTTTGAATCCGGGACTCATAGCTTGCTTCAAAGCAACGGCCAGAGCACCAATCTGGTGATTATGTGGACCACCTTGAAGAGCAGGGAAAACAGAGAAGTTGATTTTGTCTTCAAAATCGTATTCAGCATCAGCAGGCTGACCCTTCTTGGCGGGCTTAGGACCCTTCCTGAAGAAGATCATACCAGCCCTAGGTCCCCTCAAACTCTTGTGGGTTGTGGTTGTGACAACATCACAGTACTCAAATGGATTGGCAGCTTCCTACATAAGAAGTCAAAAAAAAAAAAAACTATGTTGATCCCCAGGATTCATCGATTCATTGTACTGAAATGGAAAAATATTGAAGTTCCAAAAATAAGAATAACAGATTCGAGAAACAGTTTGATGAAACAAGCACATAGATAGAAACAAATAAAACAATGTACCAAATGTCAACTACTACTATAGCAAACCAATGATAATATGCTAAAAAAAACAAAACTATGGACCCAAATTAAAAGAGGCTACATCTTGCATTCAATTAATATTATATAATTTTGATTTTGATTTCATTTCCCATGAGCCGGTGTGCCTTTTACCAGACAAAGGTATAAAAATTAACTATCGAACAAATTTATTTACGAAATCCAAATTCTTATGGAAGGCTGAAATTGTTCACTAAGAAATCTGAAATAAGCAAACACACAAACAAACTACAGACAGACCCATTGGATCCATCCTCCCTTAATCCCGACATTTATTTATCCATGTCAAGTCTTAAACAAGAATTTGAAATCCCTAATGAAAGAACAAATATTGCAAAACAGAACATCAATCACAGACAGTGGAACTTAAATAAAATATTAATAGGGTTAACAATCAAAATGGTGACAGCATGTATCAAGTAATACTAAAGCTATGACATAAACTTTTAAGATCCATTCATGTCACATGCTACACACAAACAAAGATTGATATCTTCATATATGCCGCAGTACAAAATATATACACCAAATCCAATTAAAAAACAGGATCCAGATCTCAAGAAGTAAACATGAATATACTAAAGTGACCACATCAAACCAAGATGTAGATCCAACAACAAAAACATATTGAAATCCAAGATCCAGATCTATACAATTAATCAAAATAAACAAACCCAGATCAATAACCAAAAACAACAAATAAAAAGGTTTTTTTACCTGAGCAGCAACAAGACCACTAATGTGAGCCATATCACAAAGCAAAAGAGCACCACATTTATCAGCAACAGCTCTAAATCTAGCATAATCCCAATCTCTAGGATAAGCACTTCCACCACAAATAATCAATTTAGGTCTAAAATCCAATGCTTTCTCTTCCAACTTATCATAATCAATATACCCAGTAGTAGAATTCACCTTATAAGGTAAACTCTCAAAGTAAATTGAAGTAGCAGAAATCTTCTTACCACCAGATGTATAATAACCATGTGTCAAATGACCACCTGATGGTAAATCAAGACCCATAATTCTATCATGTGGATTCAATAAAGCAGTATATGCTGCAAAATTAGCAGGACTACCAGAATAAGGCTGTACATTCACACCCCATTTTGCTGGATCACAACGAAATACTTCTAAAGCTCTGGAACGACATAGATTTTCAATCTCATCAATAAATTCATTACCTCCATAATATCTGTTACCAGGAATACCTTCTGAGTATTTGTTTGTCAAAGCACTACCAAGTGCTTCAATCACAGCAAAAGATGTGAAATTTTCAGAAGCAATCAATTCAATACCTCTGCATTGCCTTCTCTTTTCTTTTTCGATTAAATCGAAAATATCTGGATCTGCAACGTTTAAGGGTGTGTTACCCCATTCACTGACGGGATCCATTACAAAGGGTGAGATAGGAAATTTAGAAAGAATAAGAACAGATCAGGAGATTTCAGAGGAACAAGAGGAAGAAGAGTCGGTTCTCTGGTTATTGAGTGAGGAGGCACAGGAGTTATCGGGGGAGGAAATGAAGGTTTTAAAGGATTTTTTAGGAGGCTGAAATGATGATAATGCCCTTTGTGTAGGTAAAACTACTCTGGGTGGTCAGTGTAGGGTTTTTGAGTATGGATGGGTTATATCTGTGGTTGGTAATTTTGGACTTTCAGGAATTTTAGCTGCATTTTTTTGCTTTATTTATACAAGGATTATGTTTTCTTATTATTTGAAATTTATAAAAAAATGATGAGAACATTAACACGGCACTTTCTTACTTTCTCCTTTAGGGTTGTACAGGAACCTCCCTGAAAAACCATATCCGTTTGAACCTGATAAAATCGTAGGTTTTTAAATTGAACCCGTCCACCGCGGGTTGATATATAGTTTTAAAAATCAAGAACCCGGTTACCATGGTTCGGTTTATGGGTTTAGTATAAGAACCGCCCGAACCTGCACGAATAACTCGATTAATTTGAGCCATTGATTGAGACTAATAGTTTTTCATCCTAGCCATCCATCTAACAACAAACTTACCAAAAAAAATCAAACCCGCTTGTGGACGGGTTAGTAGTTGGTTTTTATTTTCAAAACCCGCTTATAGACGGGTTGGTAGTTGGTTTTGCCCCAAAACTGATTCGTCCGCCCGTTGTGCAACCCTATTCTCCCTCCCTGATAACGATACGGTTTATTTTTGACATTTTATTTTCTAGTGATTTATACTTGGGCTGATAGATTTTTCGTTTAAAAGTTAAAAGTGATATAATGTGATGTCTATATAATTAGTAAAAGTAATAAAAAGAGCGAGTGGTAATATACTACTGTTAGTGGGATCATTATTATGGAGACTAATAGGATGTTTAGATATTAAAAGTAAAAATTATAAAAATAGTTAGAAAAAAATATAAAAAGAGCGAGTGGTAATATACTACTGTTAGTGGGATCATTATTATGGAGACTAATAGGATGTTTAGATATCAAAAGTAAAAATTATAAAAATAGTTAGAAAAAAATAATTTTTTTGCATCTAGAAATTATTTCAAATTACATATCCAAATTAATTTTGGGGTTTTTATTTTCAAAAGATAAAAAATAACTTCTTAAATAATATCTAAACAGACTGTAATTGAAGCAGTTATTCTAAAATCTATGACATAGACTTGGATATTTTGATGCGGCATAGTTGTTGAAGTTATTTAATAGTGTAATTAGATTTTATAAAGTTGTGAGAATAATGTACGTTGATATGGTGGGTGAGGAAACTATGAAAATGTATCTTTTTTGGGGGGGGTTTGAAGGGAGATACAAGCATACACATTAAAAACCTTCAACTTTAAGTTGACAGAAATTCGTATTCTTGATCGAGTGTGCAGAGAAGATAGTTGCAATGAAAGGGTCATCGAGGACATTTGGTGTTTTTTTGTTGTCCATGGAGTTGGCAAGTGGTAGGTGAATCTGTAAAACATCCGGAATAAATAAAACAATTCAAAGATTCGAATCTCAACGCGTGGCTAAAGGCCCTTCAATTTGGTACTAGGAAACATCGTGAGGCTTAAAACCGATATGAAATAATGGTTATTGGGTTACTCACCGAGAAATCATAAAACAAAAATGATGGTCGGAAAAAGAAAAAAACCGAGGAAAGAAAACCCGGTAGACGCAAAGATGGGGTGCAAAACCAGCCCTCTCTTTAGCCTTGGAGTGGTGGGTCCCAGGTGAATTATACCCTATATGTCTATCGGTATTTTTTTTTGTTTTTTTTATTTATCCGTTAAGAATTATTAATCATAAAATGCCTTAGCCTTACTGGTTATAAGAAGGAATTTCAAGAGTCCCAAGTTTTTCACAGTACAGCACTAATCAGTGATGACAACATCATTTTAAGAGATGTCAACATTAACTAAGGACAAACACAATGGTTCACATATATGCTTACAAGATAGTGAGTGTAATGGTTTATGATCATTTGAAGAAGTCCACTTACCTATAGGACTCAAAACATAACTAAGTTGAGTTGTTTTGTCTGTTTGATTGAGTGATAATTTTATTGTGACATCTAGGGTTGTACAAATCTAATCCAATCCGCCAACCCGCTCCGCACCTGTCTAAATTTAATCGATTCATATCCGGCCCGTTAATGAACGGGTCGGGTACGGATAATAATTTCTTTCATCCGACCTGATCTCTATTCATAAGTCATAACTTCATTCATCGACTCTATCTCTTTATTCTCTATTCTCTTCTCTGTTCTCTATTCTTCTTCATCGATTCTTTCTTCTTTTTCAGTTCATTTCTTTCAGAGGTTACAGAACACACCACCACCACCACCGCGAACCCAAGAATCATCACCACCACCTTGTTTCTTCTTGAATCTCTATCAGGTACATGTACTGTTTGTTTAAAAAAAATCCCTAATTGAAATTTCTGTTTGTATAATTACATGATTGAGTAGTAATTGGTTATGGGTTTCATTAGTTTTGAGTGATTGTGATGCTCAGAAGGTTTAATTTGATAAATAAATTTTCCCTAATTTGAAATTAATATTTGTGATATTAGGGTTTTTTGTAGTAAAGCATGCCTCTGTAACTCTGTTCAATTTGGGGTTTAGTTCTGTCTCTTTGGATGCTGTGAAGAACTATTTGTAGTTGATTCAGTAGGTTAGCTCTTCTGTTTCCTTTATTCTTCTTCTTTGTATTACTTGTTTTTTTTTTCACTGGCTGATTCTTCTTTTTCTTTGTTGCAGCCTTGCAGGGGCTTTAATCACTTTAGCAGAATCCAAAGATGCTTATTACAAGCCTTTAAGCTTTCAATTTATATTTGTTGACAAGTTTTCTTCTTACCCTGGTTCTTCACTTCTTTCTTCTTCATCATCATCATCAATTCTTTGCTCATACTCTATCATCTCTTTATACAGATTCTCCCTCTTTACTGTAAGTATGATGCAAATTGGGTCTTTTCCGCAATTTTTTTATTTTTTTAATTAATTTTGAATGATTCAGTGAATTGATATGATTTTTAGTGTTTGATTTGAATTATTTGTAGTTGATTTTGAATTTGGGCTCTTGTGTTGGGATTTTAATTTACAGAGTATAACAACAAGATGCGATACAACATACAACTTTACTAACTGAATCTCTAAGTTTGTATCTCTGTTCTTGAATAATTGCTTTAGGCTTTAGCTTCATTCAAAACTTGTTTTAGATGTTCAAACTTCAAAGTATAACAACAAGATGTGATACAACTTTACTAACTGAATTACCATGGTATATCGTTTTAAGCTAATAGGATATGTCATGAGGATTCTGATAATTGTTCATAATCATGAGGATTCTGATAACTATTCCATTCTTGGTTTTAAGCTAATAGGATTCTGATAACTGGTATGAGTAGGATCCTATCGCTGTTTGAACAACTTCATTTCTGATATGATTTAGGCCAAATGAGTCACATGAGTCATGGGTATATATCACTGATCAATTTTGTATTTATCGAACCCTTCTGTGCTTAGCATGTGTGAGGTTATTTTGTATTAAGATTGTACCAGTAGTTTTGATGTGCAGTAAGCATGTCCTGTTTCCATGATTCAATTTAATGAGAAGTATATCTAGAGAAAGGGACGCAGACAGAGAATTGTAGAATTGAAGGACAACATATAATGCAGAACAGTTGTTGTTGCTGGGCAAATGTTCAGTTGTTCAACTGTTGGATCTGAGAGTTTTAATGGCCATGGCCAGAACAGTTATTGCTGGGAAAATATTCAGTTGTTCAACCAGTAAATTTGAGTGATTTTAAGGTATCTCTGTACGGTGTCTGTACACTGCTTGGAATTTTTGTGTATGTGAATGTGACTGAACAGTATACAGAAGTACCAAAAACAGGACAGGAACAGGACAAGATACAAAACAGGAATCAGGAATTCAGTAGAACCAGTACCAACTTGGTCTGGGTGGATGACCCGCACCCAACCCACCGTAAAATCGGGTCAGAACCGACCCGACCCGTTCTACGACGGGTTGGGTGCGGGTGAAAATTTCGTCACCCGCTAAAATGACGGGTCACGTACGGATGAGACCAACCCAACCTGACCCACCCGATGAAGTTCGAGTTCCAGAGGTTCTAAAAGAAAGGACGTTCAACGGATGGAACAACTCACAATGGAATATGTGCAGCCCTAGTGCCATCCTTGTAATTCAGTAGACATGTTATCCAAAATAAATTAGCAGTTTTTATGTCTAGATTTACGAGGTATTAAAGGTATACCTAAACTTTTTTCACTAAGTCCCATTTACTTCATACCCGAAGTATTAGTAATATCAGTCATAATAGCAGGTGAGTTGTTTTTGCTGTAGAATATTGTTGATTTCAGTAGATTTATCATTTAACGAGGAGAAAAAGAAAATGTAGATAACAGTTAATGAAGATACTTCAGTTGAGATGCATTTGCATTAAGAAAAAGTAAGCAGTCATCAACCAAAAATAAATGGTGGATGACTGGTCCATTTGTAGTAGAAGACACCACATGAATATGTCCCTGACATGACCCATTGGAGAAGGCAGGTCAAAAAGGTAAAATGTTCCACGACACATTGGAGCTTTTTTACCCTTTCCAGTATAAAAACAAATGGATAGGCTACATACCCTTCCTACACCTATGCATCTCAGAAAGTAATGACTGTCTAATAGAGTTCTTACCACAGTAAAAAAAATGCATTAAAATAGTTAAGGCTGTGGGATTGCAAATCGCAGTATCCACTACAGAATTAGATATGCGGAGAACAGAGGGAAAAAAAACAAAAGTGAAACTCATTAATTACTAACCGCCGCACAAAGTTTATTTCATTTTTGTAGCAGAGTGGTTTCAGCTAGCCAAATTTTACTCCAATTCGGTGAAGCTTTAAATTCTGCGCCATTTTTATGGGTGGTATATTTTGCATCACTCGTCTCAGTCACACAATGCCACCGACAAAATACGGTGGATCTTTTTGCAAAATGTGGGCACCTTGAGACGTGTTCCATCCCTTTCTCTTGAGTTTCTGTCGGCGGCTTTAATGTCTCAACTCAAGAGTTAAGTGTTAATTACTCGTATTTAGTAAGACAGTTAACCCATCAGTATCATCCTCTGAATGTACCCCATCTTTAATGGCAAGACAAACCTTTAGATTGTGTTGCTTAGTTATAGCAGTTACCTTGAGCCAAATGCAGTAAACAAAATCAACCAAAAGGTGTGAAATAAAAAAATAAAAACAATAAAAAATGGAAAAAGGGTATTTCGGACAATATACATCACCAACCATTGACAACGACAGTACGGTACCCATGTTCTGGAGTTCCCATTTTAACTTATTAATGTCAAGTTGAGGTTGGTTTAAGTTAATATCACAAGTGAGTGTTTATTAAACACTCATCATGATTAAGAGTTAGAGAACTGAAAAGACATTGTTACCCCTTTCCTAAGTTAATTACAAAAAGAGTTGTTCTTTCTTTGATTTTTGCGCAATACATCCGTGCATAACAAGGTCTCTTGGTAGTACTTCTCGTGCCACACGTGGGACTGTCAGCATATCCCACGCGTGCCATGCGACGTGCTCACGTGGATTATATAAAGAATTTGGTTGGATTATTCTTTGCTCTAGAAAGCAAATATTGTGGGTGAATGCTGTGAAATTGTCTTCTCTGCTCATATTTGTGATTTTGAGGGTTTATGGATATTCACATTAGTGGTTAGTGAAGTTGGTGTACCAACTTGGGTTGGTGCTCCTCACCACGTTTTGAAACTTTTTCCTCTTTTTATTGGCCACTCACCTGCTGCCATAAACCCACTCTTAACATATCAATTCAAGTTCAATATTTTAACTCCACCAACAAAGTGGTCTCTATCAGTTTAAACCTTTTTAGCCTTGAGATTACAAGTGTAACCACTAAACGACTTTTGATGATATAGCAGTAAAGTTACTATCACTAAAGTTATTGGGTGATAATATTCACTAACTCTAAATTCTTTACCAATAATAAAAAAGAACTATTGATTAAGATGGACCGATTTAGCAGTTAACACCAAAAGATCATCGTGTGCACAACATTAACGCAACGAGACATAAGATCAAGAAAATAAAACGATAATTAATATAAGTGTATAAATATATATAAAATAAATATTTACGTAGATATTCACGGGTTTTGAGTTGAGATCATAAAGAATTCATCTCCAATCACACCTTAATCTAGGTACATGAGTACGAGAGTTGTTTTAATACTCCCTCCGTTTCAGATCATCCGTTTAAATAGGGTTTTGCACACATATTAAATAATGAAGAGATGTATAATTTTTTTTCATTTATACATTTAATAAAAATCTTCAAACATTAATTATTATTAATATATTTAAAAATAACTTATATTTTAAGATAAAGTGTAAGGGTGATGTTGGAAATTTTATAGAAAAATATCAATTTAAGCAAGTATTGTATTATGGAACTAGAATAAAAACATACTTAAGCAACTAAATTGGGACGGAGGGAGTAATTGTTATAATTTCTTCCTTACTATCTTTCCCTCTCACACTGTCTCCACCCCATGTTCTCCATGAGTCAAGCCTCGTATCAATAGAACTTGTAGCGGGTCCCGTTCGATTTTTCTGCTCCCCTAGCATCCTAACGGTGTTGCGTTCAAGGGCGTAACTAGAGCCTGGTTTATATATGCTCAAACCCCATCAAAAGTTTTTTTTTGAAAGCCAATTTTATATTTTATAAAAATGCAAGCGTAATATTTTGGCTTAATCCCAGGTAGAAATCTAGCTAAGGACACCCATTGATAGACTCCTAGTTCTGCCACTGGTTGCACTTGTATCTTCCGCGCTTGTCATATCCTTGTTCCATACATTAACTGCCATGTGTCCTCCACAACTTGTCTTTAGCATTAAATGTTGAGTGGGCTACTCCCCCACACGCTTAACGGCTATTCCCTTGACTTTTTTTTTTCCATGTGAGATGAATTTATCACACTCGTTCATTCAAGATATCCTCATGATGGGGTAGAGTTGTTGGAAATCTGATTTAGTGTAGTCAGGTACAACAATTCTTCGCTGATATTAAATTTGAATTATGCCACGTGTTTGGTGGTTATTTTGTATCTATAATAATATTGGGAAAAACTGGAACTCAGGATTCCACCAAAATCCCTTCTGATTGATTTCTACAATGATTCTTTAACAATTATAACTCTTTTATTGATTCTGTTTCTTTACCAAAATTAGATTTCTAAAACATTAATTGTAAATCACAAGCATGGCGCATCAAAAGCTCTTAAGTCCCAGCATAAACCATCAAACAAAATCACAACTAATTAAGAAAAATCATAAATCAATTAAAAATCAATGAAAAAGTCATTAAGAATCAAAAATAGTTACCACTCATTCATGAAATATGGCTTCCTCCATTGTCCCAGTGGTTGGGTTTAGCTCCTCATGATGTACACACTCTCAAAACAATTATTCATGGATCAAAAGTGTGTAAAAAGAAGAAAAAATAATAACATAGATGGTTCGCAACGGTGTAACGCCGTTGCAAACCACTGTTCTCATTGTTACAGAAGAAAAGTGTTTTCAGCTGAAGATAAAATATTACAGATGCTAATATATCCGTTGCAAATGGGTTAAAGAAACCGTTGCATCTGAATATAAACGTTACAAAGCTCAAGATAAACGTTGCAAAACGGTTGAAGAAACTGTTGCCTTTTCTTTGTTCTTCGTGTTCTTCAGCAGCAGCAGAACACTTTTTCTTGTGATGATTTTGTTCTCCTTCTGTTGGCCTCCTGAGCTTGTCCCAACCTCTCTTAATCTTTTCTGGACTTGATACAACCTTTTTGTATACAATAGAGTCATCAAATCTCGAGGGAATCTCTGGGTTTTTTTAATTGAAGCTTCGGGGGGTTTCTCCCTGATTTTTTTCTCGAATCCCCCCTCCCTCTTTTTCTTCAATCTTCTAGATACTTATAGGTTCCACAAACCCTAACAACTCATCATTAATCGATAAGGACTCGAAACTCAATCCAAAACCAACTATAGTTCGAGATAATCCAAAACAGAGGATAATTGGTTTTCCGGTCATATCATTGACTTGCAGCCATGATTCTCGGCAAGAAACACTTACCAATGACGTGTATGGAACTGTTTTGATTATTCCTTCAATTTGGTATACCAAAACCTCTTTAAATCCCTCAAAAATCGACCCCCAAGCACAACATAATACTCTCACGCGGAAAGGAAATAATTCCCGCCATTTTCGAATTTTGAACAAAGTAGAGGGAAGGTGCCCTTATCCAGAAGTGGGGTATCTTTATCAACCAGTCTGGGTGCCTTTAGTAATTTATGGGTGCATCACTTGTTGAGCCAATTTTTTCACAAATATTTATTTCTCAAAAATACCTACAAACACATAAAATCACACAATGAGTACCAATCGAGCATTAACAATATAGAGATTTGAGAACAACTTAGACACAAAATTGTGTCTATATGTTACCAGATATTTGTGACTTTGTAATGAGACTAATTCTGGTTGATGATGCATGAATCTGTAGAGAAGCTAGGGGAGAATCTTCAGGATGAAGTACAATGGAACTTCTAGAGATTAATGGAGCTTTAACAACTTTCCAATGGGCGACAGAGATGAGCGGACATCACATTGAATTTCAAAGCGACTCTCATTCGACTCTCTTGTTGCTGAACAGAATGTATGCTAAGACAAAAGAGGAGAATTTCAAGAACAATACCCATTTCGAAATTATAAAAGACTTTTGGTAAATTTTAAAACAAATCCTTTAATCTGGTAAGCATCGATGATAATTTATTTACAACAAATATCTCGATTACTTGTAATAAATCAATAATTAACAATAGATGGACATGTATCAGCCTTAACAATTTAATCATGGAAACCAGGATGAATTCCGAGTTAAATTGGTCTTTGTATTTATACACCTTAACTGTTTGAGGGTAAAGGTGTATGTATCTTTATTCTCTGATTGAAAAAAATCTCAAGGAAGACAAGAGTTGTTTTTTTTTTGGTAGCTCACTTAACTCTTAACCAGTCAGAACTCAGAACTACAATGGTTTCCGGTGGAAATACCAAAATCGTATCTCGGATAGTAGATACCAAGCTTCATCTTTTACTTTGTGCGAATATAAGTATGTATAAAGGAAGTGTAATCATGTAGCTGACACTTAATGTCCACAAAACTAACCCTCGAGTCACCCAAAACAACTAATTCTGAAGAGAGAAAAAACTTGTTTTGCTTTCCCATTGAAAAACCAGATAATTAGGGGGTTTCTCCCCTATAAACCCTAATATTCATCTGCGACAATGATCCTTTTCCCTTTTTTTGGATAGATCTTCTATCCATCGGCCCTTTCAAAGATGTAATCTGTTTAATATATTTGATTGTGGTATAGTTGTAATGATGCTTTATAATTTTGACTCAACTTTGAAGTTGCTGGTGATTTCAAGTGCTTATGGATTTTCATTCTCATCTGTCCATTTGAGTTTGATGATAAAGCAATGCTAATTAGTTATTTCACATCTCCCTCATAAGCCGTAAGTTGCTTTAATTTGAACATTTAGATCTTTCTCATGTTGCTGTTATGGGATCCATTTATTATTTTTTTAGTCAGGATTTTATCTGTATTAGTTATTAACAAATTGTTAATTTATAAATCCGTTCATGTCGTAAAG
The DNA here is from genome assembly GCA_023531435.1 of Papaver californicum. Classification (NCBI taxonomy): domain Eukaryota; kingdom Viridiplantae; phylum Streptophyta; class Magnoliopsida; order Ranunculales; family Papaveraceae; genus Papaver; species Papaver californicum. The sequence goes on along the minus strand of JAJJMC010000341.1, from coordinate 1,039,769 downwards.
CTTCTCTCCTTGATTTGGTACAATATCTCTTTTTGTTCACCTAATACCTCAATTACAATATTTGGGACCTGCTGCTTATTGTAACCAATTAGAACCTCAAAAATTTATAAACCATAAGTTATGCCTTCGACTTCTTTACCTTTTTCTCTTGCTTTGTTAGCTTTTCTTTGGTTTTCCGAAGTTATATGTAAAACACCTAGTCAAGCCTTTATCTCAATACCTGAACACCATGCACCCTTCTGGAATAATATGTTACATGTTCAACTCACTATTTACCTTGATTTTCCATGTCTCTGGATTCTGGAAGGCGCTTAATTCATCCTAATAACTGACCAGTTCGTATGGGTTCTGCACATACTTGGGTGCAAAATTGTTCAGTTGGTGAGTTCTTTAATTCTTCTTATGTAATCCATTTCAAGATCAATTGTGCCTTGATTGTTGTGTAAAAGTTTTTCGGAAGACTAGAGGAGGGTTGTCTGCTAGAAGATAAGGGTGTCAACTTTTCTTGATTAGGTTTGAACTTTACCAGAAATTAGTTAGAGTTTATTGCAACAGGCATGAGCTATTTTGGGTGATCCTTAATGATGCAACTATGGGAACCAGGAAAGATATTTATGACATGGTCATTAATACAATGATTTTGAACCTACATATTGTGACTTAAACTTTGAACAATCTGGGGGATTTGAAGACATTAGAGGAAATGGGTCTCATTTATGGCATCAATGACCAGTATTCCCAGCAACGACATCAACACAATGATCCAATAACATCCGCACTAAAGACCAGAAGTGAGAACTGTATTGCAGATCCCAAGTTCTAAATACCACAATTAAGAATACATCCTCTTTACAACATGATACATCTTTTGGGCCGGTGGATACCACATTTCTTTTATAACTTACATATTATGTAGGTATAATAGTTTAGTTTCTGTTTGTTTCTTGGTTTAGGTTATGCCAATTATAATGGTCAACTTAGACGTTCTTTTTTGCAGGTGTAATAGCTTAGGTTCTTTTCGTTGAATATGTTATATAATATTAGTCAGTATTAGCTTGCATTGGCGTGTTGGTTTGTATAAGTTAGAGATTATAATCGTATTTCGTCCTGTAATTTTACTTTTAGTATTTTTCTTTTTGTAAGTTTTCTATATCAAGTTCTCAGCCAAAGGTTTAAGTCAAAAGATTCACCATGGATCAAACAGGAAAACGAGAAGATAAAAGGTAACGTATGGGAAATACACCACAACATCTGGACAAAAATGCCTGACTAGCACCTTGGGTCAACTGCATCGGAAACCACTATCAACATCAAAGTTCATATTGCACTATCGTATCCACCAACATCTACCCCCGATGCAATTCTGACCCGCCGACTGCTGCTCATATTCTGATCCACCATCATGTTGCTGAAGATTTCAGGCATACTGATCCAATTGTAATTATTGACTGTTTAAGTATCACATACCCTCGTGTTATAGCACCTTAGTAGTTTAATAATATTTTATGTTTCAGTTTTCTTTTTGTAGCTGATATTTTAGCTAAAATAGTTTTACTGTCTAATGGTCTTAACAACTAGTTTACCCAACCACCGACTATGTAATTCAGGAACCTTACCTTATTTGTATTTTTTAAGGTTATTTCTTACGAAAGAGTGAAGTGAGACGATAGTGATCCAAAATCGTAACAAAAGCATTATCCAGACTTTCGTTCCCTTTATTTCTCTCTGAAAGCCGGGTAGGTGGGAGGGAAATACAACTTAAAATCCTAGCCAGAAAAAGTTCAAAAGCGAGGATTCAAGTTTCGTTTATTCATATTTTATTAAAAAAATAATAAAATATATTTTTATAAAATTTTGACCACTTTTAATATTCTATATAAATAAAATATTTTTGGACGATGATCAAAATCCTTCATTTTTTCCCTCTCACATCATAAAAGTTAGCTATTCCTTCCTACACATGTGATAGCACTGTAAAACCCCTACGGGAATCTCTGTAAAAAAGAATTAGCCTAAAGTTTTTGTTTCAAGGAAACATTATCTTTTCAAAAATAAAATGAAAAAAGTTTTGAGATATACTACTCTATGTAGCATCATAACTGCTGATCAAGTATGTGATGATGTTGACCAACATAAGAATGAGACTGGATGTTGGCCTATAAACTTACAAATCCTACCACACAAGATGCGCAACACTTGTTTATACTTCCTTTCCCATGCATTTCTGATTTCCCCAGCTATACATTGTTCTTCTTAATATTAAAAATTTCCCCAGCAATAATAGTTATATTAGTATAAAAAACATATACACCACTTTTTTGGAATCTAGGAATTTAAGTGTGTGTCCGCTAATTGCACACCAACAATAGAATCAAGAAACAGATGCGAACCAAAACGAGCGCTAACGTGCTCAACATTCCAACCACAACCACAACCACAACCACAACATTAACAAATCATTAATTCAGACAAAACATAACCCAATAATTCACTATTTAACTGATTAACAAATGGGTTTCTACATTATTTACTAATCCTTGTCTTAGTGTGGACTATGTTTTTTCATGCGAGAAGGTAGCCGATAGGAAGTGATTTCGACCTCGGAACATACAAATTATAAAACAAAAGCTATTTGAACACATCTCAAATCCCATGATTCATTCTACTTCAAAGCTATGATTCATTATACAAATTAATAACATGACTGAATTACCCTTCCAAATTGCCAGTACTTCCTACTTTGGAAAAAACAAATTTTTTTGCCTAACAGTCAAACAAACACAGTGTAATCGGTCCCTCAGGCCACAGCGATTTATCAGATCCACCGCAAACCAAAAAAAGGGCATGTTTCTCTTTTCCCAATCTCTACAACTATAAACTTAAATCTCAGCCGTTCACATTATCACACTAAAACCTATTTATATCTCCACTTCTCCTCACTCTTTTCTTGTACCATTTTCTATCTCTTTCTCTTCATTTCACAGAGAAAGAATTTTCATTACTAATTTTAGTTTCTTCTTCTTCAGATCTTCTTGTAGCAATGGCGTTAGTTGTGGAGAAAACTTCAACTGGTCGTGAATACAAAGTTAAAGACATGTCCCAGGCTGATTTCGGCAGACTCGAAATCGAATTAGCTGAAGTTGAAATGCCAGGATTGATGTCTTGCAGAACTGAGTTCGGCCCTTCACAACCATTCAAAGGAGCAAGAATTACTGGTTCACTCCATATGACAATTCAAACAGCTGTTTTGATTGAGACTTTAACTGCACTTGGTGCTGAAGTTCGTTGGTGTTCATGTAACATCTTCTCAACACAGGACCATGCTGCTGCTGTTATTGCTCGTGATTCAGCTGCTGTTTTTGCATGGAAAGGAGAGACCTTGCAAGAATATTGGTGGTGTACTGAGAGATCTCTTGATTGGGGTCCTGATGGAGGTCCTGATTTGATTGTTGATGATGGTGGTGATGTTACATTGTTGATTCATGAAGGTGTTAAAGCTGAGGAAGAGTATGAGAAAACTGGGAAATTCCCAGATCCTACTTCTACTGATAACCCTGAGTTTCAAATTGTGCTCACTATTATTAAGGATGGATTAAAAGAGAACCCTAAGAAGTATACTCAGATGAAGAACAGAATTGTTGGTGTTTCTGAAGAAACTACTACTGGTGTTAAGAGACTTTACCAAATGGAACAAACTGGAACTTTGTTGTTCCCTGCTATCAATGTTAATGACTCTGTCACCAAGAGCAAGGTATAGATCTCATTCTTTTCTTGAATTTCTGAATTTTGTTTGTTTAGATCTAGATCTTGGGGTTTATTGTTTGTTTAGATCTGGGGTTTTGCTGTTAACCATTATAGTAATTTGGGGTTTGCTTTAAGGTTCAGGATTTTGCTGATTAAAAAAGCACTTTTTTGCTCTGTCTTAAGCTATTTTATTCAGATTTGGTTTTGGATCTATGTTTTTCTGTTATTTAATGATTAAGGTTAGGTATAATCCCAGTTTAGTACTCTCTGGGATCATGGGTTGTCTTTGTTTTTACTAATAATTCATTTTTTATCCAAAATTGGTATGTTCTGTATTCAGTTTATGTCTATTGATTTCTGTTGTTCTGAGTTTTAACCTTGATCTTGTTATTGTGAGCAGTTTGATAACTTGTACGGATGTCGTCACTCACTTCCCGATGGTTTGATGAGGGCTACTGATGTTATGATTGCTGGTAAGGTTGCTGTTGTTTGCGGTTACGGAGATGTCGGAAAGGGTTGTGCCTCAGCTCTGAAACAAGCCGGAGCTCGTGTAATTGTGACTGAAATTGATCCAATCTGTGCTCTTCAAGCTTTGATGGAAGGTCTTCAAGTCTTGACCTTGGAAGATGCTATTTCAGAAGCTGACATTTTCGTCACAACCACAGGTAACAAAGATATCATTATGGTTTCAGACATGAGAAAGATGAAGAACAATGCTATTGTTTGCAACATTGGTCATTTTGATAATGAAATCGACATGAACGGATTAGAAACATACCCAGGTGTTAAGAGAATCACCATCAAACCACAAACAGATAGGTGGGTATTCCCTGAAACTAAAACTGGTATCATTATTTTAGCTGAAGGACGATTGATGAACTTGGGTTGTGCTACTGGTCACCCTAGTTTCGTCATGTCTTGTTCATTCACCAATCAAGTTATTGCTCAACTTGAATTATGGAATGAGAAGACCTCTGGTAAATACGAGAAGAAGGTGTATGTTTTGCCAAAGCATCTTGATGAGAAAGTTGCATTACTTCATCTCGGAAAGCTTGGTGCTAAACTTACCAGGCTTTCAAAAGATCAAGCTGACTACATTAGTATTCCAGTTGATGGTCCATACAAGCCTGCTCACTACAGGTACTGAGCAGAGAAAGAAAGTGAGATGTTGGGTGAGAAAATTGAAGTCCCAAAACGGATGGTTAGATTTTTTTTTCCTTTCTTTTCTTGTGTTGTTTGGTGGTCGTTGGGGAAAGGGGTAATGAGTTGGTGGGGGGATTTGAATAAGGGGTTGAATTTGGTTGGTGTTGTGTTTGCTGTTGGGAAGAAAATATTATGATATGTTTTTGTAACTGGTGATGCAAATTTTGGTATTCAAAACTGTTGGAAGTTTGAATCTGTTTGCATCTTAATTCTAATTTCTACCACTATCATCATCAATTTTTATTGATTATATAAGTGAAAAAAGATTTTCCTTTCTTAATAAACTACTTGATTCTCTATGTAATGGCTGTGTAACTAAATTGTGAGTCTCTTGGTGACTGGAGTTTGTGAATACTGCTATGGTTTTGCTGGTAGTATCACAGTTCACAAGTAACAAAGCTCACCGGACTAGAGGCATTGCTGAGCTACTTAAACCCCTCTTTTTTACAGCTTCTTGTGTACTACGGTTAAGGGCGTTCATTCTTGCTGTGCCAATGCCTATGCCTCTTGGACCAACTCGTATGGAAAAACATACTGACGAAATTTGCCAACAAATCAATCTATCTAAAAACCCTTAATAGGTCAGCCCATGCAGAAAACTCAACATAGCCATCATGAAAATAGAGGTCAAATGGCGGAAAAGTGTCAAACACGCTAATGTAACTAAGACAAGCAGAGATGTGAGCAATAATTCCTGATTTGAATGCCAACAAAGTTGAGTTTTACAATCTATTATTGCAACTAGAAAGTTGAATTTAAGCAAGAAAAAAAATCGACTGGGTGTGGGTTGGTAAAGAATTGAATTGACATCTTTTAACGTAAAAATAATTGAAAACTGATGATGATGGTAAACAGGGGATGGTGAATGTGGGATCATGGGAGAGAGCGGTCACATGAGTGTTAGGAATTTAGGTGTTAGGTAGGTGGTGATGGGGATTTTTTTTTTTTGGTCGATTTGATTATTCTTCCTTGTCAAATAAGCAACATTTTTCTTTACATTCTTTTGAATTATGTATCGTTTTATTTTGGATTATTTCGTGTTTAGGTTCATCGAAGTAACCATCTTAGCCAAAAAGGTCCCAAAATGACGGGCTTCTACTGACTTGTTAGACGGTTGGAAAAATTGAGACTCGATCCTTTATTCAACAGTCTGGTGCACAAAGATTTTTTCCTTGCACTATTACTTTGGAGTCGATAAAATACATTTTCCACAAATAGAATACATTAATTTTGGGCCCTTTATATTTTTGGGCGCTAGGCGGATACCTACGCCGACTAGGCCTTAAGGCGGCCCTGTTTCGCATAAGTAACAAGAATAACGACCGAAATCTGAATTGGCAACGGAAAAGAAAGAAGGGAACAGAAATTACTCCAAATTCTGCAAAAACGTAGAAATATCAGTGAATTAAAAACAAACCCATCTCCAAAATTTTGATTTATGGGTTTCATAGAATGCTGATTTATGGTGAATGTAAGCCGGACGAGACTACTCTTTTAAGTGTTTTCTCTGCCTGTACTCACCTAGGTGCTCATCAACACGGAAAATGGATCAAGTCTTATATTCAAAAGCGGGATATTAAAGTTTCTAGTTCATCAGGGAATGTCTTGATAGACATGTTTGCAAAATGTGGTGATCTTAAAAGCGCAATGATAATGTTCAATCAGATGAGAAAGAGGTGCATAATCACATGGACATCAATGGTTGCAGGCTTAGCCTTTAATGGGCAGTGTAAAGAAGCTTTAACTCTCTTCGATGAGATGTGTGTGGAAATAATACAACCAGATGATGTCATCTTTATCGCTGTTCTCTCCACTTGCACTCATGGGGGACTGGTAGAAGAAGGAAAACGGGTTTTTAGTCAAATGGTGAAACAATTCAACATTGTTTCTTGAATTCAGCATTATGGATGCATGATCGATATTCTTAGTCGAGCAGGGTTATTAGAGGAAGCATTCACGTTAACTAAGATTATTAAATGAAGCTGAATGCCGTTATATTTGGGCTACTTAAGTTGGTTTTGTAAGTTGTATGGACAAAGAGAGATGTTAGAGATTGTGACAAAGAAGATCCTCGAACTGAAGGTGTGAAATCCTGCTTATATAATGCTGATTTCAAATTTGAAAGCATCGACCGGGCTGTGGGAGGATGTTTTAAGTGTTAGAGCAGCAATGAAGAAGGAGCGATGAGAAAGTTCCCGGTTGTAGATCAATTCAAGTGGAGAGTAAAGTTGATGAGTTTCTGGTTAAGGATACCAAACATGAAAATATGATGGAAATCTTTGAAACTGTAAATTTTTTCTACGATCAGTTGAAAACAGATTGAGATATGGAAAAGAGAGAAAATGTGCTTCATGCTTAACAGGGTTCATATGAGGATTACTTGAGCAGATAGATGGTGTTAAAAGTTATTTTTCAACTGGAAAGAAGTTTTTCTGTTTGATCTTGGAACAGCTACTTCAGAGACGAAGAAATTTTTCACGAAAAAGACAGCATACGAGAAAATTTTCATTGAAATTTTCCTCAGAAACATCACTCATGAAGGCTAACCAAGAGTGCTCCATGGTTTAGTAGACAAGTTTACTGAAGTCGAGTGAAACTTCAAGGTAGACCTAAAAGAAGAAAAAGACTGCCACATAGCTGGCCGAGGTGGACCAGGTGGTTGACATGTTGGTACGAACACTGCACACTTCTAACGAAGGCCTTCAGCTCTTTATTTCGGTCATAACCAGAAGGGCCTTCTCTACACCAAACAATATCCATATTTCATGATTCTAGAATGGTAAGTAATAAGTTACAAATAAACAGAAACTAGTTGAGGCCTTAAAACTGATTGAGAGTGATTCAGTTTCTGACTGTTAATATCTGATTCCATCTAGGTCCATGTCCGATGTTGGCTCATCATCTTCAACGTCTTGAAGAAGATGCTCTGCTAAGGAGTGAAATTGTGATCACGTCTTTGAAATGTGTCAAAATGGCACTCAAATGTGAATGGGTTATTCATGGATGTGATCCGAAGCACAAGGAGTAGGAGTAATAATCAGAAACACTTGCCACATGGACACATTTCGAAGGTATGCCAACTATATGAGACTCGCTGCTAAGACATAGTTTGATTTTGCATTTACAATTCTTCATTTCCTGAATGTCTATGTATCATGAATTTGTATCCAACTGTTTACTGGTCATCCAATTGAGTCATTGTATCCTGATATATATGCTTGTCTGAAGGTTAGCTGCAATTAATACATTTCTAAAGATATAGACTACTGCCTCGATGGTTTTGCTGTTCTGTTTTCATTGTATAGTACATTAGATTCTGGAAAAGGAAAAGGAAAAGGAAAATATCAACTTCATAATTGCATAACACGAAACTGAAATGTTCACTTGAACAAACAGAGACACTCACAACAAACCACCCAAGAACATCCATAGACACCCATAGGTTGTATCAACTAATTACCTGACAATTTAAAGTGATTCAGGGTGGAAACACCGTCACGTTTTTTCCTAAAGAAATTCTCAGCATATTCTTTCATCGTAATACTTCTGTAAATAGGGGGATTATCCTCTGATAATATGTCTTTGATAGGACCATAAATCTTTGTGTTGTTACTGAATTTTGCATTCAGAAAACATGCCACTGATACTCTTGGTCCATCGCTGTTGGCTAGTACTCTGTGTTCAGCGCCTTTGAACTTGTCATTGCTGATCAGCTGTTTGAAATGGAAAGTTGGGTCTATTTAGGAAATTATGCAGCAGATAGTGAGGGTTGAAGAATGTAAGTTTAATCATATTAGTTATAACTTCTGAGTGAGAAATATTTATTTACCTGAAGAAGATCACCAATATTTACTATAAGATCTCCAGGGATGGGTTTTACAGTAACCCACTGATTCTGATGAAGAAATTGTAGCCCGCCAATATAATCTTGGAGAAGAATTGTAAAGAAACTCGGGTCTGAATGCTTACTTGTCCCTAAGGTTAGTCCAGGTTCAGGGCATGCTGGATAGTAATGACCACTAAGTACCAAGCAATCAATATACATCCTTTTAAGGTGGTCTTGTTTTAATCCTAGAGCCTCTGATAGCAACCCAGTAATTGTATCTGCCAGCTTCATAATGTGCTTCCAATACTCAACTATAGCATCTCTGAAATTAAGATGGGTGATAGATCAGCTTGTGAAGAACAAAAACAGCAGTAGAGAATAATATTTAAGATCTAATCCCATATATGAGTCAACACATAGTACTAGAGACTGTTAGTAGAGTGTAGATTAATAATTACCTGCAAGTGTCTGATATTTGTTGAGGATTAAGAGGATCAGGAGACAATAGGTTACATCTGAGACTGTCTCTCCAGTTAGCATATTTTGATACATAGAGATCGAAATTAGTATGAAACATGCATCCTTTTCTAAGATCATTTGAGAAAAGTTTGTTTCTTAATCTCTGTATCTTGCTCATGAAATCTTTTCACACCTCTAATAATTTCATTCATTACAGTTAAAGGAATTCCATGATTCACCAATCGAAAGAAACCCCAAGTCTCCGAGGCACGTCGGACTTCATCAGTAACTTCCTTGTGTCGCTGATGGTCATTTAGATCCACGCTTTTGAAATCAATCACGGGAATCTCAAAATTGCTATTTTCATGTTCAGTGAGATCTAAGTCTTCAGTGAGCTCATCCAGTGGTCGAATGAACATTCGAGGGATCTTTACAATTCCAGCATCAACTAGTCCTTTCACACCAGCTTTTGATTCTTCAAAAGCCTTTAGTTCTTTGAACCGATCATATTCCGGCTGCTGTTCTCCAGCTCCAGTAATCTCCATAGTTTGATGGCCGATCTTTGTCCTCGGTATCTAGCCGTATCAAGAAACAAGATCAATTCTCTTGGAGTGGTTGATTAGGGAGAGGCTTCTGACTTGGATATCTAACTGCACACAGGTACATGTAAAATGCAAACTGAACTCGCCAGGTTGACTTATCAACCTCAAAGTCTGGTATATTTTCTTGAAACTTGTTTTATGTTGTTAGTTATTTAGCTTATTCGAATTGTTCAGTCTTTATTTGCTAATTTTACTTGAAAAATGAATTTTCTGTAAAATATTTTTCTTTCGATTGATTAGCTCCAGGAAAGTGTATATGAAAGTAGAGATAAAGGTAAAGCGTAAAAACCTCTTTTATAAGAAGATGCCTGCTACCTGCAAGCCTAGGTAGCTAGGCATAAAAGAGAGAAAGGAGAGGAAATGTGCAACGGGTGGCTTTGTAGACAGCAAAAAAGAGGAGGCGTATTTTGTGACATAGCTGCGAACCTTGGCTAGAAATCACTCTAGTATGGCTGAAATAACAAGGTTTCACAGGAGACACCTATACTATTGGTGAAAGGAAGTCCATGATGAACCAGAAATACTACCCAACTTCAATCACAATCAAGGGTGGGGAAGATCAAAAATAAAAGTTATGTTTTCAATGTGCATTCTTCTTGTGTATATATAGTATCCTGTACTGTAAAAACGTGGGGGGTGGGGCGTGTGCTTTACATTGTGAGAAACAATGATGTATGCATCTTTATTAGCTACGAACAAAAGAATCACAGATGAATCATAAAAATGTATTGCTTGAAATTTTAATCAGATCATCATTCACCCTGTAGAAAAGAAATTATATGTTCTCCATTGATGCACCAATCTATCCATTGGAATTTGTTCCATCTTTGAAAGAAAACACAAGTGACTTACTGAACACATTTAATGAGGAGAATTTTTTCTTTCATTAGCATTCCTTTCAAATAAGAAAGAAAAACGAAACAAGCAAACGAATCTGTGTATATCCTAAAAAGAGGTTTTGTCTGAAGATATGCAATGTACAACTGTAAAAAGCTTGATACAAAAATGGAAACCCATGGCACACAGCTAGTAAACTTGTTCAGGCTCAGGTTCTGTCCAATAGTTTAAAAAGCTGGACTGCAGCATTACAGTCAGCACAGACAAACAGCCTAGGCACTGCGTCAGCATCATCAATGCCACTACACCTAGTATGCTTCCCTACCTCACAAATGCTACAAGCTACCATCCTCTCCCCGCCAACATCTTTAACTCCACAACTACAATCAACAGTCCAACTATCAATGCCACCTTCATACTTCAATTGATCACTCCCTTCACCGAGTCCATTACCCAACACCCAAATATCACCAGCAAAGGAAATAACCTCATCTTCATCCAACCCTTCCGTCCCTTCTATTTCAGTCACACTAAAACTTTCCAACATACAGTATGTATCCCTAAGTGTGTACTGAATTTCCTTCTTCAACTCACCAATTGTTGTATAAAGAGGCACTACTACTAACTCACCTGGTGGTGAAAATGATTGACTTAACTCATATTTGTGTCCATTCCCAAACAAACTCGGTTTAAGTCGACACACAAATCTCAGAAAGATATCTTCTTCATCATTCAATGGCCATTCCTTGACAAAATACTTACTATCTAAAACTGTCTGAGACGACAATTGACTACTCACCTCAGTTTTAGTCTTCCCATCATACCCTTGAAGAAGTACTTCCCTATAGAGATACAAGACATCACTGTAGACGTCTAAACCAGGAGCGGTATAAGTAATATGGGCTGTAGCAGTCGCAGTGCTAGTAGTAGTATTAATAAGAGGGGCTACAGCTGGAGCAGATGTCGCAGTGCTAGTAGTAGTATTAGTAAGAGGGGCTACAGCTGGAGCAGATATCGCAGTGCTAGTAGTAGTATTAGTAAGAGGGGCTACAGCTGGACCAGATGAAGTACTTTCTGGCGTTTTACATGCATCTTCCAGATGGAGTTCATGAATCGTGAACTCAAGTGTTTTAGTCTTTGGATTGGCTCGGCGAACAACGTATTCACCAACAATCATATTGTTGATGGATTTCAGAACAAAGTCTAGTAACCCTGTATCACGAATATGAAACCTTGCTGCTTCCCTTAGTTCCTCACGAGACATTCTAAATCTCGTTTCTTTTAGGACATCCACAATTACTTCTGCAGCATCTTCTAATCTTCTTGCTGACCAATTAATAGTAGCCTCTTTTGCAGCAAAAGAACTAAACTTTCTGCACTTGCAGAACGTGAACTCAAGTGTTCGAGTCTCTGGATTTCTGGCTCGGCGAACAAAGTATTCACCCACGAGCAAATTGTCGCTGGATTTCAGAACAAAGTCTAGTAACCCTGTATCTCCAATATGAACTCTTGCTGCATCTCTTAGTTCCTGACGAGACATTCCAGATTTCTTTTCCATAAGGGCATCCATAATAACTTGTGCGGCAAATTCTAATCTTTTTTCAGGCCATCTACTAGGCATTTCTTCAGCAAAAGAGATAGAATTACTGCAAGAGCAAGTTTTTTTGGTACTGACATTGTTGCTGTTGTTGTTATAGTTCTCCCCGTTCTTGCTGTCATTATCCTTGTTCTTTCTGTTGCCGTTGTTGCTGATGTTGCCGTGTTTGCTGCTGTTGCCGTGTTTGCTGCTGACATCATGGAATGGCAGTCTCTGTTGAAGTGATCTAGTAATGGGTTTGGACTTGATAACAGAATGAGGTTCTGGCAAAGATTTACAGGTGAATAACATGAAACGAAGGAGATCTTTAATGGTTATCAACTGGGTTTCACTCAATTCTCTGTAGGTTCTAATAATCTTCCCCATTTCCTTGCTACCAGAACCTTCAACAATCTTATCGAGATTCAACGAACTTAACATGCAAATTGCTGTATCATAACTGTTTCTAGTGACGTTAAAGCTCCCAGGACAGAATTTGTATCCCCATCTTCCAAACCATGGATACCCATCAGCAACACCATACAAAAGCCTGAGATCAATTGATCCTTTCTTAGATACATCCTCAACAGTAATTTTCCTGCAAATAAAAAACCCCCAGAATTTTACTCAAAGGGGCATTTCTTATCAAACAAAACAAACAAGAAAGAGATAAAAGATAGAGATTATACCGAGTTCTGAGAGCAGTACAAATTCGATCCCAGAGATCCATGATTTCTACTCCAGAAAAATACTTGGACCCTCCTTCAAACCCATTGATACTCAGAAGATGTCCAAATCCATTACAGTGAATTAATCCATGTAAGAGATGAGTTTTATCAAACAAGCTTATATTGGAAAATTTATGCCAATTATCTTGAACTGGAATTATCAGATGATACCTTCTTTTTGAAACAAAGTGATGACTCCAACCTAATTCACACATATTGAACAAATCAATAACACAGTTCAACCTATATTTTAATTCAATTCAAACAAACATACATAATCACAAAATCAAGAAAAAAGAAACCTAAAATCTAAACCCCTGAATCTTAATTCACACAGACATTCAATTGTATCCATATAACTCCAATTTTAACTGCAATTCAGAGAGAAAGTAGACTCTTACCACTACTTCGACATTGATTACAAAAAGGTTTTTCGGAATGTTTAACCCTTTCTTCAATTGTATAAAGAGGAACCACAACGCGACCACCATCACCACCCCTCGTCTTTTCATTAACAAGAAGTGTACACCAAGTTGGCCAACCTTCAACATCAACACCTTCTTCTTCACCACATTTCTTCAAGAATTTTCTGATATTTTGACGAAATGTACCAGTGAAATCAGTAGGGTAACCTGGGTCACCAAATGTATGAAATCCATATTGTTTTGTTTCCTTGAATTTCCTTTTCTTGTTCTTGTTCTTGTTCTTGATCATAATCTTCTCAATTATTAAGTTTTCTTCTCTTTTTGATCGGGTCTCCATTAGATTTTCTTCTTCCCCCTTTTGTTTTCCGTCTCTATCTTCTTGATGTATAGTGAAACAAGATTTTGAGGCGAGGTTTCTTGTTATTTGGGGTTTTAGGTTAGATGGAGTTGGGTCCGGTCCACCACGGTATCTTGGACTTCTTTTTTTTTTTTCCGTCAGAAGAGGGTGGGTGTAAGGGTATTTGGGGAACACCCGTCGAATCCCTAGATCTAAGAAGCCACGAATCCTTTTTTAGGAAGCGGTAGGTACCGACTGAACTAATCCCTAGATCTAGGAAGCCACGAACCCTTTTAGGAAGCGATAAATACCGGTTGAACTATCATAAACCAATATATAGCGACATTTTAAGGGATAGGTTTTGGTGGAAACATTTTATCATGTACGAAGGGTTCACCATTGTATTTTAGATTTATCGTGTATGATATTATCACGCTACAATCCATATAACACTTTAATTACATAATGTAGAGATATTTATTGTCCATGAAATATCATATCTTTTGGCTAAAACAAAAGCTGAAACTTTAAAGTTTATAAAAGAGTTTGATTTATTCTCACAATCAAAGCTAATATCATATCTTTTGGCTAAAACAAAAGCTGAAACTTTAAAGTTTAGAAAAGAGTTTGATTTGTTCTCATAATCAAAGCTAATATTGTATTTAAGTTTCTTAGCTTTAGCTTATCTTCCCATCAACATTAGAGTAGATTCCGAGTCACTTTGAAATATTATGTATGTTATAGCCATTACATTCTGTCGCTCGTTAGAATGTGATTTCAACTCCCCTTTCTCTAGTTGTTCTTTTGTGACACAACATGCATGCATTCTCTTTGCTTCTCTTGTGGCTCATACGTAGTCAATCAAAGTTAGACCCTAATTAGTAATTCAACGTATTATTCGTGAATGATCCACAGACTTTGCCAAATTATTCAGGAATGGTTAAACCATTTGAATTACTCTAATTCTGAAGCAGATACGTGGATTTTATGGATGTGATGAATAAATCACGAATTACACCAGTTCAAAGATTGTTGGCCGATTAATTCGTCCATGTTATCCATTCATCCCACACTTATCAAAAATTGTTAAGATTTGCTGCAAAGTATTCTTGTTTTATGACTTTCATATAACACTTATTTTTCTGTTCTTTTTTAGAGTTTAATAAAATTTGCTTATACAAAGATAACGATCCTATGAATGATTGCCTCTTGGAAAACCATTGCACTTGCCATTCTTTCTGTTAGAAAACAATGGCTAAATAAATGAGTTTTAAATATTTTATTAAAATATAAAATATTATGCTATTTGGGTTCGAGCTCCTGACCTATTGGTCATTTTACATGTTTTGTTTTTTTTTTGTTTTCTTTTGTGAATGAAACACTTTAGTCCCACATCGGGGAGTTTCCACTTCTTAAGTTGTATTAAGAGATTGTACAAACAAACTTTTCTCAACCTACTTTGAAATCCAAGGAAAAAGAGTTTCTCCATATTTTTGGAGAGACCAATAGAATAGTAATTTATTATTATCTTTCTTAAGTTTTTTGAGATTTTTCTTGAAGGGTGTTTCTGAGTTTCCAAGGTCAAGTTGAGCATCTAATATGAGTGCTACTAGTAGGTGTTTTATCCTGGAGGCATCCGCCCTGTGGAGGCTATAGCATCACTCTTGAGTGTAACCGGGCGCTAATATCTTAAGGATCATGTTGAACACGTGACTCACTTTGTTTTTCTTTTTCAAAATTTTGTTACATACCATCTTGCTGTTGCAGAAATATGAGGAGCTCATCTGTTTTGACGAATCAATTCCGTTAAGAGCTAAGTATCAACAACCTTTGTTGATTTGATTTTCTTCATTTTTGATTATTGCACCCAACAATCTTAAGACATTATTATTTAGTAATAATTATAAATGAATGATCGATTTGTGAATCGTTGATCTTGATATTATATTAGAAAATTAAGGATGCTAATTTTGAAGTGAAAAACAAAGAGTTTCCTGAGAATCTGTAGAGTTTTGAGTATATCTATTAACTTAGAAGCAATTTCGATGAATCCTTTTAACAGAGTATAATAGACACCCTGATAGTTACCCACACCAAAATTAAGAATTTTTGGAGTTGTAAAAGTATTTCTTAGATATTTTACAAAACTGAGAAATGTTCCTGAAAAATTCTGACGGGCAGAAGAATATTGTTGACTAAATTAGTTTTCTGGTGTAACTATGAGTTTTTTGAAATGATGATTCAAATGAAGTTTCTAGATATAGATATTATCTTCAAAAATCATATTTAATTTTTTGATTCAGACTTGTAGTTTGTGAGATATAGTATTTGTAAAGATGTTGTGCATGTTTGTCCAGAATATCAATAACTGTATCTAAGCTCTAGATTAGTATGAGATCTTGCAACCATTTATAGTGGTACTTTGTCACCTTGGGTATAATATGAAAACCGGTACTAGTGAATGCTTTTATCCATAATAGACTTGAGATTTCAATTTAGTTGAAATATTTCTCATAAACAAATTAGAGAAAGTAACAAATTGATTTTTATGACTTAAAGTGATAATCTCTTATGTGTTACATTAGTATCACATTGCTAATGAATAATGAGATGTTGAATCAGTTGTGTATGTACATTATGTTATAGATCACTTTTATTATATATGTTTTGTGTAGTATCAATTGACGTGAATCACATGATTGATTAATAATTGTGCATTAGCAATTTCAGTGGTGATTTCTAAATCATTTCGAATATGTTACCTTTTGTTGAAAATATGAGAATCATAATATACTAGTGTACCATAGTCATATGGATAGTGAGGCATAAATTATCTTTTAATAACTAGTGCAACAAGAAGGTTAAGTGAACACATGTGTTTTAATTGATATGTATGTACACAAAAGTGTTTGGGTGTATTATTACCAAATTTTGTTACTTATTGATGATTGTGATAGTCTAATGTGGAGAGAGACTTAAGTAACTTGATAACTATATTTTGGTAATAAGAACACTTATTATCTATTGATAATTTGATATTACCTATGTCAAACGAGAGTATCAACCAATTTTTTGAATCCTAGTTGGGAAGAAGTTTTATCATCTTAAATTGAATGATAAATTAAGTGATAATCTTTGATAACTTCTGTTTTTAGTTGTGTGCTTATCTCCTCGGAATATAAAATTGTTTATTCAAATTTGAATGGAAAAATTGACATTCTTATTGTGTTAAGTAATTTTACTTTTCAGTGGAGATGATAAAAAAAATTGGTTGGTAAATGCTGGAAGTGCTGGAATGTGTGCTTCAGAAAAGACATGTTTTGTCTTCTACCAAAATTGGGAAAGATGCAAAAGCATTTTCATGAACAACTCAACTATCAAAACAGTTGAAGAAATAGGTAATGATGTGCAAGGCTTGTCAGGTATGGACATTAATCAAATTATGATATCATTCTCAATATGTGCATTGCGATTTAAAACTAGTGTCAAATTCTATCTACCTAAGTTACTATGAAATGTTATACTTAGAACTATGGTCTTATGATGCTTTGAGTGTTAGCTTAATAGAACAAGACAATAGCAGATAAAAAGGAAAATCGTCAATGAATTGAAAATGAATACATGAACATGTTATATCGTAATATTGGTATAGAGTACCATTATATGGTGTGTCTTAGTTAGATGCAAACTAAAGGACACATAATTTTAGTTTCTTATGTTGAGAAATCCTGATAACTTTGGGGGCTCTTATGCCTCAAATGTGGGGATATAAGATGGAAACAAGTGTTTGTTTGATTTCTGAAGCATATTTATAGAAGACCATAAACTTATATATGTCCTACCCTTTAGATCTTAATTGTGGGGATCTAAGGTGAGAATGAAGAGTCGATTTTATTTAGCAAATCATTGCATATGATCACCAAAAATGTACTATAATAACTTGTAAGTTCTGAAGTTAATAACATTTGAATAAATAAATTTTATTGTTGAGGATGTTGAGTTCTCGACAACAGTCTTCTGAGGTCGGGTTCTCACACGAGATAGAATAGGTTAGACAGATGCTTGACTTTGTGAAATTGTTGTTATAGAATAAAGTAGTGATCGCTTGACACATGCTCACGTGACACTAAAATTAATACGCCAGACACTGTTTGTCATTATTGTCAGTATGCTACATTAGATGGATGTTGAGGCAATATACTTAAATGGTTAGTCAAAGGTGGATAAACCTTAAGGGTTTGGCTAGCGTTAGGGGGTAAAGATACAAACTAGCTACACCTACATATACTTGACTTGAACCAAGCAATAAGTCATTGACCTAACGATATTATTATGCGATGTTGATGATTTCTAGTGATGTAACACTAATGAATTTTGATAAGTGTATTTACACTAAATCTATTGAAGATGCATATGTTTAACATGCTTTTATTATGTGTTTTACAACCATTAAAAGATTTATGTTGTTTAAAGTTTGACAGGAAACAAATATGTTGTTGACGTGGTCTAAAGGACCAGAAGGAACCAAAATCAAATTTTGATTATATAGTTTCTGTCAGATTGTTTAATACGTGTTGTAAAATAGGTGTGCATGTTTCCCATTTTAGTCCTGGAGAATCACAGGGATGCTCTGATCAAAGGACAAGAGAATTGGGATGCTTGAGGTACATATTTAATTTGAAATATGCGATATATATGACACTAATCTTTTGAGGAAAATATAATGACCGTACTAGTATTTAGTACATGTATCTTGTATATGCCTTTATATGCTTTACAACTACCTAGAAAACATGAGACTTTTACGATTTGATTGAAAAACTAAGTTGTTGTAGACAAGCATGATCTAAATGATCATTGGAACCAGAAGAAATTCTGACGGAAATGGTCTTTGTCAAAATCGATACGTTTAATGTGTTTTCTAAAAGTGCAGTGAATTTGGTGTAAAAATACATTTGTGACCCCAGAAGAATTAGTGGGATGATCTGATCAGAAATTTGCAGTACTTGACGTACATTTGAAATTGTGTATGTGCATGATACATATTGGAATGACCTTAAGATATGTTGTGATTTCAGGATTTGGAGAGTCTTAGCCTATGTGTGCGCCCTCTTAAGTTGTATCAGTAACTGGAAATATTCCAACAAATATGAGGAACTCGACTGAGATGAAATCAGAGTTCACTCGCTTAATTTAAAACATGAAAGTTGAATGGATAAATCCTTTTTTGGAAGGCAGTCCTCTGTGGCCGAAGCCTGTGGCCACCATTGCTGAAACTCAATTGACTATGTAATTCTAAACTAAATGAGAAATTGGCAAAGTCTAGACAAACTCGGAGACGGATAATTCGGTAAGATAACTACTCTCTAATGAAGTGATTTTTGTAGACTTAGTGAAGTCAAGAGAAAAATTAGTGGATCCTTTGATGAAAGGATAATCTAGAGAGATAGTTTTTTATTACATCGAGGGGGATGAGGCTTAAGCTCATTAAACAAACTTGCCATGAAGGATACTCAACCTTGTTGACTGAATATCCCAAGATCAAAGTTTTGAATAAGACAACTAATTTTTGGTGGGTTAAAGGAAATTATTCTCTATCCCTTCCCTATGGTGTAGACGTGATAATGTGACTGCATGTGAAGGATGACTTTTAATAAGTCTTAATGAGCTATATAGTTTCAATCAAGATTAAAGTGGGGTGTAGCAGTAAACACTCTTGATAGAAGTCACCTATCTGAATGTGGAAGTGGGCCGCTTCCTATGAGAATAGAGATGATTCTCTAGAGCATTATGATAAACGGGATATTTGCTCAGGGAGAAAATGAGCACAACCATACGAGCTTGGCAGCAACCTTGGAGATATCATGCGTGGTGGTTATCCAAACACTAGCAGTTCAAGACATCGTATTCACTGTCTCTAGCAAGTAGTTCCGGTAATCTCTCACTAAGCAAAGGTTCAAGACCTCATGGACACCTTCTCCTATATGGTATTTCCTGTTTTCTATATGATTTTCATTTTTTCATCAAGATTTAATTCATTTTGAGAAAATGATTTTTATTTTTATGATTTTATTATCTTTCTTAAGTTTTTTGAGATTTTCCTTGAAGGGTTTTTATGAGTTGCCAAACTCAAGTTGAGCATCTAATATGAGTGCTAGTAGTAGGTGTGGTTATCCTGGAGGCATCCGCCCTATGGAGGCTATAACATCACTCTTGAGTGTAGCCGGGCGCTAGAGTCTTAAGGACAACGTGTTGAACATGTGACTCACTTTTTTTTCTTCAAAGTTTTGTTACATACCATCTTGATGTTGCGGAGATACGAGGAACTCATCCATTTTGACGAATCACTTCCGTTAAAAGCTAAATATCAACAACCTTTGTTTATTTGATTTTCTTCATTTTTGATTATTACACCCAACACTTTCTTTGTTAATTATGATTGCATATATGTATATTTACTTTATAAAAATTGGAAAATCATAACATTTACACATAAAATTTTGCTAAAAGGCCTATTATTACCGCTTAATATATGCTGAATTTTCCGTGCCGAATTATTTTTTTTAAAATGGATTATATATATGTATGCGGTTCCAAACTATCATTAAATAATGAGTATTTTACCGAATAGTAGATCGAATTTTCATTCCATCAAAATGAATTATACATGTATATATGTCGTCCTGAATTTTTTACATACATCAAATTGCTAATTAGGAAACCAATGCCTGAAATAGTTATAGGTTTAGCAGAAATAAAGCAACATTCAATCTTAGGTTCATAAAAGTTTTTGTTAAAATTTCTTTCTTTTTGAGTTTTTTCCTTTCCTGTTTCTTGTTTCCTGTTTTATTTTTTATTTTTCATTTTGATAATAAGACAAAAGAAAAACTATTAACAACCAAACGAAAAAGATTATAAAAATTAAGCTTAGAAAAACTTTATCTGTCCTTTATATAATGTAGAATTTGTAAATTCTCTTAGAATAAGAATTTTGTATAGATTTTATAAATATCAATCGTTTATCCTCTCTTACCCTTTATCTCATTCTTAAAACTAGAAACATTATCTAATTTATAATTCGTACATAATAAATAAAGGTATATGTGAGAAAAATCATCTTAAAATTAAAATTCCACCTATCTAACGGGATAATCAAAACCTAAAACTCCGCATTTATATATAAAATGGAGGGAGTATTAGGCCAAAAACTCTATAAATGGAAAATACATGAGAAAGGGTTAGAAGAAACCAAACACGATTTAATATCTAGGTGGGCTAAAACAATGGAATGAACTAAATATCAATTTTCAGGTGAGCTTTAAACTTTTTTTTAAAAAAATACCTATGAAACAAATAAAATGAGGGCATGTTTCAGAAGTTTACCCCTAGTTCCGTCACGGGAAAAACCTCAAAAATGATTGTTCTGTAGCATTGCATGCTCGACCGAAGAATATGCCGCTTGATTGGCATCTCATTTGATATATAATTGAAGGCAATGACTAAACCAAAACCTGAAATCAAAAAAAAACATGCTAAAATAAAACGTGAAATTTATTTGAAAGTTCCCGAAAAGAATTATCGGAGGAAACGTTTTGAATGAATTTATTGATATAATTTTTTCCTTATTTTTCTAATATTTTTTTCTTTTTTTCTCATTTAGAAGGTTATGGTTTTAGTCTCCATTCTATTTTTTTTATTGATAAAATTTTTAACTTAAAATAAATAAATAAAATAAAGGAATCGGAGGAATCGGAGGGTCTAAACACTCCTCCCATAGGAGTTGCTCGGGCTGTGGGCTTATTTTGTTGGAACTTTCTTTAATATTATGATCAGGCTTTGCAATAGCTTTTGGTACGTTTTACATTGGAAGACTTGGTAATAGCTAGCGAGGGCTAGAGGCTAGAGCTAGTTGTCTTTGTCATCCAACGTGTTATTATGCAACTGGGATTCCTCTTCTAGTTTAAAGAGGCTGTTGTTGATGGTTTTCGTTTATGCTCATATAGTCATATTGTTCCAAAGGGCGGAGCCAGAAATCATGAGTAAGTTTCAATTTTGCACATAATATGGTGGCAATATACCCATTTATAATGGCAGATTGATTGGGAGGGTATAAATTTCAGAGAACCTTGAAGTCGGAAGTACAACTTTCTCTTGTTAGTGTTTTCATTCTCTCCTTTTTAGCCTAATTTGCCAACAAATCCTCTTCCATCTGCGATGTCTTCTAGTTTCGGTCTTCTTTTCTCCGATAGCTTTCAAAGAAACAAAGCTATTCATGTGAAGAACTGCTTGAACTCTGCTACTGTTAACATTAATATTGTCAAACCCAAACCCAAATTTTCTGCCTTAATGACCATACCTCAATCTCGTGAGCAGGAGGAATACACCCTTGAACTAAAGAAACACACCCTTGTATGATAATTTGCACAATAAAGAAGTGGCGGCAGTGGAGATATCGAAACACCTCATCTTCCAAATAAAACGAAACAATCTTCTATCTCCAAAGGTGTATCCAATGAATTGCTCCATTAGCAGCAACACCAGACGATGGAAATGACTCGTAGTTGATTTTTCCTCTGTCTCTCCACCCATTGCCATCACCAAGCGTATAAACTTGGACTTGACCGATAGCCATTAAATCAGCAGGGTAGAAGACTCTAACTACCTTGTACTCGTTCTTAGAAGGAATGTAACGGATCATTATCTTGTTCGAATCTGGGAAGATCAACTTGTTCTCCGGTTAAAGGATTAAAGATGTGGACAGGATCTTGGCGGTCACCATTCATAAACCAAACCGTTACATGAGCCAATTACAGCATCATACATACGCAGCGTAAGGAGGATGGTTGATCATTTTGAATTCCGAGCAGGAGTTGTTATCACCATCATAATCTCCATAATAAAGTTCAACTTTCTTTTTCCTGTCCTTCTTGTCGACATGCCTTATTTGCCATGCCAAAAGGATATGAAACCCTAACTCAAACTTTACACTATCTTTAGAATCGAACAAGTACCTGTTCTTTGCATCAAGTTGCAGTAATGGACGACGACTGTGCATATCAACAAAATAGGTATAACGGAGTAAAACTAACCATTCTTTGCATACTAGTTTGCAAATCAATATATTTGTAACTACCGGAATTTTGATGGCCATGGGCCACCATAAATCCGATAGAACATCAAGAGGAATTTCGATGAATTCACATGTTAATTAAAGACTTTTGCTAACAATTGGGGAGGAGAATGAAGAAGTTTCTAAAAATATATTAAATGCTTAACAAAATTAAAATGAAGTCAACTCAATATATAACGTGGTTCGGCTATTATGCCTACATCCACGGGAAAAATATGGTATCTTATTTATAAACATTTACTTTATACATATGTTAATATAAAGAATTTAAGAATTTATAAGTAAAAGAATCCTTAACCTAAAATTAGCTTTTTCCTCTTCTTGGTTTTCTTTCAGAGTTTTTCCTCTTATTTCTCTTGTGTCCTTCTTTCTACTTGGGGGTCGGTATTTATAGCAAAATATGATGGGTCCCTCTTCCTTACTTATTCTTATCTCTATTTGACCTGTTTGTCTTATCTTGAGTTTGGACGCAGCTCATTTTACTCCTTTTGTGATACTTCTTGCAGATTCCACTTGCTGGTGCGCAGCTTCTTTTTGGATTGAGCGATTGTTGGTCCTTTGTCTTTATTGTGTGGATGCTGGCATGTGTGACATGTGGAATTTACACGTGTCGCTTCTTGCTTTTGGGCTGTGTATGCCTTACACGTGTTGAAGCTGTATTGCTTTGTGTCAGCATTATTTTGCCAAGTGTTAATGCTGATTGCCAGATGTCAATGCTTATTGTTTGTTACTTGCAGTTGTAGCCATGTGTCCTGACTAATGGCATTCTATTTTTCCATGTGTACTGCCAGGTATCATTGTATTTTGGTACGTGTCTTGGTAATCGTCCATGTGATAATCCTGATCTTATCCTCATACATTCTTTGTTTATCGTTGATGTGGAGCATGGTCGTGCTTTCAGGATTGAAGCTTATAGTGTGCAAGTGATAGGGCAAAAGTGACTGTAAAGCGCAAGTGATAGTAGGGTGCAGATGATTGCAGAGCGCAAGTGATAGTATGGCGCAGATGTTTGCCTTGGCTATCAATGATGTTTTTTCTCGTAACTTGTATTCTTTCCACGTGTCTCACATGCGTTAAGCCAGTCTGACTTTACTGCTTTCGGTGTCAGTTGATGTGTGACAAATGTATTATAGCTGTCTTCCTTTATCATTAATTTTGTTCTTGTACTTCTCGGTGCACCATAATGCGATACTTTGTTCTTAAGATGTAAACGTGTGGAGCCGATGAATTTATGCCCTTACAATTTGCCCCCTTTTTGTCTTTTGGATTTCTTTCCCACGTGCCTAAAATTCAAAAAGGCAAAAAGTAATGATGACTTTTGGGTTTTGTGCCCCTAATAAATTTGAATTTCGACGGTTTCACATGTTTCCAAGAAGACACGCTGTTTGGATTCGCGCCTTTTGAGTGCCTTTTTGCAGTCGTGTCAGTTTCACTGGTTTTGTATTTAAGAGTAAGTCTTGTCTTTTTTCCCATTACTTTTCGCTTTCCAAGTTTTTCTTTGCAATTTTGATCTTCTTTTGTCTTCTTCTTCTTAAAGTCCTTATTCCTTAAACTTTTCTGAGATTCCTTGTTTGATCAAGGTTTTTACTTCCCAAGATCAAATCTTCGTTGATTTAAACACCTTAACTTCATCCTTTTTTAATGGTAAGACTATTAGACTTCTTCTTTAGAAAATTTTTTGCAAGTTGATTTTCCTTTAAAGTTTTGCATGGTTTTATACTGTTCATCATTGTAACCTTGTTTTTTATTGGTTTGCAGATTAATCATGTCTGGAAAAGATAGTAGTCGTGCCCCCAAACATACTTCCCTCCAAGATGGTGATCAACACTCCGAAAAGAAATCTTCTCGGTACCCCGTTAGCAAAAAGAGGGTAGGGGATGAAGGTAGACCTGTGAATAACAGAGGTGTTCGCAGCCTTGATTTACCTCCCTTTAAATCTTCTGTCAGAAACGATCGTATTCATGAGCTTCTTAGTTTTAAAAATGTGAATATCGAAGCGTTCAAGAGACGATATGGCCTTCAGGACTTTAAAGTTTCCATTTATAACTCGCCTGAAGGAGACAAGATCTCCATGAACATGATCATGAATTACAATTACTCTCCCACCAGATTACTGGTTGCTGCTGGTGCAATAGACGCGGGGTTAAGGCTACCCTTATACGACAGTCAATGCCCCTATCAGTTTGAAGTATTAGCTAGCTGTGGCCAGTCTAGAAGCAGCACGGTGCATTCAGTTGCACAGTACAACGGGAACTAGTGGAGAATGTTGGACGAATGCAGCATGAGCAACGTCGGGCAAACCAACTTCACCTGCTATACACCTGATCCTGCGGACCGCGTCCATTACACAGTCGAGAACTTCTACTTGACATACGCCGATTCTTTTGCTAACAAGAATTATATGAATTGGAGCGTCGGTCCTGGTCGCAGGGGAGGTGATGGGTTTCGTTTGCTGTCTGGGATTGATAGTAAAAAGATAAATCTCATCCCGGGAACGGACGAGCCCTTGACAGAAAGGTTGCGTAGGGACCATGACTACCAGTGGTACTTGACTCCAATAGTGATTGAAGGGCCCTGGATTTATGGTCGGGCTTCGGAAAGAACTGTACGGAGTTTCCAGGAACGTTTCCCCTCCTACCATCCATGGGAAATGAATTTTGATGGATTTACTTTCCCTTTTGGTGATGTGGTAAGTAATGACTTTTCAAATCTCTTGATCTTTAAGTGTTGCGCAATTTTTTTATTTTTATTATTGCGCAGCCCACAGAAGAGAAAGAAAGTTTAAAGACCGATGTGGGCACCAAACACAAAGCGATTTCTCCATCTGCCAAGGTATTGCTCTGTCTTTTATTAGCTGAATGTTTAATATTGCGCCTTGCTAACCCATTTGAAAATGTTAACAGGGTCAGAAGAAAATGAAGGTTATTCCTCACACTTTTGCTGAGAAGGTGGCTCGGACTAATTCTGCTCCTAGCCAGCCTAGCTTAAGAATAGAAGCCATCAAGGAGCAGAGCGCAACCCCTGTAGCTTCTCGTTCCACTGCGTTGGCGGATGTTGCAACTGAAGCTCCTCAAGTAACAGATACTGAGCCTTCCCTGGATGCAAAAATCAACCTCTCATATTTTTCGTCTCATTCTCCTATGTTTCAAGTTGATGACATTGCACTTTCTGAGTATGAAGACGACTTGGCTGACAAGGAGCAAGCTACGCCTTCTACCGAGCTGAGCGGAGCTATAATTAAATATGTTCCTCCAGGCTGGAGACGATAATTGAAACTGAAGTTGAAGATGCTTCTTCTGAAGAGGATGTAGCTACTGACGTAGCAAATACTTCTCCAGTCAGGTTTGCCGATATTGCAGACTCTTTCCTTCAAGAGAACGCAGTGGGCGCTTCTGGGGATGCAGAAAGGTTGGCCTCTCCTTCTGAAGAAACGTATGAAGCTTCAGTTGCTAGTGGAGAGAGGGTTTCCCGTGAGGAAAAGGGCAAGAATGTCCAAAGCTGATATTATTGCTGAAGAGATGAGAAAGCATTCCGTTGGTTCAAGCAAAAGTACCTGCTTCTGATTCCTAGCTACGCCCAGGCAAAGCCTACCGACTCTGCTTCAGTTGCCAAACTGAGAGCATACATGCGTTCTGTTCCTTTTGACACAGTGATGAAAGCATGGTCAAAGGACGATGTAAATGAAGCTTGTCCCTTTGACGTTGAGGTGCCCTCCACCCTTGCTGAGATCCTTGCGGTAGCATATGGGGGCGTATATTCCCGTCCGCAGCAGGCTCTTATGCAGGTATACTTCTCATAACTTGTTTCCTTATTGATTTTTGTTCCTTTATTTCTTATCCTGATGTTCATCTTTGATTACGCAGCTTGCTTATAATGAGAGCTTCTCTTTGGTAGCGTACAAGTTTTTCCAAGCTCGTTCACTGGTGATGGAGGATAAATTCAGGAGCACTGAAGAATAACTTGCTAAAGTTAAGGCGGAGGCCGACACACTTCGCCTCCGACTGTCGGAGGATGTTGCTGCTAAATTAAAGCAAGAAAATGAAGCGCTCCGACAGCAACTGTCTGCTCTTCAAAGCCAAGATTACAATATTTCATCTTTTATGTTATTTTCTTTTATTTTTAATGCATATTTCTGAGCTTCTTTATGGGATCAGATGGGATTCAAACACTGTTATTAGGCTGCTGCTAGAGTCACATCTTTACATGGGCATGTAATGAAGGTCAATGAGGATAATGTAAAGGTCAATGAAAACTTCAACAAATTGCTGGATGAGAGGAATAAAATTTATACTGCGTACAAAAAACTTGTGTTGAAGCATACATCTTTAAACACAGACTTTATTAACAAAAAGGAGGAGTTTAATGCTCCTATTTTATGGAATAATGACCGCGTTGTTGAAGCCATGGCGAAGGTAGAAAAATTAGAGGAGGAAAATCGCAGGCTTTGCATATAGCGCAAAGGTATACTTGCCGAATTTTCTCAGTCTAGGTCGCAGCATGACTCCAAACATTCAACTTTTGTAGCGCAGCTTATCAAGGAAAGAGATAACGCAGCTGCGGACTCTCATACTAGAGGAAAAACTCTTTCGGAAGCTTAAGCACAAGTTCGCAGCCTCTCAGATAAAGTCCTTCACCGAGATTGCGATATTCAGCGTTTACAAAGGGAAAATGACAATCGCACAAAGAAGATCAATTTGTTGTGAGATAGAGGATTAGCGGACGAAACTGAGATTACGCAGTATAAACAAGATCTCCAGCAATCCAAGAATGATTATGCTAACCTTCTGAGCGAATTTGAATTCCTTGATCTTTCTAATGATAAAAACGTCCAGGATTTACAAAAGTTTGAGTCCCTTGCTATAGGTAGCTTATTTTATATCAAATAGTTACTCCTACTTGCTTTTTACATGGTCTAACAACCTTCTATTTGCTCTGCAGGTTTTGAAGAAAAATTCAAGAGAGCAGCAGCCAAGGCTGAGAAGTCTGATAACGAGCTGAAGACTGTCAAGCTTTTGTCCGATGAGGTTAAAAAGGAGCTTTCTAAAGCCAATGATAAGCTGAAGGAAATAAATGAACAATTTGGAGAAGCCACAGCTAAACTGGTTGAGGCGCAAGACCAAATTACTCTCCTAACTTCCAAAGCGCAAGAAGGAGATGTTAACTGGCATAGTGCTATCAAGGTTGTTTCTGATGACCTGGTTGTGTTGGAGGAAAAGCTTACGCACTGGAAAAAACAAGCTTTTACGGCTGAGAGTCGGGCTTCAACAGCTGAAAGTAGGGTAAAAGCATACGAGGATGCGCTTAAAGCTTCATATGTGAAGATGGAGTATATAAAAATTGAAACGCAAAGGGGTATTGCTCTGGAAATTAATAGTATCCTTGATAGGGTTGAGAAAGACGGTTGGACCAAAACCTATGTGCGCAAGAAGGTTCCTGAGCGTGCTCCTAGTGCTAGCCCTGCTTTAGCTTCCAATTCTACTTCTGGTGTTGACCCGACTCCTAACACTGATCCTGCTCCTTAAAGTTTTTCTTGTGTCTGGCTACTGTTGTATGTCATTTTTTCTCTTGTAAACTGTTATGAAACATAAATAGAAATAATTATTTTCTGATATTCTCTTCATGCGTTTGATATTTTATTTTTGTTCATGCAATAAAATCATAAGACAAATTGATTAATGAGTGTGTAGTTTGAGACCACAAGGATTTATTGTACCTTGGGCTCCTTTTGAGGGTGCGATCACATAGTAATTTCTCTCTGGCCAGGAGGAAACTACTCATGCGGACCCTGAGCATCCCATGAATTGGATGATGCCTGATACAATAATTAATATCATGTAGGGCATCTCTTGCTAGCGGATGTACCCAATAGTCAACACTCAAGACATTTACATGGGTCTCCTATGAGAGATTGCATTTAATTGCTTTACCCTGTATGAGCGCAAATTATCGTAAAGTTGCATTGATTGTCCCTGAGTATCCCCTGAATTGGGTGACGCCTGATACAATAATTAATGTCATGTAGGTTATCTCTTGCTAGCGGAGTACCCAATAGTCAACAAAGACATTTACATGGGTCTCCTATGAGAGATTGCATTTAATTGCTTTACCCTCTATGAGCGTAAATTATTGTACTAATGCATAGAAAGTTAGGGATAATATGGTTTAAGATATTGCGTATTCCAAGGATGACGCAATACTTCTCCATCCATATTTCGTAAATAATAGGATCCTTGTCCTGCAATGTCCTGTATGATATAAGGACCTCCCCAAGTGGGCGCAAACTTCCTTGCCTTTTTATTCTTTTGATATTCTGGAATTTGTCGCAAAACATACTGCCCCTCAACAAAATTACGTTTCTGATAAGACTTTTTCGCATATTTTGATTCTACCTAAAGAAGAAAAGCAAGTTTGAATGGAATGAAAACTGTGAACAAGCCTTTCAGAACATCAAAACCTATCTTACGACTTTGCCAGCATTACAGAAACCGCAGCCTGAGGAGATCTTGGCCTTGTATATAGCTGCAACAGAAGATGTTGTGAGCGCAGTGCTGGTGCTAACAAATGATAAGGTGGAGAAACCGATCTACTACATTAGCAAGATATTCAACCTTGCAGAGAGGAATTATACCAAGATTGAACAGTTAATATTAGCACTGGTATTTGCCACGGAGAAGTTGCGCACATATTTTCTAACACACTACGTGCGAGTACCAAGCAAGGCTCAGCTGGAATCAATGTTAAAAAACGCAGGAAAAGTTGGAAGAATTGCAAAGTGGAATGCTCAGTTGGAATAGTTTCACATTCTTTTTGAGATACAAACTGCTCAAAAGTCCCAGGTTTGGGCAGATTTTCTTGCAGATTTGCCATCAGATGATGACTTTGAAGTCCAGGGATTACCAGGGATAGAAGAGGATGACTCTCAGGACATTTTGAATCCTGTTAATTCACGAAGATGGGAAGTTTTTGTTGATGGATCCCGAAATAAAGAGGGGGCAGGAATTGGGATTGTAATAACGACACCTACAGAAGAACGGTTAATTCATGCATTCCGTTTAGAATTTGGGGAGCACACCAACAATATAGTAGAATATGAGTCTGTGGTTCATGCCCTCCGACTCATCATTGAACTAGGAATTACTAATGCACGGTTGACAAGTGACTCACAGTTGATCATCCGACAAGTTGAGCTGAAATATCAAGCAATTGATAAAGAGTTGATTGAATACAAAAGTCTCGTGCAAAAGTTAGCATCCCAAGTTCCAAGCATCATTTTTCGCCATT
Organism: Papaver californicum; assembly: GCA_023531435.1. Lineage (NCBI taxonomy): Eukaryota > Viridiplantae > Streptophyta > Magnoliopsida > Ranunculales > Papaveraceae > Papaver > Papaver californicum. Next base: position 1,009,621 of record JAJJMC010000341.1, on the reverse strand, counting down.
TTTCTAGAGAGAAGAATCGTCATGCAGATGCGTTAGCATTTATTTCCTCAATGATCAAAGATCCAAATACATATGCCATCAAGATTGGACGCATTTATGAACCGTCAATCAGAGTATGGGCAATTGAGAACATAGAATGTGAAAATAAGCGAAGATCTTGAAGATCCAGCCACAAAGGACGTGTAAATATACCCCAAAAACCAAAGGGTAGACCCATAGAAGAAGATTGGAGGATTGCGCTGCATCAATACTTGCAAAAAGGATCATTACCTACTGACACCAAGGAAGCAAGGAAAATACAATCAATATCTGTTAATATCAATTAAGGTTGTATCGAAAGTCCTTCATGGGACCACTACTTCAGTGTTTATCACGACAAGAAGGACATCAGATCTTAACAGATATACATTATGGTGACGCTGGGAATCATAGCGGAAGACGATCATTGGCCCTCAAAGTAAAATGCAAGGATATTATTGGGTTTCTATGCAAAAGGATGCAGAAGATATGGTCAAAAGATGCGAACAATGTCAACGCTTTGCAAAGAAGATCAAAGTGCCGGCGACAGAACTCAATTCAGTGCTAAGTCCATGGCCATTTTCAAAGTGGGGGTAGATATTGTCGGACCCCTATCTGAAGGAACGCGGAAGAAGAAGTATCTAATCGTAGCAACAGACTATTTTACCAAGTGGGTAGAAGCCAGAGCGCTTGCACATATTAGAGACTCGGATGTGTTCAAATTCTTGTTTGAAGACATAATTTGCAGATTTAGAATCCCAGTAGCAATAGTTTCGGACAATGGACAACAGCTACAGGGAAAAAATATTGACATGTTTGAAGCTTTCAACATCCAAAAAAGAAAGACTCCACTTTACCCCCAGAGCAATGGACAGGATGAAGCTACCAACAAAACTATTGCACTCAATCTCAAGAAGACTCTGGAAGGACATCATAAGTGATGGTGTGAACAACTTCATAACACTCTATGGGCATATCGCACCACAAGGAGGTCCGCTACTGGAGAATCACCGTTCTTACTTACCTATGGGGAAGAAGCGGTCATACCAAATCAGAGATAATTTTACCAAGAACCAAGACAGAGGCATGGGAAAGGAATTTAAATGAATAGTTAATGCTTGAAAAGTTGGATGACCTGGAGAATCAAAAAATGGTTTACACTTATCTGATGACCTTGCGATAAACCAGCTAAGCGCCGCTAGGCATCCGTTCAACTTTTGTACTTCCTTAACATTTCTTGGGGATGGCATATTTACAATAACCTGTATTTTTGCCGGATCGACTTCGATTCCTTTTTTTGTGACCAGATAACCCAAAAAATTTCCTGATGTAACTCCAAAGATGCATTTTTCCGGGTTGACCTTCATTTTTTATTTGCGCAAAGCTTGGAAAATCTCCCTTAAGTCTTGTAAATGATCCTTTGCCATCTTGCTTTTTACCAGCATGTCATCTACATAAACTTCCAATGTGCGTCCTATCCATGGTTTGAAGATTGCATCCACTAATCGTTGGTAGGTTGACCATGCATTTCTTAATCCAAACGATATTCTTGTATAACAATACAATCCTCGCGGGGTAAAGAACGCAGTATGCTCTTGATCTTCCTCGACTAGCGCAATCTGGTTATATCCTGATTGTCCATCCATAAAAGAAAGGGCTTCGGGTCCTTCAACATCATATACTAATTGATCAATGCTTGGAAGTGGATAGCTGTCTTTTGGACATGCTTTATTCAAGTTGGTGAAGTATATGCAAATTCTCACCCCTCCATTATTCTTTGGGACTATAACTATATTTGGGTAGCGCACTTCTCGAATGAATCCTGCATCCATTAGCTTCTTCAATTCCTTTTCTACCGGATCATGGTATTCAGGTGCTACCTTCCGCATCTGTTGCCGAAATGGTATGGTGCCCGGATGTATACGCAGTTCATGCTGAACAATGCTTGGGTCAATTCCTGGCATGTCTCCTTTCCATGCAAATACATCTACGTACTCTTCAAGTAAACTGATTAAACCTTGCTCCCTTTCTGAGCTCATCATGGTTCCAATTTTAACTACCTTTGGAAATTCTGGCGTTCCAACATTGATGCTCTTGGTTTCCTCAACAACCGCAAAAGTAGATTTGGGGATTCCTAAGAATATGGGATCCCCCTTGAGTTGCTATTGTGAGGTTTCACCCCCTTTTCCTGCTTCTAACTCATCTCCTTTGACTACTCAATCTCTTCCTTCTTCATTGACTGATTTGCTGGCTACGACTTCAGCCAAATACTGATTTATTGCTCCTTCCTTAGCTTGGAGTTTCCTTTCTTTCTTCTTTGTTTTCACTTGCTGAGCTCTTTCTTGATTTATGTGTGCTTCCGTGAGGACGCACGTTCTCGCCATGCTCTGATCTCCCTTAATTTCCATTTCTCTATGAGGCTTCGGAAACCACAAGTATTGATGATACGTTGCTGTTACCCCTTTCAACTGATGAACCCAATGCCTTCCGATGATGGCATTGTAAGGTGAGGGCTCTTCTACTATACTGAACTTTGTTATAACATTCAAGGGTCCAACCATAATTTCGAGTATGACTTCTCCCCTTGGTTTTGACGCTACTCCATTGAATCCATAGATGGTTTAGCCAGATGGCTCCAACTGATCTTCTTTCAATCCCATTTTCAGAAATGTGTCATAAAACAACACATTGAGAGAACTTCCTTCATCTATCAGAATCTTTATGATATTCCTGCCAGACACAGGCAGGGTGAGAACCAGTGGGTCGTTGTGAGTTTCTACTCCTCGATCAACCTCTTCTTCTGAAAATGTTAGCGGGGAAGCCATCCATTCTTCCCATGTCCCAATGATCCTTCCTGCAACTTTAAATACTCCGTGAAAGTAATTGTGTTAATGGTGGGATTGCTCCCTGGAATGTTTATTGTCTTTCCAGCACTTGACCTTGGAGGGGGATAAGGTAAACACAGAAATTCATTGAGTTCCCCTGCGTCGATCATTTTTTGTACATGAAATTTCAAATTCTTGCACCTATATGTGGGATGTCCATAAAAGCAATGATATTCACAGTATTCCATTGAATTTTCAGTATGCATTGGCTGTCTTCCCTTTGTAATTGGCCATTCGAAGTCATGCCTGCTTTTTATGGCATTTAGAATTTGTGGATAAGGAGTATTTAGCTTTGTAAAAACCTGATCTTCAAATTGCTGTTTAAACCTTCTTTCATGATCAAACCTTCCACGCTTAAACTGATGGCGTGGGCGCTCATCTGTCGCTCCTTTTTCAAGATTGGTGGATGGCTCCGCATGGCTGGCTCTGGATTGCGAAATTTCCTATTTATAGCTATTGATTGCGATCTCGGGGGTGACATTTGCAATGGCCTGAAAAATGGCTTGCCATCTATCAGTGTAGTCTCGAATGGATTCCTCCACTGATAATGCTAACCCAAATAATCTTTCCATGCCTGCATTTGCTGGCTTGTTATACGTGTACGTTTCCAAGAACTATCGGGTCAGTTGTGCATATGAACGTATTGAACCTTCCGGTAGACTGTCATACCATAGTAACGCTGATCCTTTTAGTCTTGATGGAAAATATCGACACATGATTACATCATCCTGCTCCCATCTAGCCATGTTTCGATTGTAGTACTTCAAATGAGCAGCGGGATCTTTTATCCCATCATAACAATCGAAAACCGGGAGATTGCACTTGTGAGGAATTGGAGCAAAGGCTAAGTACGGAGCCAGTAGTGTCCATTGTGCTTCTCTCAAAACTTCTTCCAGTCGTCCTCCCTCCTGCTTGTTTTTCATGACTCTTAATTCTCCTTTTATTGCTTCCAGATCCTCGACATACTTGTTCCAGTTATTGCGCGGTGGTATAGTATTATCAAAATCCAATCTGTAACGCTGATTATACCTACTTTGCTAGAAATGCTCATAAGCATGAATTGGCGGTTCAACCACCATCACTCGCTGGTCCTGATTAACCTTTGCTTTGCCTTTTGCTGATTTTTTTGAACGCTCTTCCTGATTTTATAAACTGGCAGTAGATGTTTCTTCATTTGCTTTATTCTTAAAAGCTTGATTTTCTTGAACTAATAGAGCTATTGTCTCTGCATTAGCCTTTTGTACCCTGCGCATCTCATTCAGTTCTTCTATGAATATGCTGAAGGGGTTTTCCTGGATTTGTAATACCTTTTCATTCGTTTGATGTATAGTCTGATTATTTCCATGGGAATGGTTATTAAGTCCTTCCCTTTGGGGCCTTTGTTCTTGCATTTCTTCATTGATTTGCATTTGATTTCGTGCCCCCTGTGCTTATGATGGAATGTTATTTATGACGTCCGTTGCTTCACCTCGATTGTGAATTGCTTGATTCTCTTGCCTAGACGTTTGATGATCTCTTGTAATTTCTACCTCTGATTGCGTAGCCACGGCTGTTGTTATTTGATTGTCTGTGGTTTCCATTTCTTCTGACTTGTTGGTGATGTTATGAATGATTCTTTTGCTTTCTTTGCTGCTGCTAATGAGATTTCTTTGCTAAAATTAGGTAACTGATTTAATTTAGTATCCACATATAGGTTTATATGATAAGACTTTAATTTATAAGCACCTTGATTTCGTGAAAAATTCAAAAAATCAGTTTAATTATCAACCAATTTTCTTAAAATAAAATCAATACGGGCTTATAAACAGAATTTACAAACTTCTTGAATCACTTGCCGATCGAAGCAAAATATTTAGAAACAAAGTTAAAGCTAATGGAAAATCATTTAAAGCCAAATTCCTGTTAAAGGATTTAAAATATCATGTTAACATGAAATGCTACAGACACGTTTGATTACAAAACTTCTTCCATAAAATGATGAATACAAATACCTTGAAAATATGAATGAGAAAAATTTGAATCAATGAAAATAAGCTCATAAATAGAGGAGATTTTCTATACTCATAAAATTTACAGATTTTGAAAACAAAGACTTGATCAGGTAGAATAAATTCTTTACTACCTCCCTGTTTCTAGCGCCAAACTGTAACTACCGAAATTATGATGGTCATGGGCCACCATAAATCCGATATAACATCAAGAGGAATTTTGATGAATTCACATGTTAATTAAAATTTTTTGCTAACAATTGAGGAGGAGAATGAAGAAGTCTCTAAAAGAATATTAAATGCTTAATAAAATTAAAATGAAATCAACTCAATATATAACGTGGTTCGGCTATTATGCCTATATCCACGGGAAAAATATGGTATCTTATTTATAAACATTTACTTTATACATATGCTAATATAAAGAATTTAAGAATTATAAGTAAAAGAATCCTTAACCTAAAATTAGCTTTTTCCTCTTCTTGGTTTTCTTTCAGAGTTTTTCCTCTTATTTCTCTTGTGTCCTTCTTTCTACTTGGGGGTCGGTATTTATAGCAAAATATGATGGGTCCCTCTTCCTTACTTATTCTTATCTCTATTTGACCTGTTTGTCTTATCTTGAGTTTGGACGCAGCTCATTTTACTCATTTTGTGATGCTTCTTACAGATTCCACTTGTTGGTGCGCAGCTTCTTTTTGGATTGAGCGATTGTTGGTCCTTTGTCTTTATTGTGTGGATGCTGGCATGAGTGACATGTGGAATTTACACGTGTCGCTTCTTGCTTTTGGGTTGTATATGCCTTACACGTGTTGAAGCTGTATTGCTTTGTGTCAGCATTATTTTGCCAAGTGTTAATGCTGATTGCCAGATGTCAATGCTTATTGTTTGTTACTTGCAGTTGTATCCATGTGTCCTGACTAATGGAATTGTATTTTGCCATGTGTACTGCCAGGTACCATTGTATTTTGGTACGTGTCTTGGTAATCTTCCACGTGATAATCCTGATCTTATCCTTATACATTCTTTGTTTATCGTTGATGTGGAGCATGGTCGTGCTTTCAGGATTGAAGCTTATAGTGTGCAAGTGATAGGGCGCAACTGACTGTAAAGCGCAAGTGATAGTAGGGCGTAGATGATTGCAGAGCGCAAGTGATAGTAGGGTGCAGATGTTTTCCTTGGCTATCAATGATGCTTTTTCTCGTAACTTATATTCTTTCCACGTGTCTCACATGCGTTAAGCCAGTCCGACTTTACTGCTTCCGGTGTCAGTTGATGTGTGACAAATGTGTTATAGCTGTCTTCCTTTATCATTAATTTTGTTCTTGTACTTCTCGGTACACCATAATACAATACTTTCTTCCTAAGATGTAAACGTGTAGAGCCGATGAATTTATGCCCTTATAATATTCTCAATTGGTAATCTAGATAGTATGTTTATTATAATCTCTGACGAAAAATACTCCATCTATAATAATAATGATATCAAACCCTAAACCCTGAAAAGGATTTTAACAATTTCCTTACCTCTCCCAGTAATGACGTTTTGTTGGGATGGAGTTTACCATTTTCCACCTCCTGCTCGTCTGCTATGATTCTGCCTTTCAGGATCTTTTATGCCTACTCCATATAGTCAGTTAGGTTAAATGCATTCATAAAGTTATATACATGGGCCTTATGAACACTCATTCATAGGCTTGTAGCAAACACTACCCACTAGGACGCCCCTTATCAATGTATGTGCGGCTCAATTAGCTAATTAGGGTTTTACGATACATATATATATAAAGGAATGAAGCTATGTCATACTAGAAACTCTAATCAATAAGATCTCTTCCTCCTAAATCTCTTTGCAAGATCTTCACATGAAGGCATCAGCCTGCAGAAAAGGTTATCATTGGGAAGATGTATTTTCTTCTAAACAACTGGGAATCTTACGGATATGCAAGGAAAGCACAAGTCTATATCCCATTCTTGGAATATTTAGAAACTAAAATAGAACGTCAATATGGTTATATCACAAGAGATAATGTACGCCAAGATCTGAAAATCGGCGAGACCCTGCTGTTGAAATTCGATGATGACGAGAAGCGTATGGAGAAGAACATACATTTTATGACAAAAGATGACATTTTAGAGCTTATTGCAACTTGGAACTATCTGTAGATGGATTTGAGTATGAATTACAACAGACGAGGGCTTCGGTACAGCAACAAGAGTATGAATTATTACAACACGATACAGCTGAGGAAGAAAGAGTTCGTTTGAATTGTAGTGGGATCTTCCAAGTGATCGAAAGGAAAATACAAGACTACAAGGTTTTGGAGCTGATAATAGAACGCATGTTAATCAAAATGGATAGACTCACAAAACAGGTAAGGGAAGTAAAATATACATTGGATGGGTGCAGATGGAGAACACATAGAATTTTGGGAATCTTAAAGATCAAACCGGAAGCATTTGCTATGATGTAAAGGTGGCTGCAAACTTTGGAGAGGAGCGGAAATTTCAACTTGGATTTTGCTGATTTCTCTGAATGTTCTAATGAATACTTTCAACATGTTTTACTGGTTTAATATTTATTTAGACTTAAAAAAAACATTGACAATGCACCTCGATTCCAGTTCTAATATCAGGTATCAAACCTATAAAAAAGAAATACTACCTTCGTCTCAAAAAAAAAAAAAACGATACTTTCACTTTTGAATCATGTCATGCCTGTTACTATGTCTTAGGATGAAACTTATCAGAAAAGCGCAAATGGGAACTTAGACCCCCCAAGTATTGTAACTTTGGACCTCAAAGAAGATGTTTACGGGTACATCTCTCGTATTTTCTACAAAAGTAAAAGCCAAAAGGCAGTTCATAATTATAGAAGCACATAAATGGTCCATATGAAGTGCACTTTGAACTCGACTATTAGCAAGCTTAGAGGGGGGACCAAAATGAGATTTTAGGAATGGAGATCGAAAAATCGTAGTCGAGTAACTAACTAAGACTGGCCGGTCGGTTCTAATTTCTCAAAATCAAATTACTAATTACAACAACTATTGCACTTTGTCCTACTCATAGTCTAATTTCTTTCTGCCAGAGCCTAATTTATTTGGAAATAGAAATTTGTAGCAATTTACAAAAATTTATAAAACATACCCAATAATCATAAAATTCATCATTGGTTGGTTAACTTACAAGCTTAAAACATCTCCAAGAAAACATGATCCAAATTTCCAAGAGATAGATTATATGATATAGAGAAGAATTTTTACCTTTTTCAATTCTTCTTCTGAAAAAGTTTAAGTGAGAAATTCACCCAAATCCAATTCTCACATATGACCACCTCTTCTTAGACAACCTGTTGTGACTTCACATCCTCTGTTGTAAGGGTTTGCTTCATGACTATGACAATTATAATAAGAAGCACCTGGTTTAGCACATGGAATTACATCTTTCTTCAATGTCTCATAACTAATAAACTTCTTTTGCATCATCAATATTCTTCTGCTTATCTCTGAATCCATCTCCATTTCTTTGCTTCCCTCAATATTTCTTCTCTTAACTTCGTAACCTGACTCCCAAAAACAGAGTCCTCTGTCACCTATGCAAGCTGTTTTCACCATTGTTAACTCATTTTGATGATGGTAGATACTTTCTGCTGTTGTTGTAGTCTGATTTTCTGTAGTACCCCCCAAATCATCAACATAAACAATACCCATTATAGACAAGAAATTGGTTTGTAAGAAGATTATTGTTAAGTAGATCTTCTTCCTCTTTGAGAATGATTCAGTCATTTTCTCTCTAGTATTCTGGACTTGCTTCTTATTTCCTGTTGTAGAGTGAATGAGTGAATGAACGAGTGAGGTTAAGTGTTTAACAGTGTTGTGATTCATAAATAGGAAGGTCAGCTTGTCACCTAATTGGCAGAAACTCTGTATGGCTTTTAATGGGAACTACCAAGTTCCAACCACTTCATTCTATTGACCTACTTTTAAAGTGGGTTAAAACCGCATCAAATGGGGTGTTCACCAGGCACGGTAATTCCTGGTGATCGTTAAAGTCCATGGATCTAAGTAATCTCAAAAACCGGTTGTATATATTTCATAAATCAAAAAAAATCTAAATGATATAAGACTCTATAATCTATAGATATCTCTCTAGTAGAATAGTAAAATTACTGTAAATAGTAATATCGAACTATAATTTAAGTATAACTTTTACTACAATTCTGCTCCTTGTACAAGATTTGCCTTAGGGATCGAGGGGGGCGTAGAATTGACATTCTTTTTGCCCACCACCACCGGTTAGAAAAAAAAAAGGACCTTCTTAACCCATGTCAAATGTAGGTGAATAGCATTGTTAAAAACTTTGGATAGCACACTGGGCATTGCATCATGTAAAGCTGAATTTTGAATAATGGGAAACATGGAATCGCCCTCACAATATAACAAGAGGGTTACAGTTCATTGCTTAGTTATTGTAGCTTTGCCTTGGAGTCAACTGATTTGGATGTCACAGTCAGTGCTTACTATCAGACTCACTAGCTAGTGATCTGAGTCTTTACAAAACCAAAAATGAAATTACATCACATGTGATGTGAAGCATATTCAATCTTTTGGGCCCATATAAATTTAGCTCCATCTTTTCCTTGGAGCCTATTAGCATTCATGTTACTCATCAATCATCATGTATAATTGATTAAGAGAAATCATGCTTCTGGCTCTTACAAAAGTCACAAGTTGCATTCAGTAATTATGTTCGAGGAATTTCACTTAGTTCTGCAGTAACGTGAATGCAGAATCACCATTAAACTTGATCTTATTGGTGGTTAAATAATGTACGAGAGAACGGATCCATGAGTGGCGACCTTACTTTTTACGAGCAACATTGTGTTATTCTAACAGCCTTTTAGTTTTTCCGTGTAGAGTTTGTATCCTGGTATAATGCACCACTCACGGATAGTCGGTAAGCTGGTAATACGATAGGAGCATCATTTTTTGTTATCCGCAAGAATGGTGCGCTTGGCCCCAACGCCGACCACCTTTTTCCTTCACATGATGATGTTTTGGTATGCTGTCATTTTAGTCGGTATTAAAACTTTAGGCTTTTGAGATTAATCAACCTACGGTTCTAGTACTTCTGTCAGGTTCTATTGATTGAACCCCAAGGTATGATTTGCAAATTCTGTTCCCACTTGAAAATTTGAAAGTGGTTTAGGCCACCCCACATTACTTACTCTCCTCACCATGACTCATGACTAGTACAGGCTCTGCAGTCTGCAGGGATGGACGCTTAAATTTCTGGTCCTAACAAAGCTGAAATCTGTTGATGACTGAGGCACTACTTGAATTACAATTATAAAGTCAAACATATCTTATACATATCCAACTTTCATTCCGATAATCAAAATGATTTTTATTTTAAGGGAATCAGCATTTACTTTGAACCAACTTTATGAAAGGTTAGATTTTTTAGAAGTTACCACACATGGTGTCACAAAGAAGATGAGATGTACAGATGCAGCTTTAAAATGGAATCTTAAAGTTAGGTTAAATCCAATCGTTTAAAACAGGTTATGCTAAGGGGTGGAGACTGGAGTTGATTGATAAAGGTGCACCATAGTACTTCTCCTTAGAGCAAACACTATTGCTGGGTGGGGGTGGGTTGGGGGGATTTTTCTTGGGTTCATCGTAGACAAGAGCAACCACTATGGTCTTTTTCTTGGCTATAATGTAGAGTATAACCAAGCCTTAGCTAGTGGGTGTTAGATCTAGATGTGCAACACTCACTAGCCAAGAGATGATTGTCGAAAACTGAGTTTTCTTAATGTACGGAAACTCAGTTTTCGTAAATGACACAAGACTGATACCGACTATCCATTAATTTCTTTTCGGAAACTTAATTTCCGGCTCACGTTTGTTATTTGTTTGACCTTTTTTATCTTATTCTCACATCCGATTTTGGCTTTTGGCTCACGTTCGATGTTGTTAACGAGGAATTAAAACGTCTATTTTTTTTTTAGAAAAAATAGATTTTTTCTCTACATAAAAAAACTATTCTTCTTAAACACAATTTGCTCCAATCAATTAAATTTTCTTGATTTGCTCCCCCATCTATACTCAAATTCTCTTAATTGGATTCAATATGATTAATAAGAATTTCAGTCAAGTATATGGATTTACACTAGTATATATTAGTTGTCATGCTAGTAAGATTTCTCATATATATATTAGTTGAATATACATTCCTAAGATTTATTACAACATTATGTGTTAATAATCTCGAAAGAATATAAAAAATATCTTATTTTTAAAATTAGTATTAATGAAAATATCTTAGAAAGTTTTGAAATTAGGGTCTTTTGTTTTCCAAACAAACCTTGATCAAAAGATTGGAGATTGTATTCTTACATAATTTCAGTTTGCATTCGGATGTTGATATACGATTGAACTTGGAGTTAAAGTGTTGGCCAATGTGACAACAAAAGTTCAAGTCAATAGGACTAATGGAAAGGCAGTAATCTAAGTGATGTTGATTCTAAAGCAAAGAAATTGGCCAAGTGTACAAAGTGCTAGCAAAGTTGTTGGTTTAAGAAATGAGGTTTTCTGAAAATGCATACAATGAAAATGGAGTCAAGTACATAGAATTTACTTGATTGTGTTCAACGAGGACGTTGAACGAGATAGGTGGGGGAGGTCTATTATCGAATTAGTCAGTGGCGTAGCAATGAACCAACATTAGCCGACAAGTGAAGCTTCACAGTGAAGGCAAGAATGATGCCAATGACAAGTGCATCATGAGTGATGTATTGATACATGTTTGTGAATTGAATACGCCCAGTTCAAGGAAGATGCAAGGACATGGAAAAGGAAAGGAGTTGGCCAATGTGCTGGTCCAAGATATGACTAAGGCCTCGACAGTGCAACAATAGTAATGGTGCATGCCAAATGTGTCATTGTAGTCGGCTATTCGGCCAAACAAAGTGAATGACACATGGAGCATTGAGATGCAACAATTGTAAACGAGTATTGGCATAACTTTACTCAATGTTAAGCATTAAATTGAGTGAAGGGAATGACCAAGACAAGCACATCAAAAGTTGGTGCAAAAATAGCTCCAAAGTGGCGGTTATAATATGGTTATAGGCATTTGAAGGATTTAAGCATGTGGCTGAACTATATGACGAGTTTGGACATTTATAAAACACTTCTAACTTCAAGAGAAATTGTTTAGTCACCTATCTCAGGTGTTGGTTCACTGTCTCACATTGGATAAGGCTGGTCAGTAATGCATCATATTGTTTAACCTGCTCCTTGGACAGTTGGTTGTCCAAGTCTTCCGATTGTTTTTACTGTATCAATAACGCAAAGGCATTATAATCAGTAGAGGAGAGATAAGAGAGAACATGCTTGTCTCTGGTCTCGAGTTCGAGAGTTAAGTCCCCAATTGTGAGGCAATTATAGTCCCGATGTGGACATGTTTTGGTAATCTTCCTTCGATGCAATAAGAGGGTAGGTTGTATTATATCTTTGTGTTCATTACGTTGATGTTTTGTAAATTTACTGCATGACAAGCCTCTAATCATGGACGGAACTACACTAGGGCTAGCTCTAGCTTAAGCCAGGCACAAGATAATCAACGACCATTTTTTTAATAGCCTATTTGAGTATGGCCATAGTATATGTGTGAATTTTAGGTTTAACCCCGGTATAAGAAAATGCTCAAACCCACCCCATAATAAGTGTCTAGTTTTGTCATTGCCTCTAATACAATATGGGATGCATTAAGAGATAGAGATAAAAAAAATAAAGACTTCCGTTGCTAAATGCTTAAAGAGTTAGATGTGTGCACTTGTTGTTACAGGTGTGCAAGATTAAGTATTTGTGGGTTTGGTGCTACTCAAATCCAACCCATCAAAATGACGGGTACTAGATTTGCATCTGCGTCCAATTATCCATCATCCGTGGATTTGACACCCATGAATGTGCGGATGGGCGGATTAGATATGGCTGTATCCACGGATTTCGTGTGTTTTATTTGGCAAAATGGATAAAGTTAACATGGAACAAAACTAATTTAAACATTAAATTACTGAAATTTAAAGAATATTTAAAGTTATTACATCATAATAATACTAATAATTATAATAATATCATCTCAACAACGAAAAGTAATATTTAAAGAGTACATTCAGTACTGCTTACTTGTAAATTTGATTCATCGGCATAACTAGGTTAGAATAAAAATATTAAAAGTTATATAGTACCTTCAAAATATACTTATGTCCCTTTGTATTTTATAAATTTCATATTTACCTTTAAACATGGCGGGTGTGGGTATCCAGTGGATTTCTAGGCTTGCACCCGCATCCAACCCATTATTTAATGAATTTTAAAAATGCATCCATGTCCAACCCGTCCATAAACAGGTTAGGTTTCCACCTTCAAAACTGCAGGTAAATTAGATCGGGTAGACGAGTTTGGATTCATATGCTCACCCCTAGGTGAAATTGATTCACTGAACCACAGTTTACCGGTCATGGCCCATAGGAATTGCCATCCGCAAATTGAGGGGTGACAGTTAGCATCATGTTTGTAAAGCTAAATTTTATTCTACGGGAACCATTTTATCGTTCCAATTCCAACAATACAACAAGAGGGCTACATTTGATTGCTTAGTTATTGTAGCTTTGCTTCAGAGAGTCAACTGATTTGGATGGCACAATGCTTACTGTTTTACAAATTACATGTGATGCGAATCATTCAATCTTTTAGGCCCATAACAAAATGAGTTTTGATATGGGTTGAGCTCGATATTGGAAACTCAGAAGGAGTAACAAATGTAATCTGTGGAGTCAGATTACCTGCCAGATACCCCCTAGTTGGTAATTGATGACATTAATTGAGGTTTGAGATGGAGTGAAAAGAAAAAAAGAAAGAAACACCATAGTTCTGTATCAGCAAATGATATCCCGGGACCTTGAACAAACTGTCATGGCATATATATCCGCCCATGGATAGTCGGTATAATTTGGTAAAGCGATAGGAGTATCATTTTTCTTATCTGCAACAAAGGTGCTTGCATGGTCCCAGCCTTAAATTATAAGGCCATGGATATCAGGCATATTACTTATATTCCTGATCATGACTGAGGCTCTATATTCTACGACTGCTGTGATGCACGCTTAAATTTGTTGTCCTAACAAGAGTGCAGTCCATTGACGACTGGGGCACTCGTAGCGCAAGGCGACATATCTTTATGCATATGCATATCCAGCTTCCATTGTGATACATGTATCTCTCAGGGAATCAACATTTACTTAGAACTAACTTTATCAAGGGCTAGGCATTGTAGGTGTTACAGCACATGGTCGGTATTACAAAGTAGCAGAAGATGAAGTTGCATAGATGCTTGCTTTAAAATGGAATCCTATAATTGGGTGAAATCCAATCGTGTAAAGTCTTTGATTGTAGTGTAGAACGATAGGATGAAAGCAATACGGAGATTACAGAGATGAGAAAAGAAGACAACTTACGAGAAAAGAACAAAAACTAGATCAGAAAGCTTAGGAGATAAAAGTTTAATATCTTTTAGAATGAAAGTAATGTGTTCTCTAAACATAACCTGCCTGTTTATATAGGCTTTAGACTACCGACTAATAAGCTAGAAAAGGAAGTTAATTAGAAATAGAACACATAAACAAAGAATAAAACTATTATAAGAAAGAGTAAAAACAGGAAACAGAAAAGAAAGAAGTTAGTTTCTAAACTCTTCCTCAACTTATATGGGATGTACTGCATCAATCCTCCCTTCTTGAATAGAACTCGACCCCAAGTTTGCTGTAAAAACATGAGTTCATTATCACCATGAAAAGTGAAAACCTCTTGTACATTGAACACATTGGAAATATTCCAATCCTTAGGTAGATCAATCACATAAGCATTGTCGCTTATCTTCTTTAACACTTGAAATGCACCGTACTTCTTTATTTTGGTCTTGTTATAGGTTCCCACTGGAAATCTCTCTTTTCGAAGATGGATCATGACTAATTCTCCCTCTTGAAAAATCTTAAGTCGTTTATGCTTGTCTGCAGCTTCTTTGTGCCTTGCATTAGATTCCTCAAGTTTGGATCTCACTTCATGATGAAGCTGAGAAGCTTTTTCTACCAAGTTATCAGCTTTCACATTTGAATTATGACTCTTAGGAAATACTACCAAGTCTAGAATATGATTGTGGAGTTTTACCTGTAGATCGATTTAGTGATGTTAAATGCAAATTCCATATGAGGCAATAAGATATCCCACTGTCTGTTGTTGTCAACACATTTAACTCGGATCAAATTACCCAAAGAACGATTAACTACCTTAGTTTGTCCGTCTGTTTGTGGGTGAGAAATAGTGCTGAACTGCAATGTATTTCCCAGACGCATTCATAAAGTCTTCCAAAAATAACCCAAGAACTTAGTATCACGATCAGAAGTAATAGATTTTGAAATTCCATGTAGACGAACTATTTCTTTGAAGAATAATGATGCAACATTAGAAGCGTCAGTAGTCTTTTTACAAGTAATAAAGTGAGCCATCTTTGAATATCGATCAACTACCACCATCACATAATCATTCCCCCTAGATGTAAAAGGTAAACCTAGTATAAAATCCATAGTAATGTCAACCCAAGGAGCTTCAAGAACTGGTAAAGGAGTATAAAATCCCGTATTCTGAACTGTACCTTTAGATTGTTGACAAACCATATACTTCATTATATATTTTTGAACATCAAGCTTAAGTGAAGGCCAATAATATATCTCTGCCACAAGTGAAATTGTTTATCTCGGAAAAAATGACCACCAAGTCCACTTCCATGCAATTCACGTATTAGATGAAGACGTAAAGAACCATTAGGGATGCAAAGACGATTACCTTTAAAAAGAAAACCATCTTGAATAAGAAAATCATATACTCCATGAGCCAATGAATTGCATTGTTCCTAGATTGATTTGAAATCCAAATCATCATCATAAATGTCTTTAATATAATCAAAAGCAAAACTATCATTACGAATAGTCGCAAGAAGATGACTTCTTCTACTTAGAGCATCTGCAACCTGGTTTAATCTTCCACTCTTGTGTTCAATAGAGAAAGTGTATTTTTTAATTGTTGACAACCACCGATCATGCATGCGATTTATCTTAGTAGAAGTCTGTAAAAACTTCAGAGCGTAGTTGTCAGTATTGATAAAAAAACTCACGATGCACCAAATAAGTATGCCATTGTTTAAGTGCTTGAACAAGATCAAACAATTCCAACTCATATGTAGAACATTTATTATGTGTATCAAAATTTTTCTTACAGTAGTAAGCAACTGAATGTCTATCTTGGGATAAAACTGCGCCAATACCAATAATAGAAGCATCACAATCTACTTGAAAAGGCTTTGAAGAGTCAGGAATAACAAGTATTGGTGCTGAACATAACTTCTCCTTAAGAGTATTAAAACTCTTATCAAATTCTTCTGTCCAGGAAATTTTTCTTTCTTCAAGCAATCTATAAGAGGCACTGCAATGGTGCTGAATTTTTTTCACAAAACGCCTATAAAATGAAGCTAACCGATAAAAACTTCTCACATCTTTAATGGAAGTAGGAATAGGCCATTCTTGTATAGCTTTTACTTTCAAAGGATCCACATGAATACCTTTAGAAGATGTTACGTAGCCTAAGAAAGTAACTTCGGTGACATGAAGGTGCATCTCTTCAAATTTACAAATAAGGAGTTATCTTTCAACACCTTAAACACCTTAGAAAGATGACTGAGATGTTCTTTTGCACTGCGACTAAATATCAATATATCATCAAAATAAACAATAACAAATTTATAAAGGAAGGGTTGTAAAACTTGATTCATCAGTCGCATAAAGGTGTTGGGAGCATTAGACAAACCAAATGGCATAAAAAGTCATTCACACAATCCTTCTCATTTTTTGAAAGTAGTTTTCCATTCATCTCCTTCCCGAATTCTAATTTGATGATACCCACTACGAAGATCAAGTTTTGTGAAAATAATAGACCCATCTATTAAATCAATCATATCATCAATACGTGGAATATGAAATATATAAGGAATGGTGATACGATTCAAGGCTCTGCAATCAATACACATTCTCCAACCATTTTATTTCTTATGCACCAAAAATGCAGGACAAGCACAAGGACTGTTGCTAGGTCGAATCAGACCTTTAGCCAGTAAATCACTTATTGACCTTGTAAAATCTCATGTTATGGAGGACTTAACCTATAATGAGCTTGATTAGGGAGAGAAGCTTCAGGTATAAGATTGTATATTATGCTTAAGATCTCTTAAAGGAGGTAAAGTAACATGCAACTCTTCCAGAAATAAAGTACTGTATTGAGATAATAAACGTTGTACCTGCGTAGGAATCAAAACCATAGGATTAGTGTCGTCATGTGAGCTCAAAGTATGAGTCTTATCCAAAGATCGAGAAATAGTTGCGACTAAAGCACTAGTCTTGTCATCACAGTGTACTTTGATAACTGAAGAAGATTTGAAATTAAGGACAAAAATTTTCTTTTAGCCATTCTCGTAGAACGTATAAGTATTCTCAAAACAGTTATGGACAACTTGAATATCATATTTCCAAGGTCGCATAAGAAGAAAATGTTTAACATTCATGTCGATCACATCACACAAAACTTAATCCTTATAGCCAGGAAAAGAGAAGTTCACAACGCATTGATGCGTAATATTTTATATAGAACTATTAACCCATCCTACAGAATAAGGTTGGGGATGTAGAGTAACTGGTAACTCTAATTTCTTGACTACATGATCCGCAATGTAATTATCCACACTCCTGTTGTCTATAATCATGTCACAAACTTTGCTTCCAATGAAACACTTTGATCTAAAGATACTATGTCTTTGAGAATAATAAGGCTGAGTAAGCATGAGTGGACGAATCATACCCACAAAATGGTCACCATATACTTCATGTATTTCAGGAGAATCATTTACATCATATTCTTCATCATCAAACACCTCAGTCTCTTGTGATTCAAATTGGATTTGAGTTTCTCAAATAAAGCCATTAAACCTACGACAGTCATCAGAAGATGTCCAGTTTGATGACATTTATTGCACTTATCTCCCCGAAATTTTGAATACATGTTTGCTGGTTTAGAAAGAGGTGGAAAATATTGTTGTTTTTCTATTATAAAAATAAATACTTGCAGGTTTAGATTGTGGCTGCTGGATAGATTGGTTTTCAACAGGAGGTGGAAGAATGAGTGAAGTATTTGCAGATAAAGGTAACTGAGAATACGTAAAATTGATTGGTTGTTGTTGTGGATGGTAAGGTTGATAAAAACCATCATCTTGAAAATTATAGTTGGGACTATAAGAATTTAAATGTTTTTGGTAGGTACCAGAAGAAGGTTGTAATGACATGTAACTTCCTTGATAACGAGTTGGACGAGGTTGTAGAGATTTAGATGAATGATACGGGAATAATTCATACATATTTACCGCTTAATTTATATTTGTTAGTGCTTGAATCTGTATCAATAATATACTTTTACTGCTTTAATAGGTGGTTCGTATAAAATCCAAAACTATGAATTAAACATGGTTGAAAGGGCTACAAAAACCATTTTATTTTCCCATGCCTAAATAGTAAAGTCATATAACAAATAAAGAAAGTGAGACAAAGAAGTGCCGTTGTTGGGATAAGTAGGCAGAGAAGAAAGATAGGCGGAAAATTGCTAGGAAGAGAAGAAGGCTAGGCACCATGCGTGGGTCAGACAGTGTTAAGAAGGGAACTGAGAAAAGAAAGAGAGAGGACGCGTCAGGTGGCTAGCTAAACTTTCTGTTGTGTTGGTTAACGTGAATGGTTTAGCCAACAGGTGTTATTTCTGTTCGGTCAACTAGAAAATAAAAGAAAGAAGGCGTAGGCTATCGATGGGAAAATAAGAAGAGAGAGATTAGGTATTAAAGTGAAAGTGACAGAGAGAGAGACGAGGATTATTCTCTCTCTTAGCCTTTCTTTTAGGTTTGGTGGTATGGTGGCTAAAAGGTGGGACAAAAGGGTGAAGTATATCAGTAGAGAAGTAATGAATTTGTTTGCTTTTGGAGCTCGATTTCGGAAAGTGACGTGTGAAACAAGAAGGAAAACTGGGGAAACAGTCTGCTACAAAAAATACGAAAGAAGTGAGTAGGTGATTAGTAGGTGCTGTTGACTTGGGGAGAGAAGAGTGAAGAAAAGCACATGATCAGACACGCGAAGGTGGAAGAAAGACTAGGAAAAAAGGATAGCACGTGGGATTGGAAGTAAAAGAAAGAAGAAAAGCAAGAGAAGTACGGTGGTGATTGAGACTTGAGAGAAGGTTAGTCTGTACACATGAGAGAGAAATCAGGTTTCTTTTAAGTTTGGAATTCCGAAAAGTATAAAAAGAAAAGAGATGTTGACGTGAAAAGGGGGGTGTTCTTTTGGAGTTCTGATTTTGGCCTACAGGAGTTTCCTGGATAGAAAAAGAGAAAACGCCTGCTCTTCTATTTCTGATGCAGAGCTACGGATGGAGGAGGCGTACAGGAGGAGGTTTAATCTTTTCTTCTCTTCTATTTGTTTTAATGGGTTTTGAGAAACCCATCTCCATGTTCTAATTAATTTATAACTAGGGTTTAATGTTGAAACCACTTACAGTTTTAGATTAATTGAATCGATTTATTTGATACAGACTATTATGATTTGAATAGATTAATTCCATGATTTTTATTTATTAAACTTTATTAAACAATTGTGATTTCGTTTAATGGTACATGCTTAGCCTAGATTTTTGATGTTCCATACTTTTGGTATACAATTGTTATTTTGAAAATCTACTTGTTGCAAATATATTTGTCTACTTATTTGATATTTCATGCTTGGGTTAAATCCTTAGATGAGGTATGCTTAGAATAGCCAGGTATTATCTGTGGACCTGTAATTAGTTTCTTACAACTTTCTCGCTAACGCAATTTGATGGTGTATGCTTAGACTTAGAACTTTTGATGCACCATGCTTAGGGCGCCCCAGTGATATTTGCGACTCTAAATATTTATGAGTTCTGTTTTACTTCACTAATTAAAGAGAAATAGTGGTTAATACTTAAAACCGTGGTCACTGTTTTTCCCATTTGATTTATTATTAGTATAGTTATTTTATTATTTTATTTATAAATCTAAAATTCCCAAATATTGTTTCTGATTAGTTGATTAGAGATATTGATTGCAGTATTGTCCCCGCTCCCTGTGGGTTCGAACCATACTTGCCATTTTCTGCATTATAGACACCGTGCGATTGCTGTTTATTATAAATAGGTTAATCTAAAATCCTATCAATTTTTGGCGCCGCTACCGGGGAGCGGTTGTGGAATATTATAATTAGTATTTTTGATTTCTAATCGTAGTTTATGTTTTTATTTTATTTTGTATATATTTATTTTTATTTTTATTTTATTATTTTTAGTTCTATTTGACTCGTTTTGTGTTTTAGTATCTCTTTTCAGGTACTTTTTCGAGGATGATGACTCCTTCTCAGGAGACGTCATCTAAGATGACACTCCGAGAATATATGGATTGGTCACGAAAAAAGGAAGTTCTTGCCTCACCTATGGAGACGTCATCTAAAATGATACTTCGGGAATATATGGATCGTTCATGGCATAAGGAAGTTTTTTCTTCACCTCTGGTAAGTGAAGAATCACCTATAATGTTATATGACAAGTTTTATAAACACAGACCTCCTAGTTTGGAACATAGGTTGAGAGTTCTGGCAATGCAAAGATTATATGCTGATGATGATCAGTCTTGTAGTGACTCTTTGTTCCAAACAGAACATATAATACTGTGGATGATTGTGTAGATGATTTTCCTAATTCTATAGATGAATCTATCTCACAAGATCATTCACCCGACTTATAGGTTGTTTCTAGACCCTTAGACTTCCAAAAGTTACATAATTTAGGGTTAGAGTTGTGTGCTTCTCAAGTTTTGTTGGATCACTTTGCATCCAAATACCCAGAGGACTTGCCAGTCCTGACATTGTGCACGAACCGATTAATATTTCCGTAATCTCAATTTTATCCCCATATTATGTTCTTTACGAACTTCCGAGTGTAGTAAAAACTTGGTTTGGGGGTAATCCCTTATTTTTGATAGTTTCAGTGTTTCCGTGTCGCCATAATATAAGTGTGAAACTGTCATTTTTATATATCGTATTTTGGGTTGATCCCCAAATTTTCAGATTATTAGTGTATGAGGATTCTTTTTGTACATATCCAGTAGGTAGATTCTTATTTTCTTGTTTTTATTTTCTTTTTAGGTTTTTTGTTTTTTGTTTATTTTTGGTGTTATTCGTTATTACTATCGTTTGATGTGTGTTACAGAGAATATTGCTTTTCTTGCGTCAATCAGGTGAGAAGTTCCAATCCCTTCTCTTTAATTTACATTTGTTTCTCTTATTTATATTTATTGCATAACATTCTAGGTTGCACGTTTTGAAACATTGAGTACAATGTTAAATTTAGGTTTGGGGTAGAGTTTCAGAAAATTGATGCCAATATGAAACTCCAAAATTTAGAAACTTGTGAATTATTCAGGATGCCACTAACCATTCTAGGTAAATGGAAATATAGCTCTTATCTACAGGAATTGGTGTGCCCAGCTAAACGGTCTATTCATATTTGAATGCACTCAAGTGTTAGAAATAGCATGATAATCATTGAACAAGCATATCTCGGAATCATCATAATCATATCACTTTCTATTTTTATTTTTGCAATTTTATGTTTCTCTAAGTGATTTGGTGGGGCCCTAGTATTGCCATGAGGTCGTAGCTCGTATGTATTAGAATTTTAATTTTGTTAAAAAATAAAAATAAAAATTGACACTTTGATAACAATATGTGTGTGTTCTCCCTGTCTCTGTCGCCTTAGAAAGCGTGGAATGCAGGATCCATGGGAACTATCATGTAATCTGCTGAAAAGGAGCATGCACTTAGATTCGAAAGATCTAATCATGAAGTCATAGAAAAAAAAGGAAAAAAAAGAAAAATAATATATTATATATATATAAATAATAATAATAAAAATAGGAGCCTCCGAGCCGGAATTTATACTAATAGTTTAGGAAACACTGTTCACCTTAGTCAACATATGCACCATTCATTACTTCTATATCCATCTTCTAATATATTCATGTGTTTGAATTTGATTGATTTCGAGCAATGTGAATTTATCATGTTTCGGATGTTTAATGATTATTTGAGTAGAGTTTGCATTCTTATATGAATTTTAGTACGCTGAGTACAAACTCGTGTACAACAATTGGATTCATACATGGTAATGATTCTTATAGTCGAAGAAATTAGTACGCCAACTAAATAGCTTGTTTAGTGTCTATCCTCGATGGTTCACAGGTAGCTAAAAATTGGAGTAAAGGTTTTGTGGGTATACCTCTTGCAAATCCTCACGAGACAAAACTCGTCCGCTAAGGCCACTTAGGGGTTTAAAGGCTTATTACCTATGCTAAATGTAGTCGCGATTCCTGCAAAAATGAGTTAGGATTTTATTTTATTTTTAGATTAGTTTTACTCGAGGACTAGCAAAATATAGGTTTGGGGGTATTTGATACGGGCATAATTTATACATATTTACCGCTTAATTTATATTTTCTAGTGCTTGGATTTGTACTAATAATATATTTTTACTGCTTTAATAGGTGGTTCGTATAAAATCCAAAACTATGAATTAAACATGGTTGAAAGGGCTACAAAAACAATTTTATTTTCCCATTCCTAAATAGTAAAGTCATACAACAACTAAAGAAAGTGAGACAGAGAAGTGTCGTTGTTGGGATAAGTAGGCAGAGAAGAAAAATGGGAGGAAGGAAGACAAATTGCTAGGAAGAGAAGACGGCTACGCACCGTGCGTGGGTCAGACAGTGTTAAGAAGGGAACTTAGAAAAGAAAGATAGAGGACGCGTCAGGTGGCTAGCTAAACTTTCTGTTGGTGTTGGTTAACGTGAATGGTTTAGCCAACATGTGTTATTTCAGTTCGGTCAACAAGAAAAGAAAAGAAAGAAGGCGTAAGCTATCGATGGGAAAATAAGAAGAGAAAGGCTAGTTATTAAAGTGAAAGTGAGAGAGAAAGACGAGGATTATTCTTTCTCTTAGCCTTTCTTTTAGGTTCGGTGGTACGGTGGGTAAAAGGTGGGACAAAAGGGTGAAGTATATCATGTGGAGAAGTAATGAGTTTGGTTGCTTTTGGAGCTCGGTTTTGGAAAGTGACGTGTGAAACAAGAAGGAAAAGTGGGGAGACAGTCTGCCACAAAATAGAAGAAAAAAGTGAGTAGGTGATTAGTAGGTGTTGTTGACTTGGGGAGAGAAGAGTGAAGAAAAGCACATGATCTAGGCACGTGAAGGTGGAAGAAAGGCTGGGAAAAAAGGATATGACGTGGGATTGGAAGTAAAAGAAAGAAGAAAAACAAGAGAAGTACGGTGGTGATTGAGACTTGAGAGAGGGTTAGTCTGTACACGTGAGAGAGAAATCAGGTTTCTTTTAAGTTTGGAATTCATAAAAGTATAAAAAGAAAAGAGATGTTGACGTGAAAAAGGGGGGCGTTCTTTTGGAGTTCTGATTTTGGCGTACAGGAGTTTCCTGGATAGAAAAATAGAAAACGCATGTTCTTCTATTTCTGACGCAGAGCTACGGACAGAGGAGGCATACGGGAGGAGGTTTAATCTTTTCTTCTCTTCTATTTGTTTTAATGGGTTTTGAGAAACCCATCTCCATGTTCTAATTAATTTGTAACTAGGTTTTAATGTTGAAACCACTTACAGTTTTAGATTAATTGAATCGATTTATTTGATACAGACTATTATGATTTGAATAGATTAATTCCATGATTTTGATTTATTGAATTTTATAAAACAATAGTTATTTCGTTTGATGGTACATGCTTGGCCTCGGTTTTTGATGTTCCATGCTTTTGGTATACAATTGTTATTTTGCAAATATATTTGTCTACTTATTTGATATTTCATGCTTGGGTTAAATCCTTAGATGGGGTATGCTTAGAATAGCCCTATATTATTTGTGGACCTATAATTAGTTTCGTACAATTTTCTCGCTAACACAATTTGATGGTGTATGCTTAGACTTAGATCTTTTGATGCACCATGCTTAGGGCGTCCCAATGATATTTGCGATTCTAAATATTCATGGTTTATGTTTCACTTCAGTAATTAAATAGAAATAGTGGTGGATACTTAAAACCTTGGTTACTGTTTTTCCCATTTGATTTATTTTATCAGTTTAGTTTGTTTTATTATTTTATTCATAAATCTAAAAATCCCAAATATTGTTTATGGTTAGTTGATTAGATATATTGATTGCAGTATTGTCCCCGTTCCCTGTGGGTTCGACCCGTACTTACCGTTGTCTGTATTGTAGACACCGTGCGATTGCGGTTTATTATAAATAGGCTAATCTAAAATCCTATCAATGAACGAAGAATATGCCGTTCAATTTTGATAGCTTGTTGAATATCTTCTACCATGGTAAACACAAATTGTGTCATGCCATGTTGAATCAATCGATTCAAACCCTCAATAAATCTTATAACTAACTACTCTCCAGATTCATGTAATTGATTACGAGCAACCAAGTTATAGAAATCAGAAACATAGTCTTCTACCGACCTAGCTCCTTGCTGACAGTTTTGAAGTTTTACAAAGAGTTGTTTTCTGTAGTATTGATTCAAAAACTTATCCCTAATCAATTTTCACATACGTTCCCAAGTACTAACTGGCGGTTTAGAATACTTAACACGATCCTCACATAGCTTTTCCCACCATGAAGCAGCTCCTCCCTTGAGCTTATAAGCAACAAGCTTTACCTTAGAATCATCAGGAACATCCATAAATTGGAAAAAAGCTTCAACTTCATAAAATCAATCCATTAACTCCTTAATTCTGAAACTTACATTGAAGTTGGGGATATCAACCTTCAATTTGCATTCAGGTAAAAGAACTATAAGGAGTGTTTTCAGTTTTAATACGTCTATCTTCTATCCATCTTTTATCTTGTTCTTCTTCAAGGGAATCGTCATCATCACTACCTAGCTGAAAAACTGAAATTTTCTTTCTTGGATTGTGAAGAAAAGTTTCATGTTGTTTCTTCTTCTTCATACCCTCTAATATATTCTTTAGGATGTCATCAGTGTATATAAAAGTATGATTCTTAACTTTTTTTTTGTTTAAAAGATGATTCTACAGTCTTCTCTTGTGAGCCAGGAGAAAATTCTTCTATAGGATTGCCAAACAATTCCATGATTTTAGCCATATTTTTATTCACGTGTGTTATTTGTACCTTCATGGCATCAAAATCAGAAGATAATTTAATAACCCTTGTCTCAAAGTCACCGGCCATTGAAAAGATTTTACTGGGAAAAAATAGGGTTTGTGGAAGCGATACCAAAATCAGATTTTAGCAAAAAAAAAACTAAAAAGAAGTCTCTGAATACCAACTAATGTAGAACGACAGGATAAAAGCAATACGGAGATTGCAGAGATGAGAAAAGAAGATAAGTTACGAAAGAAATAAATAAAAACTAGATCAGGAAGCTCAGGTGATAAAAGCTTAATATCTTTTAGATTGAAATTCATGTGTTTTCTAAACATAATCTGCATGTTTATATAAGCTTTAGACTACCGACTAATAAGCTAGAAAAGGAAATTAACTTGTATGGGATGTACTGCATCAGATTGTATCATGGAGGAAGAAGGGTAGAACATCTTGACACCACTCTTAATATGATATTAAGGTTCTTTAAGAATTATGGATCTGCATTGAGAAATTTACATCTGATTCATCCTCGACCACAATCTTGATTATCAGTCAATCGATCAGCGGAATATTGTGTGCAACCAATGAAATCCAAGCCAAAAATGTTAGTGGTCTTAGAGCGTCCACAATGGGACGATCAAAAGATAAACTAAAGAGTATATTAAGTCGATGGTGCGTTTAATTGAAGCGCAGTGGAACGAGTAAAAGAAGTCGATAGTTCGGATTTGGCACTGTTCCACACCAGATTTAGTCTTTTTTCTGGACTAAAGAGTGTTTAGTCGAGCGGTGTCATAAGCGTCCGCCTGATGGTAAGCGGCTTCCTAGTATAACGTTTGACAGTAGGCGTTATCTTACATACCGCTTGAAAACACAGACGGTATTCAAAATCTCCGCCTGACGAAGCGTACTACTAAGATAACGCCTGATGAGGCGTGCTTCTAGCATCTCGCCCACCACCAGGCGGACTTCAAATCTCCGCCCCATCAAAGCGGTGTTCTAAAGCAATGCCTAACACCAGGCGGTGTCCTAGAAGTCTGCTTGCAATTTAACTCATAAGGTGTGTCGCTAGAAGCCCGCCCGACTGTGGGCGTTACTCTAGAGCAACGCCTATGTTATTGCCGTTGAGTTTACCGTTGCAACGCCAACGACTATATTATGACACTATATATGGAATACTAATCCAATTTCATTTTACTAAACTCACACATTGTTATCTAGTTAGTATTCGAAAATAATTAATTTCTTTTTCATTTAATTACTTTCCAAATCGATTATAATTATGCCACCACCAAGACAACGAGGTCCAAATTTTACTACATTTGAAGATGTAACGATGTGTAAAATTCATTTGTCAATATATCAAGATTGTAGTATTGGTACCGATCAATCAGAATAAAGATTATGGTATCGCATATTATATCAAATGAAAGAAGTCATACCTTTGATGCCACAACGCAGTTGGACCTCCCTTCAGAAATGATTTCAGGGAATAAGTAAAGATGTGGCACTTTTCTCTGCAAAGGAGGCGGAAGTGGAACGTGAACACCATACTTGATGGGCCCCCAAAAAAAGGTAACTACTTTTTCAATTTTGACGATTACATTACTGTTACGAATTGTATATCCTCCACTAAATTGAATTAAGAAAATAGATTGCAGAAGTAAGGAGGCTTTTCAAGGAAGCTAATGGTGGGAATAGTTTTAAGCATGACGAGTGCTACCCGATTATGTTAGATAATATAAAATATTCTCGACGATCGACAGCTGTTTTCGATTCATCAGAAGCTGAGTCAGATTACGAAAGCGGTGAGGAAAATTGGGAAATACAGGAAATAAGCCTAGACAATTCCAGTAGCTATGAAGACATATGAGATATCCCTAACACATATATCCGTCAAATGGGAAAAAGGAGGCGAAACGACAGAAGACAAAAGGGAAAGCAAATGTAGTGGCCAACATAAAATGATGGAAACTATTATTAAAGAGCAATAAAACTTCAACGCCAAATATACAGAACAAACAAAAATGAAGATGGCGCAGAGAGAAACTGAGTTTGCAGCAAAACTAGCTGAGTCTTCGGCAAAGTTTGCGGAAAAACAAGCTAGGAAAGAAAAACTTGACGCAAAGAGAGAAACGGACGAGGAGTTTCATATAATGATGATGGATGTCTCCGGGATGGATCCGGTAACAAGACAGTACATCGAACTTAGGAAGGCGGACATTTTGAAGAAAAGATTAAACCAACCATAAATGATTCTTGGAATACCTTAAACCTTTGTGAAGGGCAGTCTTATTAGCATTGTCATATTAAGTTTCAACTTTTATGAAAAAATTAAGTTATTTTCAGTTTATTTTTAACCGATATATTGTTATTTTTAATGTATCATAATTTTATTTTAAATTTTAATTTTTTTAAAAAAAAACTCACATGCCTTTAACAGTATCTAAGCTTAATTCAGATCCAACGGTCTGATTTTTACATTTTTCAAAAAAAATGACCGTTGGCACTCCTATTATAAATTGACTGTTGGCATATCCTACTTTCACCACCATCACCTGCAAAGTCTCATCTTCTTCTTCAACAACACAATTCTTGAAATAATTTCACACAAAACAACCAGTATGGAAGGTTCAAGCTCATCACCAATTACCAAGTGTTTTATTTGTATTTCTGTTGGTCATGTTGCCAGAGATTGTCCTTGGGAAGGTAGAAAATGCACACTATCCAACTTCAAGGGGTACCTATTTCTTAGAAAAGCAAAAAAAAAAAAAACTGGATTTCAACCTTATGTGAAGTGTAACTAATGTGGAGTTTTCATCTGGTTAGATGCTTATGTAGCTTCACACCAAGGTATTCCACCACTTATTCCACCAACTTTACCATATGATGAAAAGTGGTTAAAAGAGAAGCAATTTTATTGCTACTCATGTGGGGAAGATGATCACATGGCCTATAACTGCAGAACCAACCTCTTACCATGCAGAAATCCATGTTGTGATGGTAAGATGAAGTTGCTCACTTCTACAAACCAGAATCTATTGGAAACAGATACTACTTATGTCAAACATGTAAGAAGGTTAAGTTTCAATAAATATGTAAGCAACTGTTGGAATATGTATGAACCTAGAAGATATTGTCATACTCTTATAAGTAGGTAATAAAGAAAATAACTAATTAGCAATTGCATATGTTGTTCACAAACTACAAGCTACTCTTTCACGGTAAATTAACAGAATCATATTCGTAATAAAAGTACTAATAAGGTTCAACAGCATAAACGACAAGATTAAAACATCTAAGTAGAAAATTCATTCAGTTGGGGCGATTTTCATTCTCTTCGGAAGATAGGGTTGGTATCTTCTTAAGCACTTATAGAACTCCCCGTTGTTTTGCAATACTCATCAACTCCCCAGATTCAAGCGAACGGGTCAGTGTCCTAACCAACACATCTGTTTTATCCCTTATAACAGACATTCGTTTATCAACCACTGGTGGTTGAACTTCGTCATTATCCAAATCGATATAAATTGGTGGTTGAACTTCCTCATTCAACAAATCAACATCCTTAGGTGGATCAACAACCCCACCACCTTCAGGTTCAATCCTGATAAGTCGACCCAAACCCCCAGGTCATCGCGCTCTTCTAACAACATACATATCATTTACGTTCATCTTCAGAATCTACGTAAATTTTACGACTAAATAAAAATCAACATAATACAATTTCCAAATTTCATAAACAATATTATTATTCAATTAATCAAATAATTATCCACAACCCAACTAAAATTAACTAAATACTTTTTCAATTTTTACTTAAATTCCACAATTTCTTCTATTCAATTAAACCCTAAAACTTCTTCTACCCAACTAAAATCAACAATTTCTTCTATTCAACTTCAGTTCAATTAAAATACCAAAAAAAAAAAAAATCCGAATTTTAAAACACAATAACTTCAATACCCCTAAATTCAATCCAATTCAAACACTATAACTTCAATTCTCATAATCAAAATCAAAATACAATGTTAAACAATTATGTTAAATGTATTCTTCAAATTAAAAAAAAAATATCACTTTTAAAAATAAATATTATCTTCGAAATTGACAAGAGGTTTCTCATAAAATCAGGCTGGGTGTTTGCTGGTGTTGGCGTGGTGGCGGAGATTCTCAAGTGGGAGGCTTCAGGAGAAGAAATGACCAAAAATTGGTGTTGCGGAGGAACAAGAAGGTAGGGTGGATGGGGCGGGCCGCTAGCATTCCGCTTGGAATTCTAGGCGAGGCGCTAGGACACCGCCCGTCCCTATCTTCTCACACGCTCCATTCGCACATGTCCAACTTAATCAGGTGTGATGCTAGAACACCGCCTCATCAGGCGATTTGCTAGTGCTCCGCCCGTCTCTTGGGTGTGTGATAGACACATTTTAGTGTCTAATTTGCACCTTAATTTCTAGTGAGTTAGTATTCGATTTTGCGTCTATTACGTGTTTTTATGCTTTTGTAGGTACATTTGAAGAATAAAGATTTGTGGAAAAATTGGCCCAAAAAGTGATAAAGGCACCCAAGGACAAGTGTTATTTGGCACCCTAGAAGTGGATAAGGGGTACCCTCGAGTCAACTCGGTCAAATCGGTCAACCCGAGTTGACCGAGTCAACTGCCAGTCACGGG
>JAJJMC010000341.1:937310-974674 GCA_023531435.1 Papaver californicum | reverse complement strand
AAGTTCGAGAATCGAACCTCTTTTTACCACTATATAAAATCACATCAGTGTGGTCCTAGGAGACCGTCTACAATCAGACGGTATCTTCCGCTCCCGCCCCACATCAAGCGTTACGTTAGGATTCCGCCTGGTTCAAGCGTTGTGTTAGGATTCTGCCCATGCTACGCCAACACCAGGCGTTCCATTAGAACACTGCCCGACTGTTTTCGATTGTTCTTGGACCGAATCAAATACTAAAATTTTTAATCTTTGATCTTTTGGATGCTCGTCCCATCGTGAACGCCCTTACCATAAGATTACACCAAAAAGTTCTTGTTGAATAAGACACTATCTCTATCCTTTATTCTTCGGGGAATCAACACGCAATAGATTTATGGTCACTGCTTTTCTAATGTAATAAGCAATAAGGTAACCCACATAGTGGTCAAATATTCCCACTAATTTTACATATTAAATTTAACTCACAACTTACTGAATCACGACTATAAATAGCTCACTAGACCACAGATATTGCATGCATATTCTTATATCTCTCTCAGCTTCACTCAAATACCCCCATTTCATCATCACTTCTTTCTCTCTTGTTTGTTAAACATAATAACCCCAGTTTACATATACATACACATTTTTGATACTTCTTCATAAAACCTAAAAACTTGAATTTCGAACAAAATTTAAGCATCATGGCTCGGTGCTCTTCATCTTTAGATATTGTTCCTGGATTAATCATTGCAACTGTTTTCACTATTAATACCGGCCAAAGCCGAATAGGCAGGAAAAACTTGGGTTTTGGATTTGGGAGGTGGTTTAGGACTTGGAATAGGTCTAGGATTAGGTGGAGTTGGTTTTGGTTCCGGTTCAGGCTCTGGTGCAGGATCAGGAGTGGGTTCCTCCGCTGGATCTGGAGCTAGTTCGTATGCAGGTTGTGGATCGGGTTCAGGCTTGGGAGGTGGTGTTGGAGGTTCTAGTAGCGTATCGGGGTCCGGTCGTGGGCATGGTTCAGGATCAGGATAAGGTGGAGGTTATGGTAGGGATCCAGATCAGGTCGAGGTGGAGGTGGTGGTGGGGCAGGTGAGGGATCGGGATATGGAGAAGGTTATGGGGAAGGTTCTGGATATGGTAGTGGTCATGGTGATGTGATTTATAGACAGTGGTAAAAAAAAGTATCGTTCACTCGGACTTGTTGAGATTGATTCTAGATTTAATTTCTAATACTAAAACTAGCAAATATACAAAAGATGGTATCAATATTAAGGATTACTGAGACATAAGATTCCACCATAATTATAATCAAGTGATGCATAAATTAATTTCTAATAATTTTTCTCATACTATTGACTTTGTTTCTTTACCATAGGTAGATTTCTAAAACATTGATTGTAAATCCTAAGCATGGACCATCAAAACACTTAAGCTAAGCATGATCCATCAAATTAAATGACAACAGATTAATGAAATCATAATTTCAATTAAAATCAATTACAAAAAGTAATTAAAATTAATTATAATTACCACTTGATTTTGAAATATAGCTTCCTCCGTTGTCCCGGTGATGGGGTTTATCTCAACATGGCACAAAAAACACAACAAAGTAGAGAAGAAATCATTTTATTGAAAATTATATAAGAAGATTACACAAAAGAACTGACCAAATCCGTCATAGAAAGATTAGAGTGATTTAATGAATAAAACGACCCCTTATGTGTGACTTAAACTCTGAACTGTCATTTGTACTATTCATCGAAACTTTTGCTAATGTTATTGAATATAAAAGTAAATGCCACCCTTTTTTATGATAGTTTGAAAGCGTCACTTTCTTTTTCTTCTTCGTTGGATAGTTGCAGAATTTTTCTGTGTGGTTTTCTTTCGATCTTGGGCGAAGTCGAACCCACCCCCCCACCCCACCTAATTGTTCTCTTTCGACTCCTTTATATACTATAACAACCACCAACCAAATCTTCACGAGATCTTAGACCTTTTTTCTTTAATGGCAGATCGAACAATTTTTTTTCTCTCGGTCCTGTTTTTAATTTTTGTTTCCTTAGCACAACCCTTCGAATATATCTTTGAGACACAACTTTAAAGGAGATAAAATCTCCCTTATCACAAAGGATTTCTTTATCAAATAAAAACCGAGAATATATATTACTTCCCTTTTTTGAGTTTTCATCGATCTTTTTTTTTTTTCGTCAACCAAATATTTGTCGAAATCTTTTGGTTTTTCATAGTTTCCAAAGAAGTTCAACTCCTTTTATTAAGGCAAAGAGATATTTTGCGTTAAACTCGTGAATATAACCTAAAATATCAAGTACGCATTTTGCAAGTAAAAGCTCCCGACAGAATTTTATTTGAATTTGAAAGGAGGTGGATGCCTTTAACACTTGGGGTGCCTTCTCCAAAAGAGGGGTGCCTTAGTAATTTTTGGGTGCCTTTATAACTTTTTAAGCCAATTTTTCATGTAAAGTTTATTCTTCAGAAAGACCTACAAATACATAAAATAACACAATTAGTACAAAAAAGAACACTAAGAATATATAAAATTGAGATAGACATAAAAATATATTTATCACATGGCAAGTGAACTAATCACTTTATATAAAAAAATGCTTTAGGGGTTTAATCAGTAATATCTAAATAAATCACTAAACAGTATGATGATTAATTACCATTATTATGTACCTAAATAAACAATATTAAGGGGGGTATATATGGATGTACTTATTAATGTATGAACCCTCATATATGGGATTATAGATTCACAGAGGGGTTTTTCATGTGAAGACTAAATAGGGTCTTTAGTTATCCAATTAAAAAAAACTTATCCATTATATTTTTATAATGACTAAACTATTCCTATTTTGTTACTGATTAATCTAGTTAGCTAGTTGATTAGACTAATAAAATAATATTGTATTTAATGAAATCAAATCAGATTTTTGTATGTTTTGTTTTGGTGGGAAGAAAAAGAAGAAGAAAAGAGAGAGAACTTTTTTGGAGATATTTGAAAAACCCAATATTTTGATTCACTCAACCAAAATGAGTGATTCTAGTGAGAAATTTGAGGTGGGTGAATCCTTGTATAATATAAAAACAAAATTTTATGTACCTCATGATGGAAATCGTGATTTACCCAACCAAAGATTGATTTTCTTAGCTTTTCAGACCTATTTACGGTTGAGTTTTTTCTTTCGTGGCCAATCGTAAGACTAATTTACGGTTAGGTGATGATGACCCAACTTTACCCAGTTGTGATTGGGTTTGGTATATCGAACCCAACTGTAACTCAGTTACAGTTGGGTTTTGGTCAGTTAAGGTTGAGTTCGATATAGTTACAGTTTGGTTTTGGTCAATTACGGTTGGGTTCGATATACCAAAACCCAACCGTAGAAAGCTCTTTCAACTTTTTTTTATAATTATGGTTGGGTTTTTAAGAACTCCCAACCGTAACACCTTCAGAACTTGATTTTACGCTTGGGTTTTGTTCAAAAACTCAACCGTAAATTACACTGAAAACCTAATTTTACTAAAAATTTAATCAATCAAACAATTTTCAAACACAAAAAAAGAGAAATAAAACATGGAGTTTGTCGAATAATCTTAACATAAATCAGGCGTTTTTGTTGGGGAGTTTGAAATTGTCCACCGATTTTTTCTTGGATTTCTTGATTAGGTTGTTGATGATGTTTAATTTGTTGGTTGCGTTGTTGTTGATGATGTTCAAAAGAAGAAGATGAATAGATTTTGATTAAAATATGGTTTTGATTTAGTTATTAGGTTTTAATTTTAGAGGAAGGATAATTTAGATATTTTACTATTATTTAGAACATCCCCTAACCAACTATTTGGGTACCTTCAATCCTGAAAAAACCCCTCAATTGGAGCCATAAGTCCATGTATGAGGCTTCTAATGTATACATCATAGTTGAATTGATGTAATGTGTTTAGCTTTGAAGTTCATTTTATAAGAGTTTGATCTATAATACTTGATTAAATTCACATTCATGTCCGGACGAAGCTGTCATTAGATTTTGGTTTGGATTAAGATATAACCAATTTGGACAGGACGTAGGGGAGTTTTTGTCAAGTTCAACAATCTTTTGTTTTGGCTCGTGTAATTAAGATTTTTGATCTTTACGAATCCGATTTTTTTTTCAAAATAACAGAGTTTTATTACACTGGTCTAATAGTATAATAAAATTGAATTATGGAATAAAAACAAAGATGATAATTAAATTACTTTAACTAAATATTTATTTTTTAGATTTAAAATTTAATTCTTTAGAATTTAATTAGAATTAAATTTTTTTATAATTGAATTCTTAGGATTCTGAATCTTTCGACCAAACGAGGGTTAGAGTAGCACCTTGATTTTAAAACAAAAACCTATTATGGTAGCCAATGATTAACTAACCCCGCGTCCATATAGAGCTGCTACACAGGTAACAAAGCATCCGATATCAATTTGCATTTGGCACAAGATATTGAAAAAGAGATTGGAATCTCTTGTCTTCAATTCAGAAGACAGAAGGATGAATTTGGGACTAAAGAAATCAGTGTTTGTCTCCAATTATTCTTACCATAATCCTTCATTTCTATTGCATTACAACGATGTCCTTGTAAGAAATTATGGTTCCGGAGGTAGCAATAGAATATCACAACTTGAGAGTTTTGTGAGGGATGAGTGTAAGTCTGGAAGGATTAAGAAGCTTGACGATGGTTTGAGATACTTCGATCAACTGATTTCAGCAAGGCCATTACCATCTAACGTTGCATTTTGTCAAGTATTTGGATCATCATCCAAAATTAGGTGTTATTTAGATGTCATT
Source organism: Papaver californicum (assembly GCA_023531435.1). Taxonomy (NCBI): domain Eukaryota; kingdom Viridiplantae; phylum Streptophyta; class Magnoliopsida; order Ranunculales; family Papaveraceae; genus Papaver; species Papaver californicum. Next base: position 969,848 of record JAJJMC010000341.1, on the reverse strand, counting down.
ATGTTATAGAAGATGAGTTTGGTTGGAGTACAACCCAATATTTATACATTCACCATTTTGATTAAATGCTTCTGTCAATTAGACAAAGTGAATCATGGATTTTGTTTGCTTAGAGAGATTATAAAGAGAGGTTATCATCCTAATGTTATCACTTTCAGCACACTGATTAAAGGGTTGTGTATGAAGGATGAGATTGAACCAGCCTTTCAAGTGTTTGCTAAAATGACTCACACAGGTATTCAACCTACTGTGGTTACATGTAATACTCTTATACATGGCCTTTGTAGAATTGGTAAAGTGGGTCGTGCTATTCAGCTAATAAACAATATGGGGTTATGGAACTGCACACCTGATGATGTTTCATATAATGCCACCATAGATGCTCTTTGCAAAGGAGGTCTAGTTGATAAAGCTTTAATTCTCTTCTCCGAAATGCTTAGAGATTCAAATGTTTCCCCGAATGTAGTTGTTTATAATTCTTTGATCAGCGGACTTTGCAATTCAGGACGGTTAAATGAGGCAAAGAGATTCCTTGAAGAGATGCCTAATAGAGGAATATATGCAAATGTAAAGACTTATACCTCTTTGATTCATGCCCACTGCTTACATGGTGAATGGGAAGAAGCAAGAAGATATTTTGATCAAATGATTGATTGAGGGATTTTACCTGATACAATAACTTTTAGTATCTTAATAGATTCACATTGTAAAGATGGGATGACGGAAGATGCTTGGGGGTTATTTGAACTGATGGACAAGTTAAATATACAACCTAATCAGATTACTTATAATTCGATGATTGACGGTTTGAGTTTGGCAGGTCAGCTACAAGAAGCGGTTAAACTGTTTGACTCAATGGTAGATAGGGGCCTTGAGCCAGATGTGTTTCAACTAAAGTGTGTTGATCGATGGGTATTGCAAGAATCGTAAGTTGGATGAAGCTGTGCACCTATTCAAGAAAATGAAACAAAATGGATTGCAACCCACAGTAGTTACTTACAGTATACTATTGAGGGGACTATACAGGGATGGGAAAATGAAGACTGCACAGAGGTTTCTTAATGAGATGCAATCTTTGGGTCTATCTCCAGATGAAGTTACATACGGTACAATTTTGGATGGTCTCTGCAAGAATGGAAAAATGGAGGGGGCAATAGAATTGTTTGAATCCATGGAGGGTATTGGTATCTTAGCTCACAATTACATGTACAACATATTCATGGTTTGTGTCAGTCTGGCAAGATAGAAGATGCAAGAAACTGTTTAATAAAATTCCAGAAAAGGGAGTAGAGCCTGATGTAGTAAATATACGACATTGATGTATGGCTTCTTCCGTAGCAAGATGTTACCGGAGGCTAACAATTTAATAATTGAAATGGAAAAGAAGGGTTGTTCACCGGTTGTTAGAGCATATAATACTATCATCAAAGGTTATGTTGAAGTAAAGGAGATCGATAAGGCGTTGCAATTTCTCTGCAAGATGCGTGAAAGAAAATTTGTACCCAGTGATTCTGTGATTATCCTGTTAATAAACACTCTCTCGGCAGATGAGTTAAAAAATCTATAGTTTTTTTTTGCCAAATCTTGTAATTGTTGACGTAGTAAGCAATTTAAATCTCTTTCAAGTATCACTATATCTGGATGAGGTTTCTGAAGTTGCTTCTTTTTATCCCCGTGATTAAAAAATTAGAAAACTTCTTACGTAGCCTCATATAGTTTGTTATTGATCTTCTATGTTTTCTCATTTGTTAGCACCTTAACCAGCAAAACAAAGCTATCTTGCATGTTCTGCGCAGAAATTACTCTAAATGGAATTAAAATGTCAAAATGGTTTAAATCAACCATGGACAGGGCTGGTTGTAGACACAAAACGAGTGCAAACAATCAGGACTCGGCCAAATCCTTCATGAAATGCAACTATAAGATCCAAGTACACTATATATAAAACACTGAGGATTCATTATAAGAATCCGAATTTACCACCATTATCTTTTTCAATAACAAACTAGTTTTATCTGGGGCCTTAGCTGAACCTCGAACAGAAAAATCAGCGACGAAAGATGAGAAGTCGGGCAATTCTACTGCACTTTTTATGCAACCTTCTTTTTCGTCAAATAGCCCAAGGATGAAGCTTCCTTGCTCATTATACATCTTCTCTTCAATACATAAACCATCAAACTTAATATTTCTTATGTATTGCTTATCGCTTCGATACTTCTTTTAACCTTTCAAGAAGAACTAGGATAGAAAGTGCAGTGCCTGCGAGCTCACCGTCACTCCACCTCACGACTTGAATCAGTACAGGGACAGCAGCTCCTGCACGTGCAGCTAAGGTGGAGTTCCATGAAACTGAACAAGCTCAGCCAAAGAACTGAGGATATGACGAGTGTTATGACAAGAGGGTCGATACTCGGGATTTTGAAAGGGCTTGAATGGTACCCTCAACTCCACCAAATACAGCTTTTTTTTCTTTATCTAACATGGCTAAACTACAAATTAGGTAAGCGGCCATCTTTCCAGATTCTGGGCAAGTTTGGAAAATGATTAAAGAATTGAGATGATGAATCATCTTCATATCAGCTATAAGTTGCTTGAGATTAGAATTTAGAGAGACATTTAAGAGAATCATAGTGAGAGAAACTGGATGGTCCATGAAGAAGAGGATCTTGAAAGATTAAGTCACTAAGAAGAGTAGAAACTTTTGTGCAACTAAGTTCATATATAGCGAAGAAAGAAAAACAACAAAAATAAACAAGCTGCAATTGCTCTGCCAACATAAAAACAAAATTGCAATTCTTAATCAGAAACAAAATCCAACTGTAATCTATATAAGCTTGCAACAGACCCCTCACAACAAGAAAAATAAAAGCAACAATAAGCATAACCTTCTAATCTCTACCAGAAAATTGAAGAAAACAGAAGAAAACAAAGTTTGGCACAAATGCTTGAACTCCACAAAATTACCTGCAAATCACATGGAGAAAACACTTATTCGTAGGAATATGTAGATAAAATGACCCAATGAAACATGTAAGCAAAGTAAATATCTTAAAGAATTTGACAGATAAGATAAAACATGCAGGCAATATTAAATTTCATAAAGAATTTGATGATCCTCTAACAAGTTTCATAATGTTCAGATACAGCTAAAAATCTATCAAATTTCAGCAAGTTATATAAAGCAGGAATAGGAACAACAAAAAAAAGAACCAACTTGAGAAAAACTGAAAACACCAAAGGTAGAGAAGATGGTCCATTACCTTAGTTATCTTAACGTCTATCAGTCTTTCCAACTCCACGCTTCCCAGAGAATAAATGCTTTGGTCTGAGAGTTGGAATCGTCCTATCTGCTTCTCCCCTCTTAGCATCCTTGTTCCTTTTCTTTGATGAATCATATGCAAGTTTCAAAGCCTTACTCTTCTGGAGCACATCTTTGAAACCTTCTCCAGGAACAAGTTCACCACGTGGTCGTGAGCTTGATCTTGACCTTGGGCGTGATTGAGACCTCAGTCGCAACTTTTTGTTGGCCTGATCATCATCCATTTCCATAGCATCGACATCACTGTCTCCCCTAGACCTCTCCCTCTTTCTTCCCCTTTCTATGGATTTACTACGGGCACGGTTAATAGCTTTAGAAGGATCAATACCCAATGCAGACAGCTGCCTCCCCATCCTCTGTGTTGTGAACTTGTTGTCCTTGTCATGTTTCCTTGGTACAGTAGGCCTACTCTCTGCTGTGCTCTTCTTAATCCTATGCTGTTGAATGAGCAAACTTTTCTTCTTCCTGATGGCAGCTAAAGCTTCTTTTTCTTCTGGGGTCAACTCCTTACCATCCATCTCAACATCCTCCTCATCCCCTTCCTGTTCTAGACGAAGTCCCTCTTCCCTTTCCAACTCTTCAAGCCTTTCTAAAATATCAGGATCGACGAAATCATAGACGTTATGGCCATCAAGAATCTCTGGCATATCATCTTCTTTCCACTCGTCGTGTGCTAAGATATAGTGTTTCTTCAAGCTAGCGGAGTAAACACCAGCCCCACCATTCTCTTCCTCCAAATCTCTTTCAAGCTTCTTCTTTTCCTTCTCGGCAGCTGCCTTAGCTTTTGCTTCCAGAACTTGCTGAGGTATACAAGCTGGCCTTTCTTTCTGATCTCTTGGCTTTGGAACTGCTACGTGAAACCGATTTAAGCAATCATTGATCTTCTTTGACTTCATTTTTAGTTCCACCCTTTGATTTAACAGTCTTTCACAGGCTGCATTCTTCACAGATATCACTCCCTCCTCTGTCAAAGTGCTCATAGTCAATAGAACATTCTCATCATCATTTGGTTCACCTCCTGCACCTATCACGGTCTTTATAGCTTCTGCCTTCATCTCCTTGACCAAATTCAGGTCTTCCTCTGAAAGACCATCCAACGGCTGCAAATCAGTCTTGTTGCACACAATAATCAAAGGCTTGTTCATAAACAGAGATTTAATGCTGTGGAAGAGAGCCGCCTGTTGAGCAATGCTGTACCCACACGATCCAGATATATCCAAGAAGAATAACACAGCAGCTCTCAGATGAGCAAGAGCCGTAATACTGCACATCTCAATAATATTCCTGTCTTCAAAAGGGCGATCCAAGATCCCTGGTGTATCAATCACCTGGTACCTCAAGTACTTGTAATCAGTATGTCCGACAAAGAGGGACTTTGTGGTGAAGGCATATGGCTGAACATCAACATCAGCCCTGGTAATTTTGTTGATAAAAGAGCTTTTACCAACATTTGGGTACCCACAAATCAAGATAGTACGGGTGTTTGGATCTATAGATGGGAGCCTTGCCATGTGTTGTCTAATCTGCTCTAAGTAAGCCAAACTAGGGCCTATACGCTTAATGACAGTACACATTCTCCCAAGTGCGGCAACTTTCAGTGACTTGCATCTATAAAGTGAATCCCCATACTTCAAAAGCTTCACATAATCCTTGGATATTTTACTAATGAGATTTCTTGCAGTATTAATCTGACCAAGGGCAAGCTTGTAATGATCTTTGTTGTATAAAACATGAAGGAGATCTCCATAGAAAGGATGGATATCATCTAGACGAGGAAACTCATCGACGATAGTTGAAAGCTTGTCATGAAAGTTTGTCTGAGTGTATTTCACCTTACGCATGTAGAACTGTCTTAATCTGTTGATAGCATATCCCTTGTGAACAACAGTAGGTGTCTGGCGCTGAGTACGAGAGAGTATGATGTCAACGAAGTCCTTCCCAGTGGGAACCACTGTAATCTTCTTAAAATTGTATTGCACCATCTTTTACAACCTCCTAAGTACCCTATACAGCACGAACAGGGAAGAATATAACTCAGATAAACAAAAAATGTATGAAACAACATAAACAAATTACTTCTACCGACAACATAGAACTAAAATCATTACGCCAGAAACATAAACAAGCAGATATACGAAAGAAGAAACTAGTATTAACAATCAGAAATCTAACAAAAACAATCACCTACTGTTCAATTCAAGTAAAAGTAGTCATAAGAACATTATTTTAGCCTAAATTTTCCTGGAGTTACCTCGGAATCTAAACAAACCATTATCTAGTAGTAGCAAAGTTTCTTACTACTAACAGAGTTTCGAATCAAAATAGCACATAGTGATCAATCAATTTTGATATAGAGAATCAAAAAATCAACCAAAATGAAGTAATTCTTACTGACTACTTCTAAGCTTGAATTCAACTAGCATGAGCAAACACTTGAAATCAAAACTAATACTACAAGTTATTCATTATATAAAACCCTAAGCTGATATTACTGAATCATACAAAAATCTAAAACCCAAAAAAAATAAAATTTTAATAAAAGAAAGAATAACGAACCTTAGATGATAAATCTGATTCCAGTTAGAAGATAGTTTTAAGGAAATACGATTAGGGTTTTAGGGACGGCCGTAGTTGGAGAGAGAGGAGAAAAATGTGAGGCCCCCAGTGGCGGTGCCTTAGAGAAAGAGAAAGAAGATGAATATCAGGGTTTAAACTTTTATAGCTATCTCTCGTTGGATATTTCGACCCACATTTACTTGAGCACCTAGGAAGAAAGTACTTGCGCACCTCATATGTTATATTTTGGGTAATTTTTGTTTTAGGTTAGCCGGGAACACATGCCAGGTCTCTGTTTTTGCTACTTCTAACCTAACCTAAACCTTTTGTTCCAAGTAAGTTGGGGTAGGTTAGAAATGAAAGCCAAGATAATAGTTATAAGGATAACTCGTTTTGTTTTTTTCAGCATGATACATCGTAAAGAGGGTACAATCATAGCGTCTAATATATGACGATGTTTATACTTCTTGTTATATCTTTTGGGTTTCATCTCCTGATGATACTGATGAGTTTTACGTCAGTTCGCCAAACCTGTCACTACATTCTCTTTTTATCATGTCTGAGTATAGGGTTTGTAGGAAAAATCTACATAGGTGGAGTTAATTCTTGACCTTTTTTGCACCTTGGGTTCATTTTTATTTCAGCATGGGAAGCGGACGTTAACCAGCTCCCAGAACGGATCTTGGATTCACGAGTTCACGAGTTGTGCCCATATCACAAATAGGTAATCGGTTTTGTCATTTTCCGTGCGGAACGAAGATCCAACAAGCACACAAGAACCAAACACCACTCATATGCCAACACGTATTGACCATCAAGCAACAACCGTCTCGAGTAGGACTACCATCTCAAGCTAATTAAGGCAACAGAAGCACGAACACCAGAGACAATTCATTCCTGGTGGACACGATGTGCATGCAAAAAGATAGACTTATTTTTCATGTATAATTTGTACATAAAATAAGTCTATCTTTTTGAAATAGAAGTTTTTCACACTAGCAATATTATATATAGATAGTCTACATAAATATGATATTGTATATTGATATGGGAACGGATCATGCTATTTAAATTACTTAAAATTTGTACTTACCTTTTTTACTGAAAAATATTTGTGGAATAGTCAAGAAGTAGACTTGAAATAGAGAGGCAAGTGTGGGTGTGAGATCTTGATGCATCATTCATTCCAAATCAAGGTGAGGCAGGTGCAATTGCTCAGAATCATTTGAGTTTGTTTCAAGGTTGTGGTACAATAACTTTTTATGCAACTTCGTCTCTTTTGACAGAGACAAAAACTATTATTCTCGGTTTGACTTTGGCTAAGAGATTAAACCTTACAAAGATCATTGTTGAAGGAGATACTTCTAATGTAACCAAAGCTATCATAGAAGATGAAAGTGACATTCCATAAACAGTTAAATCTATAATTCTTAGAATTAAAGATAAATCCAAATCCTTTCTGGATGTTATGTTTGTTTATGTTCCTAAATGTGTAAATGTTTTAGCGCATGATCTATGTCAATTTATAATGCACAACTTTATAATGGGTTGGTGGGAATATGGTTCTCCACCCATTTTTATTTCTTCAAACCTCTATTTAACGAGGTAATTTAATAAAGATTTGGGCTTTTTGAGCCCTTTTTTCCTTTAAAAAAAATCCGTATTGGAAAATCACTCGTAGGGAAAACGTGAAATTAAAAAACACTAGTAATATATAGTACTCTTTACTCAACAAGATTAGTAGACTTACTGAATAAATACAAATCCACCGTAACTGCTGTATATATATGTCTACATCCATCGTAAAGAATTCGCAATATATAAAATTGAACATTTAATTGGGAGATACCCTCATAAATTGGTGGATACCAAATAAAATAAAATAGGAATACTTTGAAATATTTTTAAAAACCTTAATTCATAATTTTTTTTGTAATACCTAAATTACTTGGTTGTTAATCATTTGTATTAGTTGTTATATTATATTAAACTTAGATTAGTGAGATAAACATATAGATTAGAGTTATTGATTATAGATTGTGTTAGTTCTTTTTGGGAAAAAACAGAAATAAGACCTAAAAATTATCCAGAATCGGCATGATCTTTATCCAATATCCATGTCGACTTTGAACGGTCGGCATGATCGCCAATTGAAGACCAAGCCGACTATTGAAGATTTTAACAAAGAAAATTATAGAAGATAAGAATAATTGTCATGGAAGTAAATTTTCGACCATACTGACTATTTTGGTCGGCACAACTTTTAATGCTAACAGTCACTCATAGTTTTCAGCAAAAGGAAAGTTTGATTGAAAAAAAAGAGTCGACATATAAGAAGATCCACCTGGTTGAATAGCTGATTGAGCTTTTTCTTTCTAATATAAAGCTTCTTTTCTCATTTCCTTACCCTTGTTTTTTTCTCAACAAACTCAACTTCATCTTTCCAATTAAATTATCCAATTGAATCTCAACGTGAAAAAAAAATGAATGGTTGTTTACTGTCGGCATGGTCTTCATGGATGAAGACCATGCGACTTTAAAAGGTAATTTTATTTTATTTATTTATTTTAGATACCCCTTATCAACATAATTAGCATGTTTTAATCTAAAGCATCCCCAATTTGTGAGAATATTTCCTAATTAAACGTTCATAAAACAAAACAAGTGAAAAAAAAACCAAGGTGATCATACTTAGCATACAAAAACTCCTCCCATATTGTTCTTTATAAATAAAAATCATTTGAAATAAAAACCCCATTTTCATGTATAATGTTTAAATTTAGTTTTTACCACTTTTTAAAATACCACCCTTACCATTTCTTTCTTTTCATCGAGTTCTTCTTCTTCTTCTTCTTCTCTTCTTCTGCCTCCTCCTCCCCACCACTATCACTTCCATCAACAGTAGCTCCGTCGCCACCAAACCACTGAGAAAAGATAGATCCGGAGCAACAACACCTCCTTCTCTTTCACCAACCCTCTCTTTTTTTATTTTACTTTTATGTCACCAATAATAGCTCTGTCACCCATATCCGCCACTAACATCACCTCCATATCCTCCACCAACACCACCAGTACCTCATTCTCTTTTTGTGTCCAAATCAGCCACCAACAACACCTTCTCCTCTCCCATCGCTTCATCTTCGTTATTTTTTCTCCCCCACAACTACGTGTCCAGATCCACCACCAACAATACCTCTTCCTTCTTATTCTATCCTCTACAAACATCACCAACACCTCTAGATCATCATCGTCGAAAATCATCATAAAAAAATAATGATACATCATCATTGTCGAAATTAGGGTTTTTTGGTGGTGAAACGTCAAAAAAATGATGAAACCAAATTTGGTTCAAATTTTACAAAAACTAAACAACGTTGAAACCAATGTTTGTGTTGGTGGAATATTTGAAAAAATGATAAAACTTTTTTTGGTTTCATTATTTTTTTTTTCATCTGGAATAAAATAAATGATGAAATCGTTTTTGGTTTCATCAAATTTTAGAAAAACTAAACAATGCTGAAACCAATTTTTGTGTTGGTGAAAACAATAAGTTTTATAGAAACCAAATTTGGTTTCATCTGATTTGTGCCTACTTTTTATCGTGAAACCAAAGTTTAATGGTGAAACAATACGTTTATGTTGAAACCAAATTTGGTTTCAACTAAATTTTTCCTAGTTTATTCAATTTGGTGCATTTGGTTTCTTCGTTGAATTCGTGTTGGTGAGATATAAGTTTTATGTTGAAACCAAATGTGGTTTCATCATTTTTCTGCCTAATTTTTATCGTTGAAACCAATATTTTAGCATGTGGTAAGTTTTTTCTGGTGGTGTTGATGATAGTGTTTGTCGGTGGTGGTGTTTTCCATTTGATGGTAATGGGATAATGCTGGTGTTGGTGGTGGTGGTGGAAGTGGTGTTGGTTGTTGGTGGTGCTGGTTGGTGGTAGTGGTTGGTGTTGGTTCTGGTTTTCGTTGTTGCTGGTGATGGTTGGTGGTAGTGCTCATTGTGGTGGATCTGGTGGTTGTTAGTGGTGCTCGTTGATGTTGGTCTTGGTGGTGAAAATCGTGTTGGTTGTTGTTGGTAGTGGTTGGTGGTGGTGCTCTTTGGTAGTGGACCTGGTGGTTGTCAGTGGTGCTGGTTGGAGGTAGTGGTGGGTGATGGAGGTGCTGGTTGGTGGTGCTGGTTGGTACTGCTGTCAGTTGGTGGCTGGTAGTGGTGGTGAGTTGGCGTTGGTAGTGTTGGTGGTGAGAGAGAATAAAGATTAAGAGTGAAGTTGATTTTTATTTTTGTTGGGTTGAATTAATGTAAATGGTAGTTTAAACATATTTATTCAAATGAGGTTTTTGTTTCATTTTGTTTTGAGTGGGGTTTTGGTAGTAAGAAGTATAGGGTAATGAGGTTTTAACCCACAAACTGTTCATAAAATTCTCAATATCCCATCCATATTGAATATTCTGAAGATCATACAAACACGCTAATAAGCATCCATCCATATCCCGTTATGGATTGAATTGGATGCGGGTGATGTTAAAAACGGTCCAATCCAGACCATGCTTACCTATAACCCTAATATTCACGGTGACTCAAAATTTACAATAGTAACCCAAAATATCATAGGATGACCCAAAATCTATCATGTGACATAAAATTTGTATCGTAGATTAAAAACTGTTTCGATCTTATAATTACCATTGTTACCTGAAATCTCCCGATGTGATGTATAATCTATTTCGAGACCCAAAAATCTATATCGTTAATCATAACCCAAGATGTGCCACCATGACTTAAAATAGGCTGTGCCGCCCATAACTTGACTCGTGACACGAATTTGTACCTTAACCCAACATCTTATCGTAAACTTGAAATCTGTATGGCGACATACAATTTCATAGTGACGAGTGCTCTATATATATGACTCAAAATATGCCTCATGACCATAATCTGCAATGTGACTTAAAGCTTCCACTGTAACTCAAAATACACAATATGGTCACCAAACTCAAATTCTAGCACCGTACCCAAAATGTATCACTGTGGTCCAAAAATTACCTACGCAATCCAAATTCGCTCAGTAATACAAACCTTGAGGAGTGACCCAAAATTTAACTCATGAGCTACGATCTACTACGTGGTCCAGCTGTCACACAATTCGAAAATCGACCATATCATCCTAAATCTGCAGTGTCAACAAAAATGTGTTTTTTTTTCCTTTGAAAGATTAATTGCAACAGATTTGATTTCTTTGCATCCAAGGTGAAAATAAAAAATGCATAATACTCTGTCAACTGTTGATACTTTTAGAATTTCTGAAGATTTTTTAAGCACGCTAATTATCGGAATACGAATGGATAGATACATGATATTAGTCGATATATCGTATGAAGAAGGAATTTCTTTTCCCCGTCTAAAAGAAAATCCTGTTTTCAGTCTAAAAGATAAACACTGAGTATTCATAGTAAATCCAAGTCTAACTGTAAAGTTTCCAAAACCCGTATAAGAGTTAGAGACATACACATAGATAGATAGGAAGAAACAATGAGGTTTTTTTGGAGTTCCATTGTTGTCTACCATCATTCTCTTCTCGTTGTTACAAACTCCATCTTTTGCTGTTGCTAAAAAGGTTATAGTTTGTTTGCAGCACTTTGAATATCAATCTTTATATTTATTTATTTTTGAAATATGATATTTTCATTGGCTTCTTCTTCTCATTGATTTGTGTTTTTCTGACTGCTATACAGTCACACACATGGACCAGAAGTTACAACATCGGACCTAGAAAAGTCACTGATTCTCATTATCACTTACCGAGTATTGTTTTAGGAAGGTGAGGAGTTTATAATACTATACTATATATTTTTATTTTTATTTATTTTTATTTATTTTTATCTCTACAACCAAATCCTCACATCTGGAGCTCCTTCTGAACTTCCACCAAAGTATGCAGCTAAAAAATGGTTTTTCAACCTCAACAATAGTAGAAGCATGTCAACTATCGAAAGGAACATAATCTACACCGAATGTGAACTCCTCTAGCAATACAATTTCCATTTTCAAAAACAAAAACAGCAAAAATGTAAGTGTTTAGCAAGAGGAAATTTTTACCTTACTGAAATCAGCACGAATACTATTACTTGCTGATCAAAATCCTCAGAGAAACGGATATTGTGGGAATGATTTCTACGATCTACCTTAAACATGAAGCACTGATTAATCACTAATACAAAACAAAATAAAAAAGCGTTGAAAACTATACAAAATGAATTGTACAGCAAGGATTTACATGTGAAGATAGAGATAAAACCGGTGGATTAACATTTGGACAAAGACAAATTAGCATTCAACAAGAGTTAATTATGCAATATTTTTGATTTTTCTTGTTTATCAAGAAGAGCGAAAATAGATAGTAATACAAATAAGTAACAGGGAAACTATTATTAATACCTACTCATTGTCTTTAATAATAAGACGGCCACGAAGACTATCACCAAATCAGAGTGGCGCAGCGGAAGCGTGGTGGGCCCATAACCCACAGGTCCCAGGATCGAAACCTGGCTCTGATAAATACACAGAACTTCTTTTGAAAAACTTTTTGTTCTAGCTGGTGGTGTGTTTTCGACGGATTTTATGCAATACCAAGGCAAAAACTGCACCAAGTTACAAAGATGCATCAAGTTATAAAGATACATGCAAAATAACATATTACCTCCGTCTCTCAAAAAATGATACTTTACATTTTTTCAATAGTATGATAAAAGTATCACAAAAGGAGTAATTTCTAAGACTTGCATTCTATTAGGATATCAATGTACCCAATAAAACTGCTGCAAAGATGGTACTTATTGCCCCAAAATAGAAAAAGGCACTAGGCATCAGAGTGTTTTTTTTTTTTAGCTAAAAGTTTAAGATTTTATTATAATTAAAAAGTAATATCTCCAGAAACACTCTACTATATAAGAACAAAAATGCCCACTACTCCATTAATAATCCTTAGCTACCTGCAAGTTCCAGGATGACATGCCAGTTATTGATAATATCCCTGAAATGGATTGAGCTAAACCAACCTGCGTTCGAATTCTCACCAAAACAGCAAGCTTTTAACTTCAATTATCAAAGAATGTACAGAGGTTTTGGTATTTTGTTTGTCATTCTAACTCCGTTCCTGTCACACCGAATTGCGCAGATTATAACAAATGAAAGTTAGCCTCCAAAGTTTTTTACGCAGCTTCCCCCCCTTAGCCTCAAACAAAGCAATTAGCTGATTGGATAGAGTGTCTTTGTGAGACCATTAAGAGTCATATTCTGCAAAAAAAAGTAGAGTCCCATACATATCTTGAAACCCTACGCACCCTATAAAAAGATGATTTACACCTTCTTTCACTGAGTTACACAGGCATGCACAAATATCAGTTACGATCATGTCTCTGGACTTTTATACTTACCCGAGTTGCTCCTCTTGCGGTATATTCTTACAGAGAAATGTCATCACATTATTGGATGACCCATTTAATTCTGCAACTATGGAGAAACTAGTTCCAAATACTTCCCATTTATCCTTATCTTAAGGTAACAATGATTTCTTTTCGTTTATATATATATATGCATACATATATATTACTCAAGATTATAATTATAACATACAATTTTAAACTTGTATTAGGATTGCATTGGAGCTATGGATGGTACACATATTCCAGCAATGATAAAGGGCAGGGATGTGAGTGCTCATCGTAATCGTAAAGGAGTATTATCTCAAAATGTTTTAGCTGCATGCAATTTTGATTTAGAATTTATATATATGTTGAGTGGGTGGGAAGGATCTTCTCATGACGCAAAGATTCTAAATGATGCTTTAACAAAGAAGAACGGACTCACCATTCCACAAGGTAATTATACATTATTTATTTGTAGCAATCTCTTTGAATTTAGTTATTATGCATATAGTGATTAAGTTAATCATAAAAAATTAGGTAAATTTTATTTGGTGGATTGTGGATTTGCAAACCGACACCAGTTCTTATCTCCATACCATGATGTTTGTTATCATCTCCAAGAATACTCATGTTCTGAGCGCAACCAGTAAAAGCTGATGAATTGTCCAATCTTCGACATGCATCTCTAAGGAATGTAGTTGAGAGAATATTTGGTGTATTCAAATCACGTTTCTTAATATTTAAGAGTGCACCCCCGTTTCCATACAAACACAAGAGGAAATAGTTTTGGTATGTGCAGGACTACATAACTTTTTGCGCAAAGAATGTCGTTCCAATGAATTTCTATTTGATGAAAGTGAAGAGGAACCAAATTCTTCTACTGAACAAATAGATCCTGAAGACAATTTTTCCCAAAATCAAACTCAGAGACAACAACGAGAAGATGCTAATCAGTGGTAGCAAATAAAATGTGGGATGAGTGGAATAAAGAGAATGAAAACTTAGGCACAGGACAACAATGAGCTTTTAATTTTGATAAATGACACAAATTTTACTAGGTATTCATGATACTTGTGTTAATTGTATAACGTGCATAATAAAAAAGCTGATAGATGTTTTGAATTTATGATTAGATATTTTACATCTTTTTATCTTTACAAATCACAAAGACTCTCTAGAAATCCATTAGATTTGTATGACTCTTTACAATTCTCTTTTAAAATCACTGAAAATCTCTATATTTCCAGAGAGTCTCCAGGAGTCACTAAAAATAAAAATCTATGAAAGTCTATATAAATTTCATTTGACTACCCCTATAACGTTGGACAAATATAAATAAAAAGGCTAAATCTGGTCAAAATCCAGGTACCAAAGTCTAATTAACCCCTTTATAAGAGTTAGAGACATACACATAAATAGGTAGGAATAAACAATGAGGTTTTTTGGAGTTCCATTGTTGTCTACCATCATTCTCTTCTGGTTGTTACAAACTCCATCTTTTGCTGTTGCTAAAAAGGTTATAGTTTATTTGTAGCACTTTGAATATCAACCTTTATATTTATTTATTTTTGAAATACGATATTTTGATTGGCTTCTTCTTCTCATTGATTTGTGTTTTTCTGACTGCTATACAGTTACACACATGGACCAGAAGTTATAACATCGGACCTAGAAAAGTCACTGATTCTCATTATCACTTATTGATTACTGTTTTAAGAAGGTGGGGAGTTTTTAATATTGTACTATATATTTATTTTTTATTTTTTTTTGAAAGAAAAAGGTTAATGTAATCCTTTGTTTTCAATCATGATCACATTCATGAGAAGGCTAGAGATTCGATATTTTACTCATACACAAGATATATAAATGAATTTGCTGCCACCCTCGACGACGAACAAGCACAAGAAGTTTCCCGTAAGAGAAAAAAACAAATCCTCCAGTTTCCCGTTTTCTTTATTGGATTATAATGTTATAATTAATTAATTCTTGAATGTAGGAAATCCGAATGTTATATCTGTGTTTGAAAACCGCGGAAAGCAGTTACACACCACCCGTTCTTGGGACTTTCTTGGACTAGAATCAGATAGCCGGTCTCACTCGGCATCAGCATGGGATATGGCGAGGTATGGAGAAGATAAAATCATCGCCAACCTTGACACTGGTAAGTTTCTTTTATTCAACACAAAAGCTTATAAAATCTTTCCAAAACCCAATACAAGGCATAGTGTCACTTTTCTCACTTGAGTAAGCTGCAGTATTTAGCGTCAATATCCCTGAATTGAGTTTTCTTTTTTCTTAAAAAGAAAATTAATATGGAAGTGGAATGGACAATTTGGTTGTTGGTGTTGGGAAATAAAATGAGGACGACACGTGTAAGACGATTAACGAAGGAGACAGTGGTACTAAGAAGAATGAGAAGCACACAATCAAAGCCGCATCAAATGATCGAAAAAGGACAGATGTGAAAGACTGAGTAAATCCCTAAATGATCGACACGTAAGATCGGGAAAGTAATATCACACTGATCGAAACAGATAGCATTAAATGCTTATTGAACGGGAAAGTAGGAGTAATGATGAATGAGGAACGGGAAAGTAGGAGTAATGATGAATGAGGAACGGGAAAGTAAGAGTAATAATGAACGTGGAGCGGGAAAGTAAGACAATAATTACTTTTATCACACGCTTGACACATATGATCGGGACAAAGCTGATTCTCAAGGAACGAAGAGTACGTGTTAATCATGCAAGGTAACGGACCAAAAAGCAAAAGGCATGACCTGTCAATCGTACAATCATCCCGATCCAGAGATAATAAGGAGAACGAAAGAGGGTATCGGGACAAGAGGGACCCATTAGACAATCTATAAATAGAAGAGAGCATTCAACAGAGAGGGGGTCGGAAAATTGAAATGAAGAAAAGGCTAAGGAAGGATAATCAGAGAAAAAAGGAAAAATATCATTAGGTATGTATACATTGTGTAAGATAGGATTTATAAGTTCCACTATCATGATTCATTTTCTTGATTCAAAAAGATGATGGATTTGTGACTGTAATTTAATCAGATTTATGATCTGTAAACAAATGGATTATTAAATTTTTTTCTCATTAATTGATTTAAAAGAGGATTCTATGTATCAAATTGTAAGTTAAAATCTTTTTGTTTACTGTTCTTTCATCAAATCATTGGTTGTTGATGTCAATGGGAATTTTGGCATAAATAATTTGGCGCTAGAAACAGGGACTGGGTTAAAGGATTTATCCTACCTGTTCCTGAAAAATGGATTTATCTGTTATATGTGTATTTCAAAGGTAAAGAAATTTAGTATAAAGAATTTGGTAGTTTTATGCAACATTCTGGCTTAATTTAACTCTTGCCAGCAAGTGATTTCTTCTGCATAATAACCTTTATGTGATATGAAAAATGAAAATTGTATTTCATTGAAAAGAAAAACTTTTAAGTTTGAATGGATCTGTTTAAATGTTTGATTTCCTGTTATATGAGTTTTAAAAGATTCATGGTAAATGATACAAATTATTTTATTAAAAGTATATACATATTTTTAGAAGATCAGAAAACTAGTTTCTATCACTTTCTTTATTAAATAATCTGTTGAGAAATTATTTGGCTAACTTTTAAAAGATCATTAGAATTCAAGGGAAGAAAGGAAATAATCAAGAAAAAAAAAATCTAGAAGAAATATGTCTCAAGAAGCAGGCTCTGGAAACCAAGACAGTAACGACAGACAAAGTTACAGACAAAGGGAAGTTGAGAGTGAGCCAGAACAACAACAGAGTGATGTAAGAAATCATTCACCTATCCATGAATTAACACCAAATACCATATCTCAAAATCAGCTGTCATATCATGAGAATTCAAGAAATGATGTAAATTATCTTCAAAATACGATGAAATAAATGAATGAAATAAAAAGAGAACAAAGGGCCAGTCATAATCAAATTGAATTATTAACCATAGAAAATCAAGCCTTGAAAAATGCGATTCAACGTGAGCAAAGACAGGCTGTAACAGGGTCACGAAGTCAAGAATAAATTTCTGGAAGGCGTGCACCCAGGAATAAAAGGGAAAATCAAGATCAGAGAATGGTATTAGTAGGATCATCATCACGGGCTAGGAGGCAACGGGAAAATCAAGAAATTCAACGTGCACAATGGCAAAAATGTATGGAAGCAATGGAGAAAATGAAAGAAGAGATAAAAGGATTAAAAAATAAAGAAGGGGGAAGAATAGAAGAGGTGTTGAAAGAAGCCAAGCGCACACCGCTGGCTCAACGGTTGACATGTGTTCCATTGCCAAGAGAATACAGTATCCCTGTATTTGAATGTTATGATGGTACGAAGGACCCGACCTCACATTTAAATTATTATAATCGAGTGATGTCACGATGGGACGGACACGAAGCAATAATGTACGGATGCTTCCCTTCAAATTTGACAGGTTCAGCATTGTTATGGTATGATAGATTGCCAGAGAGTTCCATTGAATGTTATTCACAATTAGTGAGGAAATTTCTCGAAGCTTACATGTACAACAAGCCCGTTGATTCGGGAGTAGACAGATTATATTCCCTCACATCGTGGCCAGAACAAACGATCCGGTCTTATACAGGCCGATGGCATACAGTTTGTCAAGCAATTGGAGATGTCGACTCAAGTACAGCGATTAATCATTACAAGTGGGGAATCGCTGACCGGAGATGTCAGCTTTTTATTGAAATTCATCGTAACAATCCCAAGACCGAAGGACAGCTCAGGGAGATAATAGAAACATGTGCAAGACTGCAAGATGTGCAGGAACAAGGTCCAAGAAGTAATTCACGAAATCAAAGAAACATGAAAAGGACAAATTCAATCGAAGTATCACCAGAACAAAAAAAGAAATTCCCTCATAAATCTGAACCAAAAGAATCAAAGCGCCCACGGTAAGGGGATAATAAAAATTTTGTGGAGCGATTTCAAGAAAGAGTGTTCACAAAACTCAATATCTCATATTCTGAATTATTCGAAATCATAAAAAATAAACCAGATTTTCAATGGCCACCATCAAAAGGTAATTAGCCTGAGTTCACACAACGTTCGAAAGATTATTGTGAGTACCACTGTTATAAAGGGCACACAACAGATAATTGTAAGAATTTTATTATGATGGTACAAAGAATGATAGATGCAGGAGAGTTGAAAGAATATATTCAAAGGCCCGAACCAATAGCAAGATCCGACAAAGGCAAAGCAGTGCATATTCCATATAACGAACACACCATTAATATGATATCATTTTTAGAAAAAAGAGATACAGATATGAAGGCTGCAATTAATAAAAAGTTGTGCAAAAGGATTCGAGATCATAAAAATTTTAAAGTATCGGGAAGGATAACGGAAGCTTGGGAAGACTGGATGGCATCCTCTTTAACTTTCTCAGCACGGGAAGTAAATCAAGAAATTGAGATGCACAATGATCCTTTGGTCCTTACATTGTTAATGTCAGGATGGAACGTTAGAAAAATTCTTTTGGATGGGGGCAGTTCCTTAAACGTATTGTTTCGTGACACATTTTGCAAAATGGGACTCACAAAAGATCAATTAATCCCGTCCCGATATGTTATTTATGGGTTCAATGGAATGGCTTCAAGACCTGAAGGAGATATTGATTTGCAAGTATCTGTTGGACCAATTAACATCTCAACAAGATTCAGTGTAGTGGATGCTCCATCTCCGTACAATGCAATAATCAGGAGACGTTGGGTACATCAGCTGAAAGGTGTAATTTCCACTTATCATCAATATTTGCGGTTTCCAACACCACAATGAGAAATAAAGATCAAGGGAGATCAAGATGATGCGAAGTTTTGTATAATGGCGGAGGTAAGAATGCATGAAGAGCGGGAACAACAACAACGTGAAAGGAAAAAAACCGTAAGATCGAAGCAAAGGAAGAGGAGATAAATCAATACATGAAAAGAAACACCGAACAAAAAGCAACAAATGAGTTAGGAGAAAGCAGTAAGAGTCAAGAAAATTCAACAAGTCAACAGTTCGAAGGACCCTCATAGCAATTAAAGGGAACTCCAACTTCGATCGGGAATCCAAAACCAATTTTCACTTCTGTAGAAGAAACTAAAATTATAAATATTGGAACTTCAGAATGGCCTAAACAAGTGCGAATTGGAAAATTGATGAAAGAAGATATGGAGCAAAGTTTAATCAAGTTACTTCGTGATTTTGTAGATGTATTTGCATGGAAGATGGAGGATATGCCCGGGATAGATCCAAGTATTGTACAACATGAATTACAAATACGTCCCGATGCTATACCATTTCGACAACGGATACGAAAGGTTGCACCGGAGTATCACGATCCAGTCGAAAAAGAATTAGCAAAGCTTTTAAATGCAGGATTCATTCGTGAAGTGCGATATCCAACGTGGATTTCTAATATGGTGATCGTTCCAAAAAAGAACGGTGGAGTAAGAATCTGTATAGACTTCACCAACTTAAATAAAGCATGTACAAAAGATAGTTATCCACTTCCCAACATTGATCAGTTGGTAGATGTTGTAGAAGGCCATGAGGCACTATCTTTCATGGATGATCAGTCGGGATACAACCAGATTGCACTTGCTGAAGCTGATCAAGAACACACAGCATTCTTTACTCCCCGGGGGTTGTATTGCTATACCAGGATGCCGTTTGGATTACGAAACGCGGGAGCAACATATCAACGATTGGTTGATACAATATTCAAACCTTGGATCGGACAAATACTAGAAGTTTATGTGGATGATATGCTGGTAAAAAGCAAATTATCTATCAACCATCTACAAGACCTCACTGAAATTTTTGGTGCATTACGAAAATACAAGATGAAAGTTAATCCGGAGAAATGTAGTTTTGGTGTTACTTCGGGACGTTTTTTGGGTTACTTATTTACAAAAAATGGAATTGAAGTTGATCCAACAAAGATTCAAGCAATAACGGATATGCCATCACCCAACAACATTAAAAGTGTACAGAAATTAAATGGATGTTTGGCTGCTTTAAGCAGATTTATTGCCAGATCATCAGAACGATGCAAACCCTTCTTTGATATACTCAAGAAGAAAAATAAATTTGATTGGAACGATCGATGTGAACAAGCTTTCCAAAACATAAAAAAACATCTACCTACATTGCTAGCATTACAAAAACCGGAACCTGAAGAAATATTAACTTTGTATACAGCGGCAACGGAAGATGCAATCAGCGCAGTGATGGTACGTACTAATGAGAAAATAGAAAAACCGATATATTATATCAGCAAAACCCTTAATTCGGCAGAAAGAAATTACACTAAAATCGAACAACTCATTTTATCATTGGTCTTTGCCACTCAAAAGTTACGTACTTATTTTCTCACACATTATGTTCGTGTCCCGAGCAAGGCACTATTACAATCAGTATTAAAGAATACAGGAAAAGTAGGAAGGATCTCCAAATGGAACGCCCAGCTAGAACAATTCAACATCATTTATAAGTTGCATACCGAACAAAAATCTCAAGTTTTAGCTGACTTCCTTGCGGATTTCCCGATTGAAGAAGAATATGAAATTCAAGGTCCGATAGCTGGGAAAAAAGAAGTTAACTTATTTAAAAACTTTTTTATTAAATTTTTTTATCACATTAATAATTTATTTTTTATCTATGATTAAAGGATTACCAGGATGTGAGGAAGAGGATCCACAAGATATTCTGAACTCAACAAACTCTCAAAGGTGGGAAGTCTTTGTTGATGGGTCCCGAAACAAAGAAGGAGCAGGAATTGGCATTGTGATTACTGCACAAATGGGAGGGCGAATGACACATTCATTCTGTCTTCAGTTTGAAGAACATACAAACAACATAGTAGAATATGAAGTTGTGGTTCATGCTCTAAAACTCATCATCGAACTAGGAATCAACAATGTTCAACTCACAAGTGATTCACAGTTGGTAATTCGACTGGTCGAATTAAAATATCAAACACTTGATGAAGATTTAGTACAATATAAAAACCTTGTTCAAATTTTAGCAAATCAAATCCCAAACATTATTTTTCGGCATCTATCCCGAGACAAAAACCGACATGCCGATGCACTGGCATTCATTTCCTCCATGGTAAACGATCCTAATATCACGGCAATAAAAGTCGGAAGAATATATGAACCATCTATCCATATAAAAGCACTTCATAACATAGAATGAGATGTGACAGAAGAAATTAATGATCCCGCAATACAAAATGCCCCATCTATGCCTCAACAAGTAGATGATCAACCAAGTGAACCAGATTGGAGGATTCCGATTCATCAATATCTACAAGATAACATATTGCCTTCCAATTCTAAAGAAGCAAGAAAAATTCAACTCAAATCAGATAATTACCAGCTTCGGGATGGAATTTTTGTATCGTAAATCATTCCTCGGGCCATTATCCCGATGCCTATCACAAAAGGAAGGAATACGGATACTCAAAGAAATACATTATGGAGATGCGAGAAACCACAGTGGAAGGCGTTCACTCGCATTAAAAGCTAAAACCCAAGGCTATTATTGGATATCCATGCTTAAAGACTCAGAAAACATGGTACGAAGGTGTGAAGAATGCCAACGATTCGTAAAGAAAATCAAAGCACCTGCCACAAAGCTTAATTCTGTACTCAGTCCATGGCCATTCGCGAAATGGGGGTAGATATTGTCGGTCCATTAGTTGAAGGGACCAAAAAGAGAAAATATTTAATAGTGGCTACCGATTATTTCACCAAGTGGGTAGAAGCTAAAACATTAGCTCGGATCAGAGATTCCGATGTGTTCACATTTTTATTTGAAAATATCATATGTAGATTTGGGATTCCAGCAGCCTTAGTTTCTGCTAATGGACAGCAATTTCAAGGAAAGAATATTGATATGATGTTTGAAGCATATAACATTCAGAAACACAAATCCACACCATTTTATCCCCAAAGTAATGGACAAGCTGAATCCACAAATAAAACAATTGCAATAAATCTGAAGAAAACATTGGATGGATATTACAAACGTTGGTGTGAACAGTTGCAAAATACATTATGGGCGTATCGCACCACAAGGAAAGAATCCACTGGAGAGTCACCATTCCTTCTTACATATGAGACAGAGGCAGTTATACCAACAGAAGTCATTCTACCAACAACTAGAACAGAGGCATGGGAGAAAAATCTAAATACAGATTTAATGTTACAAAAGTTGGATGATTTGGAAGAAAAAAGAGAAGTGGCACTCCAGAAAATAGAGAATTATCAAAGAAGGTTGGCACGGGATTATCACAAAAGGGCCAAGTCACGAAACTTTGTCCAAGGACAATATGTTTTACGACAAATCCCAGAATACCATCGGGACAAAAGTGTTGGAAAGTTCGCACCAACCTGGGACGGTCCGTATGTAATACAAGCATCAGCAGGACAAGGATCATATATAATATCTCCGAAATATGCAAGGAGACATCTTACAACATCCATGGAATGCACAATACTTAAAGCTTTATTATCCATAATTAATAGCACAACTATGATGGCCAACACAGGTATTAAAGTCTTTATTCAATACTTTATCTAATAATAAAATTCTTTTTGAGTTTATACTTAAAATAAGAATCAATTCTAGGAATATCTTATTCTGGAAAACGCTACGATTGGCGACATAATTAAAATTCAAATCCAGGAACATCTTATTCTGGAAAACGCTATGATTGGCGACATAATCAAAACTCAAATCCAGGAACACCTTATTCTGGAAAACGCTACGATTGGCGACATAATCAAGATTCAATTACTCCAGGAACATCATATTCTGGAAAGTGCTTACGATTAGCGATGCAATCGTAATATCAACAAAGAGGTAAATGTCCTTATAGAATTTTAATAATTCAGAAATTCTAATAAAGAAGGAATACCTAATTTATGGTTATCATTTTCAGAGTACGTTCGGGACCAACCCTGTATCTTACCCATGGCCCGGGTTTGTTTCGTATGTGTGGGATCTCGAATTACATGTTTTGAGGTATATATACTTCGATCCATTGTACTTATGAAACAATATGATTAACCTAAAGATTTCATAAACATCATCTCTTATGCAGGGACAATATTCGGAGCATATTCAAACACAAAAGTGGAAAATTACAAAATAATTTTTTCAACTACAATAAGTCAAACTTCAAAATAACAAAGTATCGGGATACAAGAAAAGAACATCAAAAGATGAAGCTATGAGCATTGAGCAAAGAACAAGTACAGCTAGGCTTCGGAATTGGACCTTCGGGACGGTTGAGGAGGAACCATCGTGACGGTAGCGCGACCATTCAAAACAGAAGGATCGGCTTGAGCACGATCCAAGGCAGAATTAAATGACATTGCAATTTTTTCCTTGGCATCTTGTCTCACCCAGATGATATAAGCATGCCTATAATCAATTTCTGATTGAAGATCTTTAATTTTTTGATGATCCTTTTCTACTTTTTCTTTTTCAGCATTTAATTTCTTTAATAGCTCGTCAGATCTTGATTGTACTTTTATAATTTCCTGTTCACAAGCTTCGCGTTTCGAAGTTTTAGCATTCAACTGAGATTGCAAATCCCGAAGCTTTATTACACTCAGAGCTACGTTCTTCTCTGAAGTCTTTAACTCTTCAGTAATATTTGCTATTGTTTTATTTGCAATATTGAGTTCAGCTCCTGCTACTGTTGCTCGTCGATTGGCTTCGTTGACCTTCTTTTCTAGCACTGAAAACCAGAATGAATATCAGATAAACCATATAATACCTTCAATAAAACAAGCATGTAACTCAAGCATATACCTCTAGCTACAGACTTCAACTCTGCTTCTTTAAGAGTTAAAGTTTTCAGAGCTTCCTGATATTTGGATTCAGCTCTATTACGTCTCCAAGTATTCAACTCAATACTATCGGACAACTGTGCTAATTTCCCTTTAACCAGTTCCATATCCATATTTACTTCTCTTGCATGATTGTTCAACTGAGTCATCCTACGCTGGAACCTAAACAGGGATTCCAAGTCTCTCACTGATCCCATAAATGAATTTCAAAACTTCAAAAATAAAAATAATATATATATATATATATATGTGTGTGGTACGAACCTATAGGTACGAACCCAAAATATGATACGAACTAAGAGGTAAGGAACGAACCTTGATTTTGATCTTGAAGCTTTTGATTTTGATCCTCAAAATTTTGAAGTTGTTGTTGTTGCTGTTCTTGTTGTTGTTGAAATTGTTGTTGAAGATAGTTGTTTTGCTGCTTGAGATTTTCAATTTCTTGTTGTAAATTTTCATTTCCGCGCTTCGCCTTCGTTGCTTCATTCTTGAGCATCAGCTCTATCATTATGGCCCGAGCCTTATAAAACTTGTACGCTGCAAATGTGCAATCGGTACCATATTTAAGCTGAGGGAGAGCTTGCTGAGGAAAAGAATATGATGGACCCTCTGCAACAGTCAGAACTTCATTTAAAGAAGAAGGAAGACTGAGTGGGTACGATTGATCGAAACACTCGCTTTCGAACCAAGCGTCCCGAGTACTCTCCAGTGGAACAGCACCGAATGAAGTCCGCAGCCTAGCCATTGAAGAACTATCAGATTTTAATGGATCATGATATGCGGAAGTATTCAGAAATCCTTTAGAAACAAACCACTGAAAGGCTTCGCCTTCTTCACCAGCAAGAGTGATTCCTTCATCCACTTCAGAGAAGGACCATTGAGTAGAAGGTTCAGCATCCGGCATGTCAACATCGGTACTATCAGCATGAGCGGCAGATTGAACTAATGTCCCGATGGGTGCATTTGATTTATAAAGGACTCCAGGAGCATTTTCATCCACAAGGAGGTTCGGGACATTAGGGACATCTGTAGCTGAAGTAATAGGAGCTATGATTTCAACATTCGCTTCTTCAGAAATTTCATTTCTCTGTTCTTCCACAACAACATCAACAACAACATTTTCTTTTTCAGTATTTTCTTCAACGGTAACAGCTTCGTTCACTTCTTCCATATTTTCTTCTTCAATAGCAATATCATCTGCTTCTTCTTGAGGTAATCCAGTAAAAACTGTTATTGTACCACTACTTGAAGCAATTGACTCTATGTCAAAGTTAAAAGGAAGGGGAGAAATGGAATCATAAAGGACGGTGGGAGCAGCGGTGGTAGGAACAGTTTCAGAAATGGATTGGGCTATTGAAGGCTGCTCCGAAGAAAGAATTGGCTCCCACACGCTAACAGGAACAACATTGATGATAACGTGATTTCCTGAAACTTCTGCTCGGACCGAACCTTCAACATCCTGTCCCGCAGCAGTGATAAGAGCGGAACTGTTGTTCCCCTCAACAAAGCAATCTCTAATTTTTCCTTCCTCTACTTTGGAAGGGTACAATGGTCTTTTCAGTTTTTTCTTCTTCTTTTCAGGGAAAACCAATTTTCGTTTTCCCTTACCTTCAATAAATTCTTCCTCAACTCTTTGCCTACCTTCAACGATCTGAATACCAAGACTTGGGCGAGGAGGAGGAACATCGGTGTGAAGTTCAGAATCGGGTTCAACCTGAAACACAAACATTTGTCCAGTAAGAAAAAAATGGTAGTTCGGGACAATATTGAATTAAAGAATAATACGAACCTTATAATCAAACTTGTAGTCCTCAAAATTTAACCGCCAAGGACAATAGCTTGGGAAACGACTACGAAGTTCTTGAATTTCATCTTTGGAGATGTTACCGAAAATCTAAGGACCTTCAATTACAATTGGAGTGCGATACCATTTATAGTCATGATCCTGACGAATTCTTTCTTTTGTGGGAAAATCAAGTTTGATATGGGGAATAAATTTGATTTTGGGATCGTCGACCTCATGTAATAAGGGAAATCCCGAAAGACACTTGCGAACAGGGCTAACGCTCCACTTCACGTAATTCCTGTTAGTAATGCAATCTCCATATGTAGTATGAAAATTTTCAATGGTATAACTGCTATGTTCTGTAAAATCTGGAACGTAGCAAGTAAGATTAGTCCGCCCTTCACTTCGGAGGCTACACTCGTCAAGGATACGCCACCAATTTCCATTGTATTGAGTAATGGATCGAGCAAGTCCATGAGGAGAATCACCACGAGTTGCAAGAAATTCATATTGAAAAGGATTTTCTTCTTCATATAATGGGAGACGAAGTCCGGCCTCTAAAGCACCAGCAGAAATTAGTAAAGTATTGGGAGAATAGTTAAATCTTTGCATCGCTCCTAAAGTTAGTACGTCAGTTTTCTTGTCATAGAATGAGACTTTAAATCCATCGAGATCATGTCTTCTCTTAAAAACCTCAATGTTCATCGACCAGTAACTATAAGTGGCATGATCCCGCTTATTTCAGGCAGCAGGATTAACGGCTGTAGAAGCTAATCATAGAAGAAGGAACTCTTGAAGATCTTCCAGTTTCTTGGTGATTACCAGCAGCATTGGGATTTCTGGAAGACATAACGTTTTATCTGAAAAGAAAATTTCAAAGGATCAATGTATGAAGGAATCATCATAGATCGTAAAGAAACAATCATAGAAATCAAAAAAAACAATTACCAGTTCAATCATATCTGTTAAAAGCTAATCATAGTTAAATATTAAAGTAAGATACTGGAGGTAAAAAATCCTCAACATACCTGGAGAAAGAAGATAAGCAATTACTTGATCAAAGGTAAAATAAATGTGATTGATGCTAAAAGCTCCTGAACAGTTGGAAGAACGAAAGTATTTGAAAATTTCAAGGAAGATAAAAAGCAGCAACTTTAAGAAGTAAAATCAGAAGTGGAGAAGACTGCATCGTATTTAAAGCGAAGAATAGAAACCGTCACAATTTGAAAAGGCATTAATCAAGGCAAAGATTTGATTTCCTGGAAAAAAGGTAACTGACACAAACGTGATAATAGAAGTTACTGCTTGCGAAAAGTTCGCATAACGTGTGAAAAGAAGTAATGGTAAAACGGAAGGTAATAATTGTTCTTCTACCTTTTTCAAAACCTTGGATTGACCGTTAAAAGTTTTCAAAAAAAGAAGAAGAAGGGGGCAAGTTGTTGGGAAATAAAAGGAGGACGACACGTGTAAGACGATTAACGAAGGAGACAGTGGTGCTAAGAAGAATGAGAAGCACACAATCAAAGCCGTATCAAAGGATCAAAAAAGGACAGATGTGAAAGACTGAGTAAATCCCTGCATGATCAACACGTAAGATCGGGAAAGTAATATCACACTGATCGAAACAGATAGCATTAAATGCTTATTGAACGGGAAAGTAGGAATAATGATGAATGAGGAACGGGAAAGTAGGAGTAATGATGAATGAGGAACGGAAAAATAAGAGTAATAATGAACGTGGAGCGGGAAAGTAAGACAATAATTATTTTTATCACACGCTTGACACATATGATCGGGACAAAGCTGATTCTCAAGGAACGAAGAATACGTGTTAATCATGCAAGGTAACGGACCAAAAAGCAAAATGCATGACCTGTCAATCGTACAATCATCCCGATCCAGAGATAATAAGGAGAACGAAAGAGGGTATCGGGACAAGAGGGACCCATTAGACAATCTATAAATAGAAGAGAGCATTCAACAGAGACGGGGTTGGAAAATTGAAGTGAAGAAGGCTAAGGAAGGATAATCAGAGAAAAAAGGAAAAAGATCATTAGGTATGTATACATTGTGTAAGATAGGATTTATAAGTTCCACTATCATGATTCATTTTCTTGATTCAAAAAGATGATGGATTTGTCACTGTAATTTGATCATATTTATGATCTGTAAACAAATGGATTATTAAATTTTTTCTCATTAATTGATTTAAAAGAGGATTCTATGTATCAAATTGTAAGTTAAAATATTTCTGTTTACTGTTTTTCATCAAATCATTGGTTGTTGATGTCAATGGGAATTTTGGCATAAACAGTTGGTATTTTTCAATCACAATCAAGTAGTCGATTCATTAGGTGAACCTAGCTTATCTGCACATTATTGTATTTGGTTGCAATTATTTTCGAACTTGTTGGTTCTTTAAATGTATGTTGAATAGGAGTGTGGCCAGAATCAAAGAGCTTTAGTGATCAAGGAACGGGACCAATTCCATCAAGATGGAAAGGCATTTATCAGAATAACACTAAAGCTGGAGTTCCTTGCACTAGGTGCTAATTACGTACTCTTTCACTCTTATTCTGTATGCGCATGTACCAATCTTGAAAGACAAAACACTAAATGCTCTTCTTCTGACTTTTGTAGGAAGTTGATTGGAGCAAAATACTTCAACAATGGCTATTCAGCCTATCTTGCAGAAGTAGATCCATCAAAAATTCCAGTAAATGCATCGGCGCGTGATGATGATGGACATGGGACACACATTATCCACGTCTGGTGGTAACTTTGTGTCAGGTGCTAATGTGTTTGGTTTTGGGAATGGTACAGCCAAGGGTGGTTCTCCGAAAGCTCGTGTTGCTGCTTACAAAGTCTGTTGGAAATCTATAAATGAGAGTGGTGGATGTTTTGATGCTGATATCCTTGCTGCATTTGAAGCTGCTATTCATGATGGTGTTGATGTCATATCTGCATCTATGGGTGGACCGCCTACTGATTACTTCAGTGATGGTATTGCCATTGGTTCCTTCCACGCGGTGAAGCATGGTATCACTGCAATCATGTCAGCCGATAATGATGGGCCTGCGGATGGATCGGTGTCTAATGTTGCTCCAAGGATATTAACAGTTGGTGCTAACACGACTGTCAGGGAGTTCCGTGTTAAAATTGAACTTGGCAACA
Source organism: Papaver californicum (assembly GCA_023531435.1). Lineage (NCBI taxonomy): Eukaryota > Viridiplantae > Streptophyta > Magnoliopsida > Ranunculales > Papaveraceae > Papaver > Papaver californicum. The sequence goes on along the minus strand of JAJJMC010000341.1, from coordinate 940,679 downwards.
GGAAGCACCTCAAGTTATGCTGCACTCCATTTGTTCAACTAATGCTTGGGTACTTCAAATTTCACAGAAAAACAAGTCTCTTTAAGTTTTAAACTTCAATTATCTCAATCGACTTCTAATTAGATTCGCCTTCTTTTATACTATCTGTTACAGGGGGAGAGTTTATATCCAAAGGCATTGCCAGTTCGGAAATTTTATCCTTTGATTTATGGTACAACTGCAAAAGCAGCGAATCATCAGATCATGACGCGTAAGGCTACATCATCTGTTACTTATTATTATTTTCAATACCTGATAATGATATGCTTTGAGAACTTTTATGGAATATCTAAAATTGATGGGTGAATGCAGTCAGTTGTGTCTTGCTGGGTCACTTGACCTAAGAAGGTGAAGGGTAAGATATTGGCATGTCTTCGTGGCATCAATGGTCGAGTCGAAAAAGGTGTTGTCGCACTCCAAGCTGGAACCGTCTGGATGATTCTAGCCAATGATATTTTGTCCGGAAATGAAATTGTAGCTGATCCTCATGTTCTTCCTGCTGCACATATCAACTACACTGATGGCCTCACCTTGTTCTCTTATATAAATTCGACCAAGTAATTCTCTTTCTTTTTGGCTTTTCAACTTATTTCAACTTGTTTGTTCCCTGTGATAATTACATTTCAATCAAAATGCTCAAAATATAATCCTATATATATTAGGTCACCAGATGTTTTCATGACGCGTGCGAGTACCCAAAATGGCGTTAAACCAGCCCCTGTAATGGCAGCTTTCTCATCTAAAGGACCCAATATGGTCACTCCTGAGATCCTTATGGTTGGGTTGTGAATGTTCTTTTTTTTTTTATTAACCACCTTCCTTCATTTCTATTCACTAATCAATTATTCTTTTGCTTTGTGGGATTAGCCTGATATTACTGGACCAGGAGTAGCTATTATAGCAGCATACACCCAAGCAGTAAGCCCTGCAGGTGAAACAGACCCCCGTCGAGTTTTATTCAATATTGAGTCTGGAACTTCAATGTCATGCCCTCATGTTGCTGGTGTTGCTGGCCTTCTTAAAATCACTTCACCCTGTTTGGAGTCCAGCTGCAATTAAATCAGCAATTATGACAACTGGTAACAAGCCAATTTCTTTCGTTAAGCTTCCTGTAACAATTAAACCCCCTTATCTTTTATCCGCTGTTCATTGTAGTTGGTTACACTATCTGACAAATTTTGTTTTCATGTTTACACAGCAACGACCCAAGATAACCAGAAGATGGAAAAGCGCAATTCATCAAACCTCCAGGCAACACCATTCAGCTATGGGTCAGGACAAGTGAGACCCAACGCTGCTATGGACCCTGGTTTGGTCTATGATGCAACTACTGATGACTACCTGACCTTCCTCTGTGGAATTGGCTATAATGAAACTCAACTCCAGTTTTTCACCACAGGCAAACCTTATGAATGCAGGATGAAGTACGACCTAGATGACTTTAACTACCAATCTATCACTATACCTGATCTAGATGGCGCAAATAGTGTGATGAGAACCGTTAAGAATGTTGGCTCTCCTGGTACCTACAAAGCTCAAATACATGCACCTGAAGGAGTAGAGGTGTCTATTGAGCCAAAAACGCTGACATTTGAGAAGATTGGTGAGGAAAAGACGTTTCAAGTGTCTTTGGTGGTTGTCAACGCTTCATATGATTATGTATTTGGGAGTCTAACATGGACTAATGGTGTGCATTTTGTGAGGAGCCCTATTGTGGTGGAGTCATTCCCTGAACGAGATTGAGATTACTTCTCTTTTTTCCTGTTTTTTTTTCTTTCTAACTTAGTATTTAAATGTTAATGGAAATAGAAACTCAATTGAGGTGAATTGATGATTCTTATAACATTTTTCTTCAAGTAGTACATTCTCGTTTTTGCTTCCATTACAGTATCTGCATATCTGAGCAGCCCCATATACAGCCGTTGGAAAAACGGACAAGCAGAATTCTAGTAATGCCGCAATACTAGAATATTAATGTCTAGTTTTCAATCCCTAGATTGTTTTTGCTTCCACTACATATCTGAGCATCCCCCATATACAGCGGTTGGAAAAACGAACAACGCTGAGCAGAATTCTAGTACATTATAGTATTTGATCCTTCACATTTTAATGTAAGCGCCTACTTCAGTTGTTCTCTATGTATGCCGCAAATTGAATTTGTGTCATTTCTCCCGAACCAAAGCTCAATTATCCCTCTGACAACTATAAAGAAGTTTGAGTATCAATATCTAGTTTTCAATCCCTAGATTCAGCCATGATTCCAAGTTTTCCCTCAGCTGATTAGACATTTGGATCTAGTGTGCCATACTCCCTCGGTAAGACGAGACAGTATTGCAGGCAGCACATGCCATTGAAGAGTACCGATTTAGTAGTATATGAACCAATTCTCATAAAAGAGTGAAGCAAGTAGAATCAGAACAGTCAAAATGATGCAAATATCATTATCACCCCATAATGTAAGTGACCCATCTGGTTTGGAGGATAGTGGTGCATCCTACTCTTATAGCCCAGAGTTGGAAGCTAGTGCTTAGAGGCTGTTGTCCAACTCAGAATCTACTAATGGAAAGATTTAACATTCCACTTGCTTCAAGGTGTTACAACTGCAAATTGGAAATGGAGTCACAGAATCACATATCTTACACTGCTGTCGTATAAGGCAGCCAAAGGTAGGAGCAGAATGGCCGAGGATCACTTGTTAGTTGCTAGCTTGAGTACTAGAGCTGAGCTATGGAAGTTGAGGAACGCTGTTATGGTGCACCGGACCATTCATAGCAGTTCTATTCGCATGAAAAGGTTTATGCACAGTACTAATAAGATCTTGTGGTGCTAAGTTGCTTTCGTGTTGCTGCATGTACTTTGTTGTACAGTGACAAGGTTGGATCGAGAGAAGAGAGCGACCTTACTACCCATCTACCGCTTTTTTACATCCCTATGTGCCATAAATGTGAGCCGTAGATGAGGAATGGTGGGTCCAGGAATGCTTCCCATGGAATAATGGGGGATATAGGGGTGTATTTTATTGGTGTAAAAATCCAATAGATAGGAAGTATTTTCGAGAAGAGAGTAACTCCCTGATCCGAAGATCAGAGCCTTCTGAGTTCTGATAAAAACACAACATAAATCAATTAAGATCTGATATATTTGCGAACGAAGCCACTAGAGGTAGACCAAAATTGATTGTCCATCTGTAAGTGTTGATATGACGCCTCCGATCACCCTAGGATTTAAGGAAAATGCTTTTTTGTGTGAATATGTGGATCCCAGCTGAATTTTTTTCTAGAAATAAATCCTTGGTCTATATTTGGGCCATCAATTTTGGTCTACCTAGTG
>JAJJMC010000341.1:878510-937300 GCA_023531435.1 Papaver californicum | reverse complement strand
TAAATCCTTGGTCTATATTTGGGCCATCAATTTTGGTCTACCTAGTGTTTTCAATTTGCAAACGACTGCTAGACTCCCAAATCCACCATTACAATTATAATAACCCTACTATTAATAAGCTAAATACCACTATCTATAACTAATGTTAAATACTGACACTGACATGATATGGGCACTCGTCTCCCGTAAACAATACATGACAGTAGTGTTAGTCTACCTATCAAGCAATGACTGCATCCATCCACCCTTTTTCTTGTATTCATCTTCCAAGATGCGAATAGAAATATAATCGCCTTTCTGATATAATCGCCTTTGTAGCATGGTTTAGGAAGATGTGGACATATCTCTACAAGTTAAGGAATCATCACAACTGAAGGTTTTGGGTTTGGCGTTGTATCATTAACTTGTTTATCAGTCTCGCGAAACTGCAAGATAATAGTATCAGTTGAAAGATCGTTTGAATGCGAATAGAGATCGATAGAGTGAGACCAGGATTAGGAAACATCACATCCGTAGAATCAATAAAATATTCATAGGAAGGTTAAACCGAGTAAAAAAGGAATTTATCTTTTTGGCGAAGATAACCTTAAAGTCGCCTTTTTATCTCAGAGCCTTTTCCCTCCAAAACGATTGCAGTTGAGTAGTTGGATCGTAAATAAATTACGCACATGGTCCAACGTTATATAGTTGAGTTACTGAATCATAAATAAATGGTCCAACGTTAGGTAGTTGAGTTACTGGATCATAAATAAATTGCTTAGACAATTGTCGTGCGGTTGAGTAACTGGACCGCAGACAAAATTATAAAACTCAGCATTGTGCGATTGAGTAACTGAATAAGATTACTTTCTTGAAATATAATGGGTAATCGGTGTTTGAAAATATATTGGAAACCTACGAAGGTGTAATTTTTTGATGGTTAGGATTTATACCTTCACAAAGTTTAGATTATAGTTTGAATGTGAATTGTTTGAATAATTGATTGATACAATACTTGGTTTAGAATCTGTAACTTCGAATTAGGGTTAGGAAACTGTTAACGGAGAATGATAAAAAGAGTAAACCAGAAGAAAACAATTAAGAGAGAGAATTCATGAAGATTAAATTTATTGATGATAATGTATTTTGTTTACAAAATTAGTATTACTGGCTATATATACAAGAGAGAATCCACATATTTATTGTGTGATCAGTGGGGACCAATTACATTTCGCATGTCTACTGGGACCAATTTATCACTCTACATTTCCCGCCTTTTGTGGAGACGTTTGATATGTACTCTTACATATTCCAGCTTATTCAGATGCTCATCTTGTCAGCTACAAATAACTTCTCTGCTTCGCGGTCTGAAATCCAGGTCTCAAATATCTGAACACCTCCTCAACCTAAACACTCAACTTCCGAGCTTTATGATCCAGAGGGGTGTTATCATGTTTGTATGATTTGAGTTGTTATTTCGTGACTTTAGCTATTGGTTTCAGGAATGTAGCGAGTAACTAGATTATTACAATAAAGCTTATTTCTATCAGAGTGCAATTAAAATTAAAATTAAATCGATATCTAAAGATTGCGGTCATACTGATTAATTTGGTTTCGGCTTCCAATTGCATCAGATTAAACTACCATGGAAGATTGGAAGTTGGAACCAGAATTTTTTTATATTCCTTTTATCAACTGTTTGAACATTAACAGCTAAACTTCATCAAACATGCTTAATTCGTTCTGCTGGCTAGCTGCGTAGAGCTTGTCAGTTGGCCATGGATAAATTCTGGGGTACCCTGCAAGTATTTGCATCACCAGCAAATTGAACATGCTGTTGATATGGTAGGCTAAGATCAGGGACTAAGGGGCAACGTGAATATTGTATTTCATCAATGACTTTCCATCTGTATACGTGATGCGAGGTGAATTTTTTACTCCCACGCGTTAAAAGATGCTTACTTCTGCGCATGTTAAAAGGGCAATCGGCTTCTTCATCCATTAAGTATGCTTATTCCTGCGCATGTTAAAAGAAACTGAATGAGAACTGTCATGGCCTCAAAACCCAACTCAAATCCTACCCACAACTTACTTAAGTGGAGTGAAACTAAATTCTCAGCCACAATCAGCACAACACAATTTTGTCCAGACAATTTAAAAAAATCCAAAAAATGTCAGTGGTCTGACCTATGATTGCACGTACCACTAAATTCTTGATCACTCTTCAAATGTAAACCCTAAAAAAAGCAATTACAAAATCATACTGGACCGCTACGTACTTTTGTGATTTAGTGACTCATAGATAATGAAATTGAGTACTTCCTCATCTTACTCTTAGTGGAGATCCCATCATGAACATAAAAATATACCAAATAAAAGAATTTTCCGATTCTTTTTCCATGTTCATACTAATCATATGTCAAAATCAATACGAACATGAGTGCAGTATTGCAACTCCACTTAGCATAGAGATAAATCAGGATATGCAAAAGAAATGACTTTTGGAAATTTCCACATGTAGTTGAGATTACGGTACATTACTGAACCATATGCAACTCTAAGGTGGCAAAGTACCTACCAATGCATGCCATATTCCTTAAGACAACTATAAAAGGGTGACTGCATTTACAGTTTTTTCCCTCATCACCAAACACATGAGCTCTCTCAAAAGTATTCCAATTTAGAAACTCTAACTAGAGCCTAGGAAAAAACAGTTCTTCTTTTATCTTAACAGGGACATGGCTATAAGCAAGTCACTCCTAGCTACTATTTCTATTCTTATTTTCTTTACTTTTGTGGTAGAAAGTAGGATTGAGAGAAAGAATTTAGGTTTGGGTCTTGGAGAGGGTTTGGGTTTTGGTCTTGGGGTTGGAAATGATGGTGTTTCAGCTTCTGGCTCTGGCTCAGGATCTGGGTCTCTGACTTTGCCAATTGTTGGTTCTATTTCTCGTTCTGAATCTAGGTCGGGTTCTGTTTCCGTTTCTGGTTCTGGTATTGGAGTAGGATCTGGTTCAGGTTCAGGTTATGGAAGAGGAAACTGAAAGAAAGTTATGTATGTAGGGTTGTTACCATCATCATAAATGTTAAACTTACTTCACTGTGTATTGCATTACTAGTGAGAAATAAAGAAATGGTTGTTAATCTGTTTCATACATAATTATGATAATATGCATTCTGATTAGCCAACTTTGATTAAATTTCAAAAAAAGGAAGACATAGTCCAAATCCATGTGTGCCATGTAGGATAAGAGACTGCAGGCTTGAGAGGAAAAGCATGAGATTCAAAATCGAGCATCACTGACTAATCATCCTAAACCTTACAATGCAAAATAAAATATCTATTTTAGCTGAACTAGTTTTTCCTGCATTAAACTCACAAAAAGGCTCGTCAGACTTATAAACCCAAACTGCAAGTTAATGAAAGCTGTACTACGGTTTGTCCTAGATAGACGTACCAAAGACTGATCAAGATGATACCACTGCATACCATGTAAGCAATGAGTTGGTAAATTCAGTTATAGTCGAGGATATTACTACCGGACAACTTTACCATTCTACTAGGTAAGATCATTAGTATTGTCCTCGAATCCTCTCACAAGAAAAAAATTAAAAAGGTAAACAAAAGAAGGGAGATGAGCAACAATACTAAATATGTTTCAGTCTGAGGTATCAGGTTTCAAACAAATTAAGATGTGTACTTCTCTTTGAACTAAGCTTTATTTGTTTCGAAAACAAGGTGAAGAATAAAATAACATATATCTATTCACAGACTAACCACATGTTAAATTTCAACTATGACGTAGAGAAAACATATGAGCCATAAACAAATTGACATTACATAGCTTGTAAGGGTAGAAATCTTACATCTACGTAGTCTCCAAAAGTTCTTACAGGGTGAGCTGCTCCGTGTCTTTCTTGTTTCTGAACGATCTTCCATCCCCTATATTTCTCTCTTCTTGTTCGTCATACGGGTTTTCCCTAAAACTAGAGCTTGCTTCCTGAGTATCCGACGAACCAGGTCTTTCAGTTAGAAACTGTTCCCAGAAAACATCATTCACTCGGCCCTGTGTAGCTCCAGACCCATGGTTATTAACTGGTACCTCTTGCGAAGAGGGTAAGCGTGGATCATCATCAGCAGGTTTTCTGTTCTGTACAGAAACTCTAAGTTCAGCCTCTTTAGCACTCTCACCAGATCTCAACTCAGAGGAAGTAACAACTTCTTGGCCGAACTGAGGAAATCGACCGGAGTTATCATTGTTGAGTTGCAACGAGGATGAGGCAAGTGTTAGATTCAAATGGCAGGAAATATGGTCATCAACTTCTTTGCTAGAAGGCAAATCATTTACTCTCAGTGCTCTTGACAATGAATCAACCCTTCTCAAAGTAAATGACATGCTACCAACATCTAATGGCTCTATCATCTCCGACTCAAAAGAAAGACCTTGGGTTCTCATGTTTGCATTATATGGATCTTCGTCAGATTTTTTCTTTAGTGAGCTACCTCCATCTTCGTTCGATCCTTGCCCACTCAGAGAAACCATATTACCGTCTGATACAGCTGGGGATAACTCAAGCCTCAACCTATTAGAGAAATCTTGGTTGAAAACATGTCCTGCATCTGCCTTGGAATTACAACTGTTGTTATCCACTAACATAATTTCTGAAATTTCTGGAGCATTATTAACCCTGGGCAATCGCCTTTTCTTATTAACAGCTGATAAATCTAAATGAGATTCAGCCATTCTAACGAGATGATCCACAAAAGAAGGGTTCTCAGCTGCCTTTGCCACAAAGGCCATCATCCTAAGCTGCTTCTGCTCCATTTCTCGAACTCTTTTTTCTGCGTCCTCCAATTGAAGAGTCACTCCTGATTTCTGCTGTTTATACTTCCAAAGTTTGGTCTGAAGGACCGATTTCTCTTTTGTTAGCCTCTCGATTTCTTCTTCAAATACCGCTCTTTCATTATCCCCCGATGAACCTTGAGGTTGTGTGTGACTATGTATAGGTTTTCTTCTGTGGATGTTCTTAAGTAAATGCTTCTGATCCTTTATAAATTCTTCATTCGCAAACTCCCACCTCTCCGGATCAATCTTTCGGAATCCCTATCCACACAGTATCAACAAATTCAATTACTCAACTAGAACAAACAATTTCCCTAATCAAAGTTAACTACACAACAACTACTACAAACAAAGAGAAATTCATGAAGAATCCGATTATTATAGATTTCTCCATAAAAACCCCTATTCTCAGCTCAATCAATTAATCAATAAATCAAGCATAAATAATACTGAAACTAAACTGCAGAGGAAATTAAAAAGGAATGAAATTGCTTACATAGGTATTAAGCTGACGAATAAAACTGGAGAAATTGTTGTGTTTGAAATAAGTTGGTAATAATAACCTTGCAAATTCTGGTGAATTCCAAACAACAAAACTATTCTGAGCTGAACTCCATGAAACAATATCATCAGTTGATGAATCATCCACCATATCATATGTTTTCAAAAGAAACGGAGCTGGTCCTCCTCCTCCACCACCACCACCACCACCATCTTCCATTATATCTACGATTCTATGATTTTCTTTGGCAGAACTTTAATTGAAACCCTAGAATTATATTTTTCAGAAGAAGAAGAATTGAGAATTTTAGTTGAAGCTGGAGAAGAAGAAGGGAGATGATAATGCAGACATTTGGTTTCCAGGATTTTCGGTTGGATCAATCCCGACATCTCGAACGCGTTTCGGTTTTTTCACTTTACTTTCTCTCTCTCGAGAATAAATTAATCTTAAAAAACGGAGGCTATACGTGTAAGGTTGTGATTTATCTGCGCCTACTTCGCCTTGTCCAAATACCGAGCTTTTTTAACCAGCATCCGATGGTTGAAGCTTTAACCAAAGTTTCGAACTATGAATAGGATTCCATAATACAACTTATTGGAGCGTAAAACTAGTGAGAGGACCTATATTAAATTATTGGGTGTTGATACTAGTCGCGTAAGAATACCTTCAGTTTTTCTAGAAGCAAAATTCAGAAGTATAAATTACAAAAATCAGAAGCAAAAATTAGAAGTAAAAATTATTTTATTTTACAAAAAATTAATTTTTTTATTTTTAAAAATTGTTTTGAAATTTGATATCTAAACTAATTTTTAGATTTTTAATTTATAGAAATTAAAAAATAATTTCTGAATGCATATCTAAACCGGCTTTTAAATTATTTGTTAATAAAAAATTCTAATAAAAGCGTTTAAAGGAAGTTGTTTTTTTATTTCTTTAAGTCAAAAGGTAATGATTAGAAATGTAGAATCTCTTTGTTTTAGAAGTGCCCGTTTTGGAGTGGTTGGGAGCTAGGTTTAGGCTGATCGGCGCCATAAGCTAACCCCAATTGGCCTATACAACGCAATTCTATGGTACGTGTTTGTTTCCCGTAGTCCAATCATGGATGGAAATGGGATGAAACTCAAACCCGTTCTATTAAGATCTTTGAATTTAACATCTTTAATAACAATATGAGCAAGGCTCTACATCACTTGAATATATAGTAAATTAAATCACATCTTGATATGTAGAAAGTGATGATAGATGAGGATAATACATAACTGGACTGGACGACTTCCGGTGATGAATGTACATATTATTCCCTAGCTATTGTGATCCTGTTCTACATTGGTGTACTTTTTCGCAGCCACGGTTATATTTGTTTACTGACTGAGGAGTGCACTTATCTCTGTAGGTTTTATGTGGGCCGGAGTCGCAAACCGGTGTATCTTTCCGAATAGCTTTATACGAAATGCCTTCAACTTCAGCAAGAAATCTTCTACTTACTTCTGAATCCATTAACACCTCCTCTTCTTCATTACACTCCCCTATTAAAGATGAAGAATCAGTGCAATTGTTTCTCGAATTGTCTGCAAATTCAGGATTACTAGTATCACTAACCACTTGCTGTAGTAGTACTAGTATTAACAGTGTGATGATAACAGATGATCTCTTAACCATTTTCTCTCTGCTCTAGATTTCTCTCTGCCCAAATTTTTCTCCAACCTTCTATCTTTAAACAACATTCAGTGCACGCGTGTCTGCTTCCTACAAATTGCAGTCTCCATTATTGGCCAATTTGTCTGGACTTCCACTAACAAATACCTACTAGCGACACTTTTTTGGGGCTTCGGGCCCATGACACGTTGCCACTTTGTTTTGCAAGTAGTGGTTAGTGGAGGGTGGGCACAATACCTGGTGGGTAGTGGTTACTGAAGACGAGAATAACAGTATAAGGCCAAGTCATATGCAGTATCCAAATAACTAAATTTGCTCATTTTTAAACTACTATAGATATGTTAAATGGATAAATTGGTTTGCTCATTTTTAAACTATTATGGATATATTAAATGGATAAATTGGTTTGACAAATCGGTATATTTATCGGTTTATATATTGCGATAGAGTATATGTTGTACGACCAATTTTCTATCGCTGACGACATAAACTCTCTGTCGTTGATGTAGTGAGTCTGTCGGTCAACAGAGACTCCGTCGCTGGCTAGTCACCTCATCCAACGGTCGTGGCTGAACTCCTTATATATCCAATTTTAAACTCAATTCAATTCACACGTTCTTTACACCTCAATCTCTAACACATATTTATGTTAATCTAAAACAGAACTCTCATAATTTTCCTGCAAAATGATTTTTAATTTTCAAAATCAGGCAATTAATGTAATAAAAAAGTTTGTGGTTTAAAATTTACAGTAAGCGAAGATGAAACATTTGCAGAAATTATGTCTATCTCGATAGTATCAATGGTGCATCTTAAGCAGGCAGCATTTTGTGGGATAACATAGTTCATAAATTTAAAAAGGAAACAATGAACATCTATGATTGTGATAGTGATAGTGATGGGTTGTTAGTTCGCTTCGCTAAAATCAATAAAAAATTAGCCCAATATGTTGTTCACACTTCGCCAATTTGGCCATTTACAGACGTTTATTTCCGTCCCCAAGAATTTAAACAATGAAGATATCGGTTGCAGAAACAGTGTTGCACACTGAAGCAACGTCTATTACAACTTATACAAACGTTGCTTAAATTAATTTTATATGTTACTTAATCATAATTAAAATAACATATTTACTAAATTAAGTAACGTTTATATAACTGTTAATTAGGATAGCATACGTCATGTTAGGATAGCATACGTCATGTTAGGTCCCACAATAACGTTACCTTCTTTTTTATTAGTGGAACATTTATATACGTTTAATTAAAGAAAACTTAGCAACGTAACAGGAACCAAAATAAAAATAAAATAAAAATCGCATTGGTAAATGTCATGTAGTTGAGATGTACAATGACAAGGTTGGATCGAGATTTGAGGGTAACCTCTTGATTCTGATGAAATCAAGCCTTCTGGTTCACAAAGAACGCAGCCTAATCTATTGGATCGATAATTTAGATTGATAATTGGATAAGTTTCTCATTACAGACTCAGTAGATTATAAATCTAGATACATCTACCCTAGCATCTAACGGCTAATAAGAACCAAGGTGGTCACGTCGTAACCCACCAGGTGGATAATTGTTATGCCTTACACACATCCATCCACTTTTCTCCTCAAAGTTGGAGTAAGCGTCCTGTGGTTGCATTACAACTACAATAAGGATCCACAGATAAATTCGCACCAGTACACAATCAAGTTGAGGATCATCATTTTCCGCCAAGTCCCGCCTCAAGAAGAACCAAGTGCATTCTCACGTCAAGACTGCCAGAACTAAGTTGAGTCCGAAGTTTACTTGAACAAATACCACATAAGTTCTCAGCATTCCTCTCATTATCCCACCATAAAACCCCAACTTAATATATCCCCACATGGTGGATTCCCCAGACACCAGAGTTTAGAGCAACAAACATAGCACAAGGACAGAAAATCAAATATGGGAGAATCTAAATATAACGTTGCAATTTCCTCTAGAACAACAAGAGTTCCATAGATCACAGGTGAAGGTAGTGGACAATGTGGAAATAAACCACTTCTTAGAAGCCTGAAACATCTTATAAATAGCAAAAGAAGCATCATAAGAGAATGGAAATGTGACAACACAAAAACACCTTCTTTGTAAGGAACTGCATAAGCTTGCCATTTAGGAAACTGCTTGAGCTTGGTTGACCTCCACTCTTGTTCTACCCATTGCTCTACAACCTGAGTGTTATAGATCCAGCTGACATCTCTCACACTGAACAAGCCAGTTGAAGTCAATATGAATTTCCACTTCAAGTACTCAACCCACATCAACATATCTAAAATCCGAACTACCACTAGCAAGACCTGAGTTCCCACTACCATTGCAATGAGTTTAGTCGAATGACTCTTCTCTAGAGGAGACAATTAAGAACCCCATTTCTGTCTGCCACTAAAAATAGATGCTGACAATAGTAAAATTTGTGCAAATAATTTAAATGGAAGTATGCTATTATGGTTCTCACTGGCATTATACAACTGTCATTGACACTAGGTGCAGGTAATAAGTAATGCAATATGTAACCTATTTTCGATAAATATGAATAAGCTCTCGCACTTGTGGGAACTGAAAAAAACAAGCATCCACAAATAGTTAAACTCCTTACTATGAAAATTTCATAATATGGGTTCATGCATTTTTCCTCTATCAAACAACAAACGACCACCAACCATAGAGCTAGGCTTTTCAGGTAGCTCAATAAAAATCCATACAGTACCATTACCATTTCCTATTAGAATAAGTTGTGATCCTTGTTCATATGCATGTGAACCAATACTGACCTTCAAACATTCATCACAGAAAGCTTGTGTAATATTTTTAAGTTGCAAGAGAATAATAACCTCGCCTTCATTCAAACTCCAAATTCCATGATTCGACAATTTAGCAAAAAACTTCTAGACCTCTCCCACTTTAGCCATCCATGTCAATAAAAGTAACAAATTCTATTTCCCTTGGACATTTGAAGACACCACAGAAAACCATCACCATTGTCACCAGCTTTAAACACTAACCACATATAATTCATAAATAATGAATCTAATCGAAACCCATGTCTAAAAACCAGCTTCCAAATTAAATTCTCATGGTTTGCATCCCTTATAATCGAAAAAAAATCAAGGACAAACGAACAAGAATCAATTAAACCCAAACTGAATTCATAGTCACCAGCAAAATAAGAGAACCCATTAATGGTTCCAAATTCTTTTCCACGATCAAATACTCTATCAGGAAAGTTGAAACAAGGGTAAAAGGATTTCTCACTAAAAAATTGGCGACTGATAACATTTTTTCTCTTGAGACACACAATATCCATTTGAAACATTTTACCAAACATCTGCCAAGCAGTACTGGAAACAACACTAGCCCATGAATCTGACCAGTACCCATGTTTGTGAATCAACTATTGAACAAGTTCTCTATAGTATCCATCCAACAAATTCAAACACACATCAAATTTAGACCCAAATTCAGAATAACATTAAGCAAAACAAGAATTCCCTAAACTGAGCTCTCCTCGATCGAATAATGAACGAGTAAAATAAAAAAGAAGAGTAAAACAATCCTTACAATTCAATTCGTTATGAAGAATGATCAACTCATTTAGCTGCTCGCAATACTCCACCATCTGTCTTGCAACAATTTCAAATGGAGGAACCCTAATATCCCTCGTATTACTCAAATCAGAGATGGATTTTCCATCTTGTGGGTTTAAACTTATTGAATCATCTTTTCCTTCAAAGAGAAATGACGGAATCAATGTGCGATCCAGAGCTTCATCTTCTTCTTCATCGACAACAGAAGAAATTGATGTAGTACCCTTAATGAAAATGATCAATCTCAAATTCTTCGATGTCCTGTCCATGAGCTTTGAAAACTTCCGAAGTTAGTACTCTCTAGTTGGAGAGTAATTCTCTTCCCAATGAAACCGATACAACCCACAAAATTTTCTCTAATTCATCTTTTGTTTTACCTTCCTTCTTCAAAGCTTGTAGTAGTAGCAGTGTAGCTTCTTCAAGCTCCTCCATGGTAGAAACACCAAGGATCGGAACTTCTCTGATACCAATTGTCATGTACTTGAGATGTACAATGACAAGGTTGGATCGATACTTGATGGTAACCTCTTGATTCTGATGAATCAAGCTTTCTGGTACAAGGAATGCAGCCTAATCTATTTAACCGATAATTTAGATTGATAATTGGATAAGTTTCTCATTACAGACTCAGTAGCTAATAAAGCTAGATACCTCTACCCTAGCATCTAACGACTACCAAGAGCCCAGGTGGTCACATCCTAACCCACCATCACAACTGAATTAACGACTAATGACATGATTAATCTAATTAACTAAACATTACAACATTTAACAGCTCATTTCCAAAGGAAATGAGACAAGTTTAACAGCTCATTTCCAAAGGAACCTAAACAATACAACATTTCAAAAAAAAAAACAGCACTTTTGGATTTATGTATAAAACATCTATGTAAACCAAGCAGAATATCTAATATAGGAAGGTAGTAATATACCAACAAAGGATCTAGAGACTAAAAAAGGCTTGTAGATTCATATCCTCCATCAGCATCAAGAAAAGTTCATACTAATCTGACTAATGGTGAACCTTATAAGCAAATGCTATATGAAGTTGTTGATGGTGGATTTTTAACAAGGGAGAAAATTGTAATATTTTTTTCCTCCTAACTGCAGAAGCATGAAATAAATATGTATAAATTCCTGACCGAACACCAGAATTGTAAATACATATTGTTATCTTACATTCCGCAAGAGAATTGAGAATGCATAATCAGCTCCTGGCTAAATTAGACCTGTAGCTCTTTGGCATATATATGCACCACAGAAATTTTAGATCTATAATCAATTAAATCCTCGTTATTTCATGTGCATCTATGTGAACTATTTGTATAAGACAAAATATGTTGATTACGCAAAACTGCGAACATTCAGAATAGAAGCTAAGCCATATCTGAACAAAAATGTGAACTAGATGCATGCCATCTAATTGCAGAGTCGCATCAAGCATAATTTCAAGTTACAAACTTCCAAAACTGATTTCTTAAAGATGTTTTGTATGCACTGCATAAAAGTTAAGCATAAAATGCTAACAATAAATCTCATACAATTGAGAAACTTTAAACAGGCCATAAATATGGCCACAAAATTAATGAATGTCAAAATTTAGCGGCGCATAGGTGATAACCATGGCACTAGCAAGTGCAATCCTTAGGAACATTCCTAACACCAATGCGTAGCACACATATGTGCCAAAAAGCCAGAAAAAGCCAAAAAGCTAACAAAGCACGCGCCAAACAGGTCATAGTTGTGCTTAATCCAGTGCTAACTCGTTAGCACAGTCAGTGATGCTAGCGTTGTGTTAGTTCCAGCACTAAGCCTATGCTAGCGTTTCTTCTTGACTAGCGCCATTACTAGACTCCCCTTCTTTTGCGGTATTGCTTGCGCTAACCTTGCTAGGCCTTAATAGGAACACCATGGCTAGTGATAACACTCTCCTGAGTCCATGACTCAACCAATTTCAACGAGAAATCAAATCATGTTATATGGGGGGTTCATAGTGTTTTTGTATGGAGGTTACAACAACATGTGGCGTGGTAACACCCCATGATCTGGAAGTTACAAAGTAGTGGTAAAGCTGGAGCAATTAAGGAGATAACGGAATCATGGTTTTTCAGAAACTTCCAAGGATAATGGCCAGTTAAACCATTACCCCTACAATCTCCATTACTCCATCACTTCACTACCTCCACTAATTTACAAGGAAAGTGTGTATGTTCTCAACTATTATAAATAGACTCCTTAGCCCATTCAGAAAACACAACAAGCTTAGTATTCTCTCAAACTCTGTTATTTTCTCAATGGTTCTGCAACTCTACACATAATTCAACACACAAAATTCCTTCAACTTTATTTGCTTCCCTCCTCTAAGATCAACCAATTTCCTCTCTTTGTGACCGAAGTAGGGCGGAACGGATACTATCATGGTTTAGGCTTTCCTTATACGATTTTGATTTCCGAATATAAATAAAGTACTACTACAGTACATTGTTTTGCCTATAATCAATTTTTAGGTACTAAAAATTGGCAATCACAGTGGGAGATCAATCTCTCGGTCACGATTCCAATTCTTCGACTGTCTAAAAACAAGGTGGGTCTTAGGTCTGGTTCATAGACTAACATCAATTCAGGTCTAGAAACCAATATCAATTCTATGCATTACAACGCCGACGGAGTCCCTCATGCTACTTCAGAATTCATCTTTCTTGCTCTAACTCCCTTGGAAGCTATGGATGCTCAAAGCCCGACCATTATAGTTGATCTCGTGAAAATTTTAAATGATATCATCATAAATCAAACTGATATTATCAAGATCCAGAACGAGAAGTTTTCTATTTTGATAATTCTTACAGATTAGTTGTCAAGAGAAAGATTCGCCCTAGGGGGAATACTACTGATTTCGATATTAACGTCGATAGTGTAGATTTTTCTTCTAGACTCCATGTCTTTGACCACAATAACGAAGAAGAATTACGTAGCCATGCTGAATGAGAACTGGAAAGGAAAGATCAACCTATCTTTACTGCTTGTGAAGGCTTGAAGAAACCTCCTCGAGATGAAGAAGAAGACTCGTCGGATTTATCACACTGCAATCGGCATCCTTACAATGAGAGCAAAAGTTCAGTCTGCAAATATTTGTTGGAAAATTTGTATTTCAGACTTTCTCTAATCTCCAAGAGGCTGCCCAACGATCCGAGACAACTGTTCCAGCTTTGTTGAAGAGAACAAGGGTCGTCATAGAAAGAATCCGCAATGACAACAGTGGAAATAGACGGGTGATCAACAAGCAATACTTCGTCAAATCGTTCGTAAGTGCTATCACTGACAAAGGAACCAAGAGGAAGGCTGCACCTAATCAAGTTTCACAGATTAAATGCTTTAGGTCAGCCAAAGATCCATCTCCAACCTCGAGGCGGGTACCAATTCAAGGACAAAGCTCAGTCAATACTCCGCTTCAAACACAAGAAACTAAGACAGATACAACGATCCCATAATTTCCCTTCCCCATGGAGGAGGTCCTCGAACTTTTGGAATTATGGATATAAAATGGAGCTATCAAGTTACCGCCTGTGCGACATCCTCCAACTGAAGATGACATGCCAGATCCAAAATACGGTCACTTCCACAAATTTTTCAACCATCCTACCAGTGAATGCAATGGTTTAAGGCGTATCTTCAGAGAAAGATAGATTCAGGAGAATTATACCTGGGGACTGAGGGTATCTACGGAGAACCACTCCCTCTCTGGAATTTTACCCTTTCTAGAGAATCCACCAACCAAACTGTCCAAACTTTGATGGAGCGCATGTGCGAGATTCTCTACTTTTCGAAAGCCCAGCGCAAGGATATATTCACAGCCCTTAACTGTATTATTTCTGGTAAACGTCTCCTCTTCACTTAAAAAATTTATGGTCCCTTCCAAGCCTGCTTCGGAGATCGCAATCAACAAGAACAACGAGAAGCCCGACTGGGGACTTTTCATCATTGCCTGTGTCAAACAAGTCGAGTTTGGGAAAACACTGCCAGAGCAGACAACAACATCATTACTGTCAAAACCCTGAGAGATACCGAGATTTCCAGACGTGAGGCTACACACGCACCAACCGCGCTTGAAGATTCCGAAGGAAAATCCAGGAACCCCTATGGCTACATTACTTTCAAAGTAAACATGGGTGACATTAAAACGTGCACTAAGTTTCAAATTATCAAATAAGATCTCGACTACGACATGATTTTGGAGCGCCCATGGGATCACAACAACAAGGCAGAAGTACCTTCCTCACCGACGTAGGCACTACCAAGGGTCTCCAAACAGCCAACAGAACCTCACTGTTTTTTGCCCGAGTTGCACCGCGTAATGGATCTGGATCCGAAGAAATTACCTGGGGAAGACATGGCCTCATACATCCGAAGGTTCCACGTACAAGTAAGTCATGTTCAACAACTCTCTTTACAATAGGTTGTCCCGCGACCTATCAAAGCTTGGGGACTTGACCCGGATATCAATCCCACTCTGACTCGGCGATGTGAATGGGAAGCTGATCCTTTTTCGGTATTTTACTAAATGGGTAGGAGTTTCCTTTACTGAAAATAAGAAAACCAGTAACCCAATTATCCTAGAAACGTGTCGTGAATCTGAGATGCCAAAACCCAATCCTTCCAAGTCAGTGACACAGTCAAGAAAGTTACTAACTCTCTTGAAGAAAAACCATATTTGGTTAATAAAACTATATTAGGTTGATACTGCAAACTTATCAATGCTGATAAGCCATTAGGGGTGATAATACATGGCAAGAGGCTTAAAGTTGTCAAGGCTTAGGCCCTTCACCATCCCTAACAAGATTTCCCTGTTTTATGCAATATTTGTAATTCCTCCAAAATATTTGCAATACCTTGCATTCATACTTAGGATTTCAATTTATTCAATTAAACAAAGTATTATTTCCCTTTATAGAAAATCTGTTGCAAACCATTCAAAATCTACCTACTCAAAATCCCAAAATAAAACCACAGAAAATTCGAGTATCTCAAAAACATATAAAACCCTCAAAACTTACTATTTGGAAAAGATCTCTGAAGACTTATTTGGCATCATCAGCACATGCTCTCTCCACCTGTGCAAGGGCTTCTTTTGCAAGCCACAACTCTCGAATAATCTTTCAGGATCATGTCTAGCCTTGATAACCACTTCCAATCAAGAAGACGCATGCTTCCTTCAATTTTTTCTGAATGACTCTCATATGACGACGAAGCCACCCAAAACCAAACTTGAAGTCAAAGTCAACACCAGTGTTCAGATACTCAATTGGTGCAGTTTTTCCATCGTATTAGCATCTTACGCAATGACACCATTTGGAGCATCATCTTCAACAACTACATCCGAAGAATCATGCGAAAAACACTCGGGGACTGAAGGTTCACATGAGCTCCCTTCACACTCAAAAATCGTCCAACATAGAAGAGATGGTCAACCGAAGAGTCGTCACCTTGAAGAAATCTTCCACTCTCCGAATACACTATATTTTCACCTCTCCCAACGACGTCGATAGATCTGCCTCCAGGATATCAAATCCGAAAGGACACTGATTGATGGTGATGAAGATGGGATTTTCCAAGGCAGAAACCAAGTTTTACACAATCAGAAGAAAATCCATAATATGACGTGATATAAAGACGAACATGGATGCACTCTAGAAATGTGCCTTGGTATCGCCATAACTCACGAAATCCTAATCCAGAGCATTTTGATAGACTGTCCATCCTTATGCTACTTGGAGGGATTTTAAACTTTGAAGACGTTGAAGCAATACTTCTAAAGCAATGCAGAATCATTCATCCATGGATATCACGTATCCTTTCAACATGTATCTTTCTATTAAGTGAATGAACACCCGTTAGATACACTTGGGGTCTTGACCTTGTTGGGAAGATCAACTCGAAAAATCATTTCGATTAACGTAATCCCCAGAGCCAAGTCAGTGCAACCTAATGACAGTACTGAAGGAAACAAATCATGAACTTCTCTACATCGCATCCCCGCACGACTGAGAAACTTCCTCCCTAAACCATCATATCTATAGTGAGACTCTACTATCTACTTCAACATCGTAAATTGTATGATGAAGCCACTTCACATTCAACTCATGGTGTTCAGACGATTCCAAAGGCTCATTGGATGGAGAATCAAAGACTACGCCGACGCCTAGATTACTATGGTTTTGTCTCTTGAGCAACACCAGTCGTGGTCCAGCATCAACACTGGTCTTAGAAGTGACATCATCATGACCGGCTTCATCAACCATTCATTCCCTACAACTTCAATCTGGGAATCGATGTGCTTAAACCTACGCCAAAAGCATGTGAATACGTCTCATCTGCAGTTTCAGTCTATCGTCATCTCTCCCTATTGATTTTCATTGTCTCCAACCTTGATGTCACCGGCTACAACTAGTTTTCATCATTGGATGCTCTGTCTACCATATATTTTTTGTCATCCTGACACTTGATGTTGCATACTTAAACTCCAAGCGCTAACATCTGCTGCTTACTCACGGGGGAGTCTAATATATCCAAATCTCAAGTATGCGTAAAGGACATGCCTCAAGGAAATAAGAGCTAAGTAACTACCCTTAAACTAAACTTTTGAAATTCATATTTTATATTTTAGAACGAAACCCTTGCCACAAGAATTTTCGGCCAACCTCTTCAAACAAAATATATAATGGCACTGTTAGAGTATCTCAGCTTTGAGATTTAAATATTCTATATATTATACTATACCACTCAGTATCCACTTTCGTATAGAATCGATAACAATTGGACGACTCCTTGATGGATTGACCACCAGTATAGAACAATAACGTCTTCAGAATGTCACTGGTGACGGTTGCTATTCCTGTCCAGATGATCCCTGATTATACATAATACTGAACCAGTTATAAGTTGAAAGAATTCCTTATACTCGTTCCACATATCTTTTGCATATATATGCACCATAGAAATTTCAGGGCTTTACTCATGTGCATTCATGCAAACTATTTTTATTAACCAGAATATACTGATAGTAAACAATTGCAAACATTCAGAATAGAGGTTATGCCATAGCTGAATAAAAATCGCTAAATTAGATGCATACCATCTAATTTATTTATTTATTGCGAATATTCAAAATAGAAGCTATGCCATATCTGAATAAAAATCACTATATTAGATGAATACCATCTAAAAAACAAAATTGCGAATATTCAGAATAAAGGCTATGCCATATCTGAATAAAAATCGCTGAATTAGATACATACCATATAAAAATAAAATTATGCACATTCAAAATAGAGGTTATGGCATATCTGAATAAAGATCGCTAAATTATATGCATACCATCTAAATTACAGAATCACATCAAACATTCAGAATGGATAATATACTGATGTGATTTTATATAGTGGTAAAAAGAGGTTCGATTCTCGAACTTGTGAAGGTAATGATTTTAGAAAATATTCAACTAACCTAAACTAATAAAAATCAGGAAAATACACTAGAGATGATTTTTAGAAAATAGGGAGAAAACTAGGAATCAAGATTCAGTTATTTCTAACAATTCATGTGATTAATCATGTAATTCTTTTTAACAATTTAATTCAAGTTTGCCAAAAATATGTTTCCTAAAAGAATAATTGTAAATCCTAAGCATGAGACATCAAGAGTAATTAACTAAGCATGACCCATCAAAAGAGAACACAACTATTAATAAAAACCATTTTTTTCTAATTTAAATCCATGCAAATAATAATAAAAGAATTATAAATAATTATTAGAAAATAATTAAATCACATAAAATTGAGAAAAATACCTTATCCATCATCCCAGTAAATAAACTTACCCCATGGTGAAGAAAACTTGCTCAAAAGTTGATTTCATTGCTCAAAATATTGATTACAAGGTTTAAGAATAGTGCAACAGCTGAACAGATACGTATATAAGTGTTACAGAACAGGGTTCAGCTGTTACAAAGAGCTTTAAGCAACAGAACGTTCAAAACTTAACGCAACAGGAGCAGAGCTGCAACAGTGGAACAGCAACACTTATAAATGTTACTGAGTCGTCTTCTTCGGTGATGGTGGATGAAGAACACGCCGGCCGGAGCACCAGCAGGTCACCGGCGGCACCGGAACTTCACCGGATTTTCTCTGAATCGCTCCCTAGGCTTCTCTCTATCATTTTCTTGGCTTCACTTCGTATTTATAGACTTCACAAACCCTAGAGAGAGTTCTAAACCTAATAGAACTCTCTCAAATCACTCCAATTCTTCAATCCCAATCCAAACAGGAACCGAGTCCTGATTCCGGCCAAAAATTGGGTTTCCCGAGCTGATTTTCCGGGATTTCTTGATGTCTTTCGATTTCTTCCAACTCTAATTGCAATGGGTCATCTTCAATTGCCGAAAACAACCCAAAAATCGCAACCAAATCCATTCCTGTTTGAAACAGGACTTTCACGATGAGTTGGATCGGCCGATCCTGGGTTGACTCGCTGGCTCGCTGGGTTGACTCGCTGGCTCGCTGGGTTGACCCGATCCAGCTCAGCCCGATCCAAGGGTGCCCCAATCCAAAGTGTGGGTGCCTTGATCCATATTTCCGGGTGCTTTGAACACTTTTTGAGCCAATTTTTCCACAAATCTTTATTCTTCTAATGTACCTACAAAAGCATAAAAACACGTAATAGACACACAATCGACTACTAACTCACTAGAAATTAAGGTGTAATTTAGACACTAAAATGTGTCTATCATATACCATTCCTGAATAGAGCTCATTATTAGATACATACCATCTAATTGCAGAGCCTCATCGAGCATCATCTCAAGTTGCAAACTTCCAAAGTTGAATCTCTTGAACATGTTTTGTATGCACTACATAAAAGTTAAGCACTTTATGTCACGAATGAACTTGTTTCAAGTTGCAAAACCTCCATGGTTGAATTCCTTGAATACAAATACTCAAGTTCACAATCATCTTAGTGTTCACGGCTAATACTCATCTTCGTGTCTGATGGAAGAATTACTGCCTCCACGATCATCTTAGTGTTCACGGCCAACACTCATCTTCGTGGATGATGGCAGACGAATCACTTCCTAAACACATCATCTTAATGTTCACGACATCATTGCCTCAACACTCTCTATAACCCACTAATGTTCCAAATACCTTCCCATTGTTACTACGGTAGAAGAAGTATGCTCCAAATACTCGAGCGTACAAAGCAAAACTTGCTCAGCCAACTGCTACTCTTCTAGTGATACTTAAGCATTAAATAATAAAACTCACATGTTACATCCGGTAGACCACCATCTAGTGCTTACCACGAAACATTACTGTTCTGCGCTAAGCAGGGGACTTAATGTTGATGGTGGATTTTTAACAAGGGAGAAAATTGTAATAACTCTTTTTTTCCTAGCTGCAGAAGCATGAAAAAAATATGTCTAAATTCCTGACCCGACATCAAAATTACAAATACATACTGCTATCCTACATTCCGCAAGAGAATTGAGAATGCATATTCAGCTCCTATCTAAAGTAGTCTGTAGCTCATTTGCATATATATGCACCACAGAAATTTCAGAGCTATGATCATATAAATTCTCGTTATTTCATGTGCATATATGCGAGCTATTTGTATAAGACAGAACACGCTGATTATGAAAAATTGCGAACATTCAGAATAGAGGCTAAGCCATATCTGAACAAAAATGCGAAGTAGATGCATACCATCTAATTGCAGAGTCGCCTCAAGCATAATTTTATGTTGCAAACTTCCACAGTTGAATCTCTTGAAGATGTTCAGTATGCACTGCATAAAAGTTAAGCATAAAATGCTAACAATAAATCTCATACAATTGAGAAACTTTAAACAAGCCATAAATATGGCCACGACATTAATGAATGTCAAAACCTAGCGGCGTATAGGCGATAACCATGGCACTAGCAAGTGCTAGCCTTAGCCACATTCCTAACACCAATACGTAGCACACGTATGTGCCAAAAGGCCAGAAAAAGCCGAAAATCTAACAAAGCATGCGCCAAACAGGTCATAACTGTGCTAACTCCAGCGTTAACTCGTTAGCGCTAGCTCCAACGCTAACTTGTTAGCACGGCCTATGATGCTAGCATTGTGCTAGTTCCATCACTAAGCCTATGCTAGCATTTCTTCTTGACTAGTGCCATTACTAGCTCTCCCCTTGTTTTGCGGGATTGCTTGCGCTAAACTTGCTAGGCTTTACTAGCAACACCATGTCTAGTGCTAGCACTCTCCTGAGTCCATGATTCCACCAATTTCCACGAGAAATCAAATCATGTTACATGAGGGGATTATTCATGGGGTTTTGGTCTGGCGGTTACAACAAAATATGGCGTGGTAACACCCTATGATCTAGAAGTTACAAAGTAGTGGTAAAGCTGGAGCAGTTAAGGAGATAATGGAATTATGGTTTTCCAGAAACTCCCAAGGATAATAAGCGGTTACACCATTACCCCCACAATCTCCATTACTCCATCACTTCACTACCTCCATTACTTTACAAGGAAAGTGTGTGTGTTCTCAACTATTATAAATAGGCTCTTTAAGCCCATTCATAAAACACAACAAACTTAGCATTCTCTCAAGCTCTGTTATTTTCTCAATAGTTCTGCAACTTTACACATAATTCAACGCACAAAATTCCTTCAACTTTCTTTTCCTCCCTCCCCTAAGATCAAATCATTTCCTCTCCTTGTGACCAAAGAAGGGAGGAACGACTCTTATCGTAGTTTAGGCTTTCCCTGTACGATTTTGATTTCCGAATCTAAAGAAAAAGTACTTCTATAATAAATTCTTTTGCCTAGAATCAATTTTTAGGTACTAACAGAAGCAAATCAGCTTCTAAAGAACATTGAATATATGATATTGAATACAACATACCAAATCAAATTATTTTATTTTTAAAATCAAGATTTATATATGTTAGATCTATATTTAGTTTTCCAACATACTTCAGATGTTTTTATTTGCAAAAGGAGAAAAATAAAGAAGTGTGAATTACCATAAACTTTAACTAAAATGATCACCGGAAGAACACGCAAGTCTAAGAAAATCTACCAATTGTTGTTTGTAAAAATAAGATAGCATACCAAATAATTGAAAAGAAGCGCACAAGATTCTCTTGTCCTTTGTTGTGTGCACAAGAAGCTAACAAATTAAATTAAACACAAAATCACAACTAGTAACTAATATAAATCAAAATCACAAGTATGTGGACCAAAAAATACCTCGCCACGTGTAGACATCGCAGGAGACAGGCACGGGAGAGACATATTCGATTCAAGCACTAAAGTCATTCCCTAGCAGCATAGGGATATCCGTCCACTTAACGAGATCTGGACACGTGGAAATCACTAACTAGAAATCAACGCCCAAGTTTGAAATAGAAAATTACGCATTTAATGCGAGAGCAGAATATTCAGATCAACTGTCTGCAACTTATTAGGACAGGTGGCGAAGTATAGTTCAATGAAGCCCAGAGTGTCAGTGACCGCTTCAGCGAAGATCAGAGCCGACGAAGATCAGAACCAACGAAGATCAGAATCAGCGAAGGTAAACCTATCAGAAAGTAAGCTACATTGAAGACATCCACGAAGGAAATTAGCGAGCGAAGTGAACTGTTTCCCGCTTTGTAATTTGCCTATAAATAGGGTTATAAACAATGTAGAAAGGGTTGAACCTTTTTCGTTGAGAGAGCATTATTGAGAGTAACCTTTTACTGAACTGAGAGCTTGTAATCATCATCTTGCCATTGCCATAGTGAAACCACTCCCGTGGACCTAGGTATTAATACCGAACCATGTAAATTGCTTGTGTCATTACTTTAAGTTTGTTTGTGTGTGAATCTTGACCATAAGCTTGACTGTTAATATTGAGATTAGTTTAGGAATATCAATTGGGTGTGTTGTAGGATTTCCTGCAACTATATTTTTGGCGCTAGAAACAGGGAGTGAAACTAGAAGATTTCTCTTGCTTAAGTATTTGGGTCTTTAGAAAAAGTTTTAAATTTGGGTTCTTAGTAGTTTTATTTGAGAAAAAGAGTTAGATACTGATTATTTTTGAAAAAGGTTAGTAGATATGAGTTTCTGAGAGCAAGTCTATAGAAAAGCAGACATTTAGGTGAAAGAAATTCATAAAAAAATTGGTTTTAAGGAGTAAAATCACATATTTGGTCTTAACATTTCCTAAACTCTAAAACTTTAGATTTTATAAGGGGTCAGTCGACTATTTTCGAGTTCGTGTTTATACAAAAGTCACAAGTTTTCAAAATTTTAAGATTTCACGCATCCAGGAGTACTTTCAAAAAAGATTTATAAGTATTGTCTTTTGTTCTTGATAAGTCTGCATCAAGGGATTTTGTTATCGCAAAATAGTACTTTCAAAATCATTAGTAAATAAGTCATTTCTTTAAGATCTTTTCTCGGATTTGCTGAACTAATCATTGACTTGGGATAAAACTTTTAAATTAAGTGTCAGATCTAGGGTTTAGGAAACTGGTTTTCTTTTGTCATAATCATCGGATCTACATTCAATATCATGAATTATAGGTTCCACTGGTGAAAACTCGTTGAAGAGTACAACAAAACCCCTTTCTTTATTGTGCAGAATCTTGAATAAGCGAAGATGGCGTCAAAGGTGGACAAAGTAGTCCCAAGGAAAATCTCTAGGATTGAAGGAAGTCACGTAGTGAATCCAAGGACAGTGAATGGCATAACTTGTATCCATGCGCTTCATATTCGCCTGGAGTTCGCTCCCAGAAATATAGCTATCCCTGGAGTTCGATCACGGTGGGGGGGGGAGGGGTAAGATACTAATGAAACGGTAGGAGGTGGAATGCACCGCGACAATGAAGAAATGAGAAGTCTAGATAGGAGCGTTCTTCGTGAAGGTGATGGAGGGATAGAAGCACAACATCCGATGATAGTGACAGATCTGATGATGAACGAGAAATGACCATAGAGGGGTTGAAGGCAAAGCTCTCCAAAGTAAGAGAAGTGAAGAAAAAGTTGGCTCAGGAGCAAGAGTTTCTTAAACAACAAAATCTGGTACTCGCCATAGAAAATCATAAGTTACAAGAGGAACCTCCCGATAAAACGATCTCATCAGTGGCACATACCATTCGGCATAAAGAACCACTGAAAAAACATAGATGAGATCAGGGGAAAAGTACCGAAGAGCGTGATGCAAGAAAACGCCAAGAGAAGATGTAGCATCATCTAAAAAGACAAAGGATATGGCTGCGAATCAAGAAGTTTTGAAGGAATTGAAGAATATGAGAGCCATGATTCAAAGCTATCAAAGCAATGAGAAGGGACAACAGTTAATAGACGCGATAGCAGAAGTGAAACGGTCACCCTTCAACGTAGACATCTTATACACGGCATTGCCTCACAAGTGTGCGAAGCCAACCTTCGAAAGCATCTTCGATGGAACAGAAAATGCAATATCAACGATCATTATTGCAGTTGGAGCATCATGACGAAGTTATGTGCAAATATTTTCCATCAAGCTTAAAGGGAGAAACGTTAGCTTGGTTCAACGCTCTTCCAGGGTACTCCATCGCTTCATTTTGTGATCTTGTAACGGTGTCTCTCGCAGCTTATATGCATAATAATATATTAAGGCCTGGAATTAAAAAGCTTTTCAGCTTTAAGTGAAGAATTGGTGAAAGTTTGCAAAGCTTGGTAACCAGATGGAGGACTTTGTGCAGCGAGGTTATGGGCCATGAGTTTGAGACGAACTTGGTTCGGAGATTCATCAATGCGCTATTTCTGGATGATCTTTATATATGGCGATATTCAAGAACAAGAATTTTTTGACCATGCAAGAGCTCTGAGAATACCAAGAAGAGTACATTGCCTTAGAAGAAATACACAAAGAGGCATCTTCGCACCCTATGTGGCTAATGAGGTTATCTTCTGAGATCCTACGAGCGTTCAGTGAACTACAAATATAGTTGGTGATGTACCGTGAGTGGATTATCGAGATATCTATCAGGAAAGGCAGCAGCGACCATCCCAGAGTGATGTGCTTCCCCAAAAAAATTGGGAAGGCAATGATCCTGGTAGATTCCAGCGACAATGGAGTATTCTTCTCGGTGAGGCAGATTCAACGATCAAAGGTTTAGCGAGCGAAGGCATAATGCTCCTAAATTTGAGGATGTAAAGCTTCCCAAGATGAACGCACCGCTAGCAGTCTTTCTGCGATATGTCGAGATAATCGAATCTTAATGCATTCCGTACCCGCAAAATCGAGGGGTTCTCCAGGTATAATCATCAATTCTGCGAATATCATCAATGTAATGGTCATACTACTGACAATTGCAGGAACGAACAAATAATAGTGTTATGCTTGATAGAGCAGGGAAAGTTTCTTGAATTCTTGGGAGATTTGCCACCACCACCACCCTCACGAGCGGAGCCAGAAACACCACACGTGCATAGGATCGAGATTGAGCGAGGAGCCATCTATCTGCGATGCAACTCTATCATTCATTCGGCAAAGACGGATGTTAATTTCCACAACAATATCATGAGTAGGGTGCATAAGCGGGATCACAACGGGAAAGAGATTTTCAGCATCGCCAAAGCCCCACCTTTGGAGAAGTGGATGGACCAGTCAATTGTTTTTTTAGCTTGAGAGGCACTAGAAAATGGAAATTCGTACATTGATCTTCTCGTTGTGACTATGAAGATGAATAAATGGGAAGTGGATAAGGTGTTAGTTGATATAGGAAGCTCAGTGGATATTTTGCTTTATAACACTTTCAAGCGAATGGATTTTCCATAATTCATGCCCATCCCATCAACCTATAACATCTACGGACTCAACGGGTCACCTTCAAGACCAAAAAGGGAGTTTACCATGATGATTGACCTCGGAAAGATGGAGAAAATCACTACCTTTTGTGTAGTTGATGTGGAGCCACCTTATAACGCCATCATCGAAAGGCCATGGGTCTATGGAATTAAGCGTATAACATCAACTTATCACCAGTGTTTATGTTTTCTAGCACTAGATGGAATCGCCGAAGTCAAAGGGGATCCTGCCGAAGTAAAATACTACAATGAAGTAGATGTTCGCCAGTATGAAGAACAAGTTGACAAGATAAACATAAGAAGAAATATGCAAATGAAAGTAAAAATGAACAAGAAATGTAAGTTTACGAAGTAAATGCGGCGAATAGAAAAGGTCTTCCGAGTGAAACATGTAAAAAAGGTTCGCCAGTATAACAATTAAAGAGCCCAACCCCCCTCGGAGAGCCAGCAATGAATTTCACAACAGTAGAGCCTACCAAAAACATAAATTTGGGAATTGATGAAGAGCCTAAGATAGTCAAGATAGGCACGAAGCTGCGCGAGCAAGAAGGGAAGAGGTTGGAGCCGTTGTTACGAGAGTACGTGGATGTGTTCACGTGGAAAATGGAATACATGCTAGGAATAGATCCTTCGGTGGCATTTCATCGTTTAGATATTAACCCTAAGGCAAAGCCTTTTAAGCAGCGAATCAGAAAGCTACGGTCTATCATCGATCAATTGAGATATAACTCAAAAGAATGAGCGGGGCAAGGATCATCAGACCGGCGAAGTATCCGCAGTTGATTGCTAATATGGTGATTGTTCCGAAGAAGAATAAAAGAATCAAAATTTTAATAGACTTCAGTTATTTGAACAAACCCTGTCCGAAGGATAGTTTTCCTCTGCCTGATGTACCTCAAATGGTAGAGTTGGCGATTGGGTATGAAACACTCTCTCTCTCGTGAACGGGTACTTCGGATATAATCAGATATCACTCGCCGAAGAAGACCAGGAGCACACCTCTTTATTTACTTCGAGACTATATCGTTATACCAGAATGCCTTTCGGGTTGAAGAATGCATGTGCCACTTATCAGAGAATGGTGGAAAAATTATTTGCTCAATGGGTGCATTCCATGTTGGAGGTATACGTGGATGACATGTTGGTGAAAAGTAGAAGATCAGGAGATCATATAAAGGATCTGAAGGAGATCTTCGACCAAATGCGTAAATTCAAGATGAAAATCAATCCGGCAAAGTGTATTTTTGGTGTCTCCTCGGGAAAATTTTGGGATATATAGTCTCAAAGAATATGGTAGAGGTGGACCCAGCAAAAGTACAGGCAATCAGGGACATGCCATCTTCAGCAACGCTGAAAGATGTGCAGAAGCTCAACAGACAACTTGCATCTTTAGGAAGGTTCATCACCAGATCTTCGGATAAGTGTAAGCCATTTTTTGATATTCTTAAGAAGGGAGCCAAGTTCACATGGGCGGAAGAATGTGCGCAGACACTCCAAAGCATTAAGGATCATTTGGCGAACTTGTCAATCTGCAAAGACCTTAGCTAGGGGAGGTTCTTTTAGTGTATCTCGTAGAAACTTATGATGCCATTAGTGCAGTAATGGTTCAAACAAAGAGGTTATCGAAAAACCCATATACTACATCAGCAAAACTCTTGGTTCGGCGGAAAGAAACTATACAAAAATTGAACAATTGATATTGGCACTAGCGACTCGGAAGCTACGAACATACTTCCAAGATCATACCATTTGGGTAATGAAGAGGAAACCCATAGAGTCAGTTATGAAATGTTCTCAGCGAGTTAGAAGAGTTTCAAAGTGGAATGCTCAAATAGAACAGTTTGGGTAGAATATGGACTTTTAACATCAGCAAAGTCTCAGGTCATCGCATATTTTTTGGCCGACTTTCCATTGGAAGAAGATGAAGATATAAAAGAAATGATGAACTTGGAAGAAGATCTTGCAGATCCTAAAGACTTACTCAAAGAAAATCACCCGAGCATGTGAGAAATATTTGTTGATGGGTCACCAAACAACGAAGGAAGAGGAATTGGCATCATTTTTACCTCACCAGGAGGTGTGAGGGTTGTTCATTCATTAGAATTCTCAGCAACCAAAAATAAAATTGTATACGAGGCAGCGATACATGGGCTCAGATTAGAAATAAATGAAGCTAGATGACGTCAGGCTAACGACAGATTCTCAGTTGATAGTTCGGCAGATAGAAGAAAAATATCAGACATTTGATTTTTCGCTACAAAAGTATCAAAAAATCGCGAGGCATTATACCTCTCGGATCCTGAACATCAAATGGCGACACATCTGCCAAAAAGTCAATAGACTCGCTGATGCGTTGGCCTTTGTATCCTCAATGACGAGTGACCCAGAGGCCACATCGGTAAAAATAGAATGGCTTCTTCATTCTTCAGTAGAGGAAATCTGCACGGGCGAAGAATAAGAAACATATGATTGGCGAGTTCCAATTCACGAATACTTAGGAGGGGGAAAAATGCCAAGAGATAGCCTGCAGGATAATAAAATCAGAAGCAAGTCAACAGACTACCAATTGCACGAAGGAATTTTATATCGTCAATCTTTTCATAGGCCATTGCTGCGATGTTTATCTAAAGAAGAAGGAATGGAAATCTTGAACGCCATACACTATGGAGATATGGAAAATCACTGTGGAACGAGGTCTTTGGTGTAAAAAGAAAAAAATCAGGGGTACTTCTAGCCTTAAATACACGAGGAAGTAAAGGAGGTATCCATAGGTGCGAAAAATGCCAGAGATTTGGCAAGAAGATCCATGCTCCAGCGACAAGTTTACACTTTGTACTCATCCCTTGGCCTTTCGCAAAGTAGGGAGTAGACATTGTTGGACCATTGGTGCCTGGTCAAAGAAGAGCAAATACCTGATCATAGCCACAAATTACTTCACCAAGTGGGTAGAGGCGAAGCCATTAAATAACATTAGAGAAAAAGATGTATTCGCTTTTCTGTTTGAGTATATCATTTGCAGGTTCGACATAACAGTGAAGATTGTTTTGGACAATGGCAAGCAATTTGAAGAGGAAAACATCGCTATGTTATTCAATGCATTCAAATTTAACAAGGCAAGTCACCTCTAATTTATCCATACAGCAATGGGAAAGCTGAGGCAACGAATAAAACCATCGCAGACAATTTAAAGAAAAAGTTGGATGGGAAGCATAAGGAATGGTGCGAAGATTTACACAATGTATTATGGGCATATAGAACTACACGAAGAAATGCAACAGGATGTCCCCATTTCATCTAACATACGAAGTGGAAGCAGTGCTCCCAACTGAAGTAATGATTCCAACCACAAAAAGAGAATCTTGGATTAAGAACCTGACCTCGGACCTGATATTGTCTAAATTGGATGACTTGGAGGAGAATCGGGAGAGGGCTCTTCAACATATGGAAAATTATCATCGAAGGTTGGCTAGAGAATACAACAAGCGAGTCAAGTTGCGAGACTATGAGCCTGGCGAGATGATCAACTAGAAATTCCACCATACCAAAAGTGACCAGGAGGAAAGCTAGAACCAACATGGGAAGTGCAATGCATTGTCAAGATAATAGTGGGAACCGGAGCATATGAATTGGTGTATCATGAAGGGATAAAACTGGATCATCCGTGGAATCCCAAATATATCATATAATATTTCCCATAAAAATGAAGTGACAAGCGAGGATGCTCAGAAAGGGTATGATTACATCCTAAAATAAGTCTACCAATAATAAAGAAAAACTTGGATTCCAGGATAGAGCTCATCTCATCTTCCCCAAAATTCGTCCATAAGGCGAGGGAAATCAATATATGAAATCTATTAGTCGCCCAAGAGGAAAGAGGCAAATTAGTAAGCCCTATGACACATCACATGGACACGTTTTAGAGATATTCTCCTAATGGAAAGAGGCACACTGAATAAGACCTATAAATATTCGTCTGATCGAGGCGAGGGGCATCTAAGACCTCATTAGGAGGCAATTAAGACCTATCCTCCTAAAGGCAAGAGGCACACTGAGTAAGACCTGGATTCATTGAATATCGTCGGGATATGATTCGTCGTTTTTCGCCTCATCATATACTGGCGAAAGACGTTCAGAAGGAGGTATAAACTACACAAGAGGCGTTGAGATACACGGTTGAGGCATGGGTACCCGGGACGTTTGAAGCGTTACCGGTTATTTCCATATGGGCCAAGTCCTTGGTAGTTTATGCCTGGTCCCCAAGACACCCCTTCTAAGGTCTGGACCTCGTACCCCAAGCCAAACAGGTGAAGAAAAAAGGGGTCCACGAAAAACAAATGGTTGTTGCATAACAGGATGGGAGGCGCTAGGTACACCTACCAAATGTTTGTTTCCTTAAACGGGCAGCCAGGGAGAACATAAAGGGACGACACCCTCCCTTAGGGAGCTGAGTGGCCAGATAAGATGAGGATGAGAGACTATTACTCGCGGAAGTACTTAGGCTCACAACCTCGCCGGCGAAGTAAATGGGCATTAAAAACGTACCGCTTCGTATAATAAGATAAGGCGAGGTTAAAGGCCTATGGTTTGTAGACGTATTTGGGCCTGCGACTTCGTCGCTAAAGTAAATGAACAATGCACCGCTTTGGCTAAGGCAGTTATTTAATATCTAGTCTAGCCACGAAGCTTAATGGGCAAGGCTATACGTCATTATTACAAAAATAGAAAATAGAAGTAAAAGTACGAAGAATGAAGTAAAAATAATACTTGGTTAACTAATATATTTCTATTCACAGCAGGTAAAAAAGAGTCAATAACATGTCGAGTAAATGCCCCCCAAGCTTGGGAGCGCCCAGATCATTCAAAAGTACGCAAAATTGTCAACAAAACATCAATTACAAAAAACAAGGAGAAGAGGTAACAAAAAGGATCTTCACAACTTATCGTTATCAGGAATCATGCAAGTTGCATTCGCGCTGGTAGAAGCATCGGTATTCCCCTTTGTAGAAGGAGTTTTTTTCGTGTGTCAGCTCTTCGTGGGAATGTTCTTCGTCATCCTCTTTTTCGTCAGATACCACCTCGGGAAAGTTGATGATCACTTTTGGAAGCTAATATTTCTCGCAGAAATCAGATGTGAACTTTTGACAGCTATCGTTGACGGATATCTGGGCAGCTTTCTTTATTTCCATCGCGACAGCTTTTGTATTATCCACATATTGGTCAAATTCGCAGTCAAGCTCCTGCACTTTGCCATAGTAGATGTCTCTATCAGCTTTAGCTTGCTTCAATTCCTCGTGATCCTCCTTCAGTTTCTCACGAGCCTCTTTCAGTTCCTTGCTCATCTTCTTCTCAGGTTCTGCGAAGGCATAACAAAGAAAGATCAGTCAAGTAGTTTATAGAAATAGAAAGAGGCAAAAGCAAAAACAGCCTTTTGCGTTGACCTTCTTTTTCTAAAATAATTAGTCGGAGGGTCTCCTCCTTATCCTCCTGTTTACTTGCCAGTTCAGTAACTTTGCATTGTGCATCGGACAATTGATCCAGAGACTTGTCAGGAACCTTGTCGATTGCTCCTTTATAGTGAGCAATAATATTGTCTTTCTCCTTTATGAGCTTCGTAAGATTGCTACTATTCTTCGTAAGCAATTTGTTGAATTTTATGACTTCAGAAACTTTTTCTCGTACATCGTGAAGGTCCGTCTGAGCCGAATAAAGATCTGTTCGTGCGGCGTGAAGATCTGCCTCCGCTGCACGAAGTTTCTTTTCTGTCGTGCTAAGTTTAACTGCAGTGGTATCCTTCCTCGTAAGAATTTTCTTCTTTTCATCTCGCAAGTCCTGGAATTCTCCCTCTAAGCGAATAATTGTGGTTTGATGATGGTGATTCTCGTTTCTATAAGAATTAAATTCCTCTAAAGCTCAGTTCTCTGGTGAATTAATTCAGTCTTGTGCTCTTCAAGAGTGAGATTCAATTCATCCACATTTTCTAATTCACGAGTCAAATGATCTATGCGCTAACCCAATCCGTTTACATTCTGTAACTCAAAAGTTAGGTGAGCAATGCGTTGCTTGTATTCTTCGTGCTTTTCACTAAGGGTTTCAACCTCCATCCTGCTCTCGTCGGTGGCCCTTTCTCGAATTTGACAACGCTCTTTGTAAGTGGAATACACTTAAGTATCAAATACTAGAAATGAGAAAAGACAAAGGAAAAAGAACTGTGAAGCTTACCACGAAGTTCATTGTTTAGTTGTTTAAGGGAGTTCGCTGCTTCCTTCTCCGAGTTAAGCTCTATTTACATCGCTGACTTATCCGCTTTTAGCTGCTAATTCTCACTCTGCAGTTTCAAAAATTCCTCCTCGGCTAAGCGATATTCTTCTAGAAAGGCAAGTTGGCGATTATACTCCTGTGAAAGAAAACGTGTGTTTAGAGTAGAGGTGAATAATAACTTCGGAAGAAGAAAGAAAGCAATCCCACCCACCAACATCATTAGTCCAGCATGCTGTGCGCGACTCAGCCAAGAAGAAGCTTCCATTTTTGATCTGGAATCCATAGAAGGGAAGGAATCCGAACATAGCTGCATCATTGCATTACACACAGGTTCAGGGATTTTCACATGTTTTCCCTCTTTCACAACTTCAAACATTTGGGCCCACGAATCCATGTAACGACCACACTTCTCGTCAATAAGAAACAGAGGCAAAGATAGGGAAATAGAAGTGTGTTCCTTACCTTCCTAGTCTCTGAAGGTGTACACTTGTGAGAGGTTCGAGGCTTCACCTCATTAGTAGCAAGAACATCCTGCAATAGTCACAAGGAGGTTAGAATTTGGCGAAGTAAAGTTACGAAGCGAAGAAGGAGATAAAACTACCTCGGATGTCTTTTCAGGCCAGTTAAAGACCAAAGGGGAGAGACAAGAAAGATCACGATGATCGTCCATAGGGACCTGGCGAGGAGTAATGTCGTCATTCAAACCCCAGAGCCAAGGACCCTCAAGAATTAGTGGGACCTTCATCCAGACCTCATCATTAGAGTGGGAAGGAATCTGTTGCTTTTATTCCCCTTCGGGTCAAGATCGGGAAAAAGAAGTTTGAGATCGTCTTCTATGGCTGCCCAGTTGAAGCGAACAGTCCATCTTTCTCGGCGATCAAAAAGATTTTGAATGTAGTTGGATAGAAAGGAAGTAGCAGTAGAATCATAGGGTTCGAATGGTTGGAAATCGTCGGAAAGAGTGGAAAAACCTTGTGAATGCGCCATGAACTCATTTAGCAGGCGAATAGCATTCTCGCTTAGCTGAAATACGCCACGTTTAGGGTTCAGGCGAGATAAAACTTCACAGAAAATGGAACTCGTCGGATTTTACATAGGAATGGGAAGGCTAGCCTTCAATTGTCCCAGCGAGACTATAACCCTATTTGCACTCTTTTCAATCCATCCCAAATCTAAATTGACACCCTTGCGAGAACCCTCAGGAACGAATGCCTAATTGTTGGGAATCGGCCGTGAAATCAGGAATTTCCCTGTGATCTGCTTTCGTTGGTGCTAAAGAACTGAAAATCAGAAAGGCCGAAGTTAGATTTAGGGGGATTTTGTGTTCCAAAAAAAATACATTTTTATATTTCCCCCTTTTTAAATCGTTAATAGGTAAAACATTTTTTAGCCAGGATATGCCTTGACTGGCAAGTTAAAATAGCACGTGCACGTATGGTTTGTCAGAATAAAGTAATAAAACTTTAAAAACCAAAATTACCCTTTAGCCCAAAACTAGACTTGTGTTTTTATGAGCGATTTCATCCTATGGTCCGAGATAATGAATATGAATAGACGGTTAATGTTAAATGATTCTTTTCTAAAATTTACTCTCTCCCTTTAACATAAACATTCTTCTTCTTACACGAGCAGGTTCTTATCCTCCATTAAAACAACCTCAAGATCGAAAAACCTAACATTTAAATTTTGATATCTCATTCAATTCCAATATATCTCCTTCTCATCTTTTGAACTGTAATCAAAATCCCATTCTTAATTTCACAAAGATTCAAACCTTTTTCGGTTAAGTAACTGCACAGATTAAAATCATGAATATCCCACGACTTTCATGATCTCATCCTTTCTTTCCCTTCTCAATATCTTTTTCTCCCTCTTCACTTACTACCCAATTGACTTAAACTTTCATCTCTTGCTATGATAAATGTCACAGTATCACACAGACCAACATAGAAGAATAAATACATAAAATTAATATTCGAAATCTAATCAAATATATTACCTAGATAAAAACACATAATTCATCATCATTTTCTTGTTTGAGGATCTGCTACTCTCCATGGTGATTGGCCACTTTATTTTATTTTGAATTCTCTCTTTTTCCGTCAACTGAATCGCAATCAACCTTCTAAACTATCATAAATTCTAAAAAATCAAACTTGAGTTTTAAAAACAAATGTTGTCGATCGAATACATCAAAACAAATCTGAAATCAAAGAGAAAAAAGTCTAAAACCCTAGCTATTCAATCTCTTTGCGTGTTAGAAAAGGGGGAAATCAAAGAGGTGAAGTCAGGAAAACTAAGTGTTTTTTTTATTATAATCAAACATTTAGCGTTTAATTTCATAGAAAAACTATTAATCTGATTGTTTGGATGTACATTAATCGGCGGTGCAACACAAGAGAAGCCATGGATGTGAAGAATTGATGTCGACCTAGGTTTTATTTCTGTTGGATTAGGGAAGCATGTGCCCCAAGTAGAAGACGTGTCGCTCTACATCAACGTTTCCATCTTGGGCTAAAAGGTATTTTTTGGTTTTAAACTTTAATATTTTATTATTACACACACGTGTAATGCACGTGCTAACTTAACTGGACAGTCACGGCATATCCTCGGTAAAGGGGTTTTAGCTATTACCGATTTAAAAAGGGTTAATGAAAAATAGGTATCTTTTTTGAATGGGAAACACAAAATCTCCCTTATATTTATAACAGCAAAATCAAGGTTAACTGAAAAGGAGAAAGATTTAATCCGAGATAATTATCATCAGGGAAACTTACCTTGAAGTTTTAAGTGGAGAGATGTTTCCCTTGGTTGACAAGATGATCAGTGAGGCAGAGACAAAAACACTCAGAGAATGTCGGAGAAGTTAATGAAGGAATGGAGGCATAGTTGTAGAGAATTACAGTGGGGAAATGAAGTTAAAGAGCGAATAATAGTTAATAAGGGTAAAAAATGTTTAAGGGGAGTATTTATGCTCAGGATGACCGGCTAAAAAGGTGGAAAAACGATAATTAAGGGGACGTGCCGGTTATAAAGTGGGGAAATGAAGACGTGGCAACGGTAAAAACTCTTCGAATTCTCTTCCCATCCTATCCTTGTTCGGATAACAAGAGAAGAGACAAAATATGTGGACCAAAAATCACCTCGCCACGTGTAGACATCACAGGACACAAGCACGAGAGAGACGGATTCGATTCAAGCACTGAAGTCATTCCCAAACAGCATAGGGATATCTGTCCACTTAACCAGATCTAGACACGTGGCACTAACGAGAAATCAACGACCAAGTAAGTTACGCATTTAATACAAGAGCAGAACGGTCATATCAACAGTCTACAACTTGTCTGGACAGGTGGCGAAGTGTAATTCGATGAAGCCCAGAGTGTCAGTGACCGCCTCAGTGAAGATCATAGCCACGAAGATCAGAACCAACGAAGATCAGAACCAGCGAAGGTAAACCTATCATCAAGTAAGCTACAGTAAAGACATCCGCGAAGGCAATCAGCGAGCGAAGTGAGCTGTTTCCCACTTTGTAATTTCTCTATAAATAGGGTTGTAAACAATGTAAAAAGATTTGGACATTTTTCCTTGAGAGAGCATTATCGAGAGTAACCTTGTACTGAACTGAGAGCTTGTAATCATCATCTTCCCATAGTAAAATCACTCTCGTAGACGTAGGTTTTAATATCGAACCACGTAAATTGCTTGTGTCATTACTTTAAGTTTGTTTGTGTGTGAATCTTGACCTTAAGCTTGACTGTTAATATTGAGATTAGTTTAAGAATATCACTTGGGTGTGTTGTAGGATTTCCTGCAAGTACAACAAGAATCAGAAATAAGCATTCAATTGAAAGGAACTATAAATTCCAAATGAAGGGTATTTCATAACATTTACCTAATATACAAATAAATCTCTTGCATTAGACGGAGCTAAGAATTTCGAGAAGCCACAATATGATAGACGCATTTTTGTGTCTTGATTATCTATTTTTATAGTGTTCGATTTTGTACTATTTATGGGTTTTTATGTCTTTGTAGGTATTTTTGAGAAATAAATAATTATGGAATAATCGGCTAAAAAGTTGTTAAAGGCACCCGGAAGAATTGTTAAAGGCACCACCATATGGATTGGGGGCACCCTTCATTCAAATTCAAATTCAAGAAAATGGCGGGAAAGTTATTTACGTGAAGAGAAAGTTGTTGATATGGTACGAATCGAGTTTTAAGGGATTTCGGGTAATTCTGAGTTACCCAAGTGAAGAAACCACCAAGATATGATCAACACACGTTAACCAAAGTGATTCATACCGGAAAAAATTGTTGCAAATTCATGTCACAGTCGGAAAAGGGAGTTTGTACCTGAATCGGATTTACAAGTAATTGAAGTTGGATTTAGATGGTTATTGGTGTCCTTATCGATTAAGGATGGTGGATTAGGGTTCCCCAAACCTATAAATAGCAAAGAAAACAAAGAAAAATCAAGGCAGAGACCACCGAAAAAATTCAAGAAGAAAAGAAAATCTTTGTTGGTGAAGAAGAGACGAAGAACATAAGGCTCCAGAAAACTGTCGCTGAACCCGTTGCTTATTCTTTCGTAATTCTGAAGCGGCCAGAGTCCATTCTTTATTGTTGTCGTCTTATTTTCACTTCATACACACAGAGAACACACTCTGTAACGCTTATAAGCATATCAGTTCTCCTGTGTTACTTTTCTTCATTGTAAACACTTTTTGATCTATGAAAAACTATTTTGAGAGTGTTTCCAACATAATGAGCTAATCACCATCACTGGGGCGACGGAGGAAGCTATTTTTCCAATACTAAAGTGGTAATTCTTATTTTATTTATTTTTTGAAATTCTTTTACTATTATTTGCTTTGAATTAAAATTGGATAAAATGGGTTTTATCAATTAGTTGTGTTTTCTTTTGATGAGTCATGCTGATCTTAGAGCTTTTGATGTCGCATGCTTTCGATTTACAACTATTATTTTGAAAACCTAACTTTGGAAATATTTTGGATAAACTGAATATACGAGTTGCAAGATTTTTATCACTTGAAAAATTGGCTAATGGTGGAATCCTTAGTCTCATTCCTTCCCATAATTTGAAACCAATTTTATTTTAATCTTCTTTATTTTTAGTTTTAAGAATTAAGTTTAAAAATCAAATATTTACAAGTCTGAGTATCGAACTTTTTACCACTATTTAAAAACTACATCACAACACTTCTAAGTTCTACCATAAAGTTTTACCCTTGTTGAATTAACAAGGGGAATGACGCTTTTAGTCCACTCTATGGGCAGTACTAGAGATGAAAACTCTGAGAAAATATAACATACTAACTAAAAAAAACAAGAAAGAACTTGATTCATAGCATGAAAGACCAAAACAAAAACAAAAATACTTATCAAAATCATTCATCATATTGAAAAACTCAAAATCTTCAATGAGAAGACATAAGAAAGCAGTAAAATCAAGACACAACAAACGCTTAAACCTTCAAACAACTTCTAAAGACATATTCAGAACTTTCAAAGAAATAGGCACTCATACTTCAACAAAACAAGCTAAATTAAACCCTAGAAAATCATAAAACTGAAATCAAAACATATTCATGATTTAAAACTACATAAAACATATAAAAAATTGAATAATCTTTACTGAAAATAAAAAATGTAGTTGTGTGAAATCTAAAATTCAAAAAATTAAGTCAAAATCAACCAACGAGATCTAAAACAACCAACAAAATTAGGGTTATAGTTGAATGATAATAATTACTATAGGCTAGTAAAAGAATAATCAAGAATCACATGATGGTTTGCTTTGGATTTTAGAAACAAAATCAATTTTCTAGGGTTGGGAATTTGAGGTTATTAACTGATAGATCTATATTTTTGTTATATGGGTTTTGATTATGATATAAGGTTAAGAAAGAAGGATTTTGATTACAAGATTTTTCTTCATGGGTTTTGGTGAAGAAAGAGGGGTTTTGACCAAGAGAGAGACAAAAAAAAAGACAAACGAGTTTTTATTTCCTGATCTCTTTTTCTGCGCTATTAAGTTGTCTGAAAATATATAAATTTTTCTTCCTTTTCATAAATGAAATAAATAAATAAAAATATTCTTTTTAATAAAGTGAGGGAATAATGTGAGTGTTGATTTTTGGAAGGAAGTGAATTATGGATTCAATTTTAGGAGGGAAATCAATTATGAGAGTAATGTGAGTGATAGATTTTGGGAGGAAAACAATTTAGTATTCAACTTTGGAAGGGAAATAAATTTCCAAAAAATAAAATAAAATCAGATAATAAAAACTAAATTTACACTAATGCCACAATTTACAATGTATACTAACGTTATAAATACGTTGTTCAATTATTATAAAATAAATTCTTAATTACAGCAACGTATTTATTTATGTGTAACGTATATAAATGT
Source organism: Papaver californicum (assembly GCA_023531435.1). Classification (NCBI taxonomy): domain Eukaryota; kingdom Viridiplantae; phylum Streptophyta; class Magnoliopsida; order Ranunculales; family Papaveraceae; genus Papaver; species Papaver californicum. The sequence goes on along the minus strand of JAJJMC010000341.1, from coordinate 899,127 downwards.
TGCTAAGGGTGTAACAGAAATATACGTTGTAAAGGTAAAAAATAAATGTGGTAGATTTTCTGATATGGCGTAGTGTCATGTCATACAAGTTACTCGTGCTAAAGCGAGTTGTGAAGTCAAAGTGGATCTGGTAAATTATATTAAATGTCTATTTTTTAAAATAAAATAAATTTGTATCATCTTTAATAAATTTGTTTATGCAAATTACAGGATCGAATATGTCGGACGGAATGGCACCACAAACAGGGCGTACAATTTGAACATGATTCTTGTTACACTATCTTAAAAGTGTTACCCAAATATAATTCATTGCTTTTAACAACTATGCAGCAAGTTCCTGAAAGAACATCATACTCTCCCTCTACCTCTACACCAAATTCAAGTCCAAGTTCACCATTTTTTTCACCGGATAACCCACGAAACCCACATCTTAATTTCTACCTCAATGCAGCTAATAACAACAAACGGAAATGTTTAGGAAGAACCACAAAAAATTATCCCAAAACAGCCGAGAAACAGAGATCCGTTGACCAGCATATCGTGAATAGGGAATTGAAAAAAAACCGTCTTTCTCAAGAGCAATTTGTTAGTCCTTATGACAAGCATAGGATTCTTTATGCGGACACCTCAATAATGAATGAGGATTAAAAATTTATGTGGCAAATGGAATGTGACAAGTTAAAAAGGCAGGTAGTACAAAAACAAATGCAACCTCAAAACCCAAATAATAAAGAAGAAGATGGTGAAGATGACGATACTGAGGTTCAATTTCTTAGTTCATGTAATAGTTCGTTATTTGAAAAGTTTAATAATTAAGATGTAAAAAAAAATTCCAAGCATTATTAAGATGTAATAGTTAGTTAGTTGAATAAAATAGCTAGCTAGTTCAATGAAATTATATCTTTTTCATTACTTGAAATACGCATTACATAAAGAAAGTGGAAACAAATTAACAATGCAAACAAATTAATAATTCAAACGGGTTATGGGGAACTCCTTAAGGATGTGGAAGAAGCTTCGTATTTGAAATTCTTTCCTTTCCATCTTCGCCATTCCATGAAATATCTCGCTCCGACCTCATCACCGGTTTCACCCCTAAGTCGATATCGATTGACAATTTAAAACAAAGCTATAAATTTTGCTACTTGTTTCTTTATTTTTTGAAATTGTACAAATAACATTGTTATATTACGGTTATAAGGGTTACCGGTGTCAGCGCAAAAGTTTTTATGAATGCTCGTCCAATAACTCTGACTCGCTAAACCATTTTGTCGTCGTTCTACACCTCTGGCCGGATAACACACTATGTAGTTTCTGCAAAGAGATGAATCTTCTTCCTGAGTAAACTTAGGTCGAGTCATATTTCAGGAAATTAGAATGAGATTATAGTGAGAGAGTATATATAAAAAATTTATGGGAGATGCGATTTATCTTTAGGAATGGTGGATATATATATGGGATGAATTGAGAGTTGTCGACGGCTAAGTCTTTATCGCTTGTTCAAGTATTTATCGCCAGCAGTTAGAAAAATAGTCATTGCACTCCACATCATCCATATTGTGTGTTTCAAATTCAAGTAAATATTAAACAGAAAATAAAAACTTGTAATAAATTACTTAAAATTAGTAAAAAAAATTAAAAACAAAAAACAAAAAATTACTTGAAATTAACATTAAAACAACAAATTAAAAGTGCTTAAAAAAAATCAAACACAACTTCAAGTACGCCCCCGATTTTCCAAACCCGGTCCAAAGATTCACAGTTAGGTTTTGTCTTAACTTGTCGCACAAATTTGCGTTCTGAATGTGATAAGCCGTTTGTTGATAGTTCCTTGCAAGTATCCCTCTTGCTGGTTGAACCTCAGGCCTTAAATCTTCATCAGGATGGATTACCATGTTATGCATAATTATGCACGTCAGCATAGTCTTCTGCATTTCACGAGTACTTAAACCATGGTGTTGTTCACAAATGATAGCGAACTTCCTCTTCATAATTCAAAAAGCTCGTTCTACATCATTGCATCTCACTAAGCTTGCATATCTCTCCATCGGAGACTTCTACGTAGTCTGCGCATCTCTTACCTTGCGCGGCCATGACTTGATCACCCTTGTATCTTTTGCATCTTCAAGCTTCGAGCATCTCTTGCATCTTCAGGCTTCACACGCTGCTTGCATAACCAATCCTCGAGCACACTTGCACGAAGCCAGGGTAATCCCAGCGCCAGACTACTTCTTGGCCCTAGGCTAGTGATGGTGCCCAATTTTCATAGACTTAGCAATATTGGTTAGCACTCATATGCAAATTATTTGGTATTCAGATGTGCCGCTCGCTGTCATTGGCTATTGGCTGCTCCGATTTATACACCAAGTCAGTGATAGCTAATAATCGAGTAATCTTACTAGATGTCTAACACCTGGCATATTTTACGAACAAGGTTCAGCGGTGCCATCCCTGTGCATAATCAATGAAGAGCACCCGATGCAGACCAGTATGCTATCTTTCACAAAGTGATGCCACTAGCGCAAATCACTCACGTAGAGGTCCAATGAACCAATACAACTAATATTTCATGTAACACCCGTATTTTTTACATGACGTATACTCTAATATACGGCATTGAACGAGACGAAGACTCATCTCGGGCATGTATTACGTACTTTGGAATGCATCATCGATGCATTTCCTCAAGCCTGTAATGTACACTTGGTAAAGTGATATATTTAGTCCCGAAGTTCACTATTTGGTAATGGCATGTACTCTACGATGCATTGCTAGGAGAAATAGAAGAGTTGTTGATGAAATGAACTGTAGCAGGGGTAGGAAAAATACTTTATTGGTGATTAAGGCGTAGTTCAAAAGACAACAAATGAGATTTGAATTCTTCAAAAAATAAATCTGACATACCAACTTGTAAAGAGGTAAATACGGAGTCATAAGAGGATTTCAGACCTTGTAAAATTGTTTGCTTGAGGTCGGATTTAGAAACGCTACTACGGGAGCCCGCAAGTTGATCAACTAATGTCTTTGCATAAAGAAGATATGCTTGCATTGAACGCTCTTCTTTTCGCATTGTTCGGAGTTCTTTACGCACCTTTTCGCATTGTTCGGAGTTCTCGTTTCAGATGCATCAACTTGGCATCTAATTTGTAAAGCACCTGTTATGGGATTTTTCTACTTTTGATTGATGCATAGTTTGCTGCGATGGTGCTGTTAGAGGGAATCCATTCCTGCAGGTTATAGTTTTATTGTCAGAAACCATGTGGGAGTGGTTTTGGGTGTGTGTCTGGAGGCATTGGTTGTGCAATTCCAATTTTACAGCAGAGGTTTTGGCAGTCATTTTTGTTCTAGAATAGTTTTATCAAAAAGGTTTTGGCATAATTATTGTTTAATCCGACTCTAGTTCTATCATTTCTGCTTTTACTTCTGGTCATCTTTTTTGGACTGTCATTTCAAGATTGAAAATAATTCCGAGGAAATTACAGGATATGAGATTTAGTCATAGCTTTTGAGACACTAATTTCTCAGCATACACATTAGTTAAGAGGGGTGCTCTGCTAGCTCGAGGTTGCTGTAAAGAGTATTTGATCAGATATACCTTCTTTCTTAGCAGATTTGGAATGGCCTGATAGGTTGTACTTTAGATTTGTTTATTTTTGCTTCCTCTTTCGTTTGCGGTTTTCCTTTATGGTGAATTGCCTTTAGAGTAAAATGCTTGAATTGTTAATTTGTTTCCAGAATTGACTTTGGATTTCTAGCTAAGTGCCCGTTTTGGAGTGGTTGAGAATAGGGCTGATCGGCGTAAGCTAACCCAATTGGCCTATACAACGCAATTTAATGGTACGTGTTTCCTATATTCCAATCCCAGTTAATAATAGCAGGTAGTCCATCAAAAATGGGTTTTGATACATTTACATAGGGCTTCTATAAACAAGTACTGATAATTATAATTATAGATGAAATCCTATGAGCAAGGCTCTTGACATAGAGAGTGGTCTGACTTGAATAAATTACTAAATTACATCTCGATATATGAAGATCATACATGAGGAATGCTTAAAAAAAAAAAAAAATCATAGATGAGGATAATACATAGCTAGATGGGACGAGAGTCCCGGTGATGGATGTACATGTTTTTCTTAATTACTCCCTGGGGATTTTGTTCTACACTTGAATATTCTGTGGCAGGGACGCATGTTTTTATCGTTTGCTTTCTTAGGGTCAGGGCACTTTGCTGCATAGGGCTTACCTGGGCCACCGCTGCAAGGCGCATCTTTCGCAACGGCGTCGTATGAAATGTGTCTCTGTGCAGCAAGAAATCTTCTACTTACTTCTGAATCCATTAGCATCTCCACCTCTTCGTTACACTCCCCTATTAAAGATGAAGAATCACTACATTTATTTCTCGAATTGTTTGTAAATTCAGCATTACTGGTATCAATAAACACTTGCTGCAGTAGTAGTATTAACAGTGTGAATCTGATGATCACAGATGATCTCTTAACCATTTTCTCTCTAGATCTTTCTCTGCCCAATTTTTCTCTAACCTTCTATCTTTAAATCAACATTCAGTGCATGTGTCTGCTTCCTACAAATTGCAGTCTGCCAGTCTCCATTATTAGCCAACTTTTCTGGCTTCGGGCCCATGACACAGTGCCACTTTTTTTTTTTTTTTTGCAAGTAGTGGTTAGTGGAGAGTGGTCACAATACTTGGTAGGTACTGGTTACTTGGGACCAGAATAACATTATCCCTTTAAGTAACCTGCCAGTCGCACAATTTTGTTTGTGTCAATTCACTTAACATCGTTGAGGTATGAATCAAAGTTACTAACGAGCCACTTATTATACAATTAATAAATGGCATAATTCTGTAAAACTTTTTCTTAACGTGCATGTTTAGTGTAAGAATGGTGTAAAATAAGAACATATAGATCTACTTAGTTTGATATTTGTAAAAAAGTGTTCTCCCACCTCTCTACTTCTTTAATTGATTTCTCGATGAAAAGCTTGAAGCTGTGTTGAATCAAATCCTGGAGGTTAGGTGCATGGCTCAGTGTTGCTGAGAGCTTCACCATTCATTCCATCATAAACTTTCTCCTTAATCTTGCTTCAGGACATGCCATGCTCTCAAAACACATCTTTTACCGGACGGACCTATGAGAGGATTAACCGGGGTTTTAGCCTCCCAATCCATAAAACTAATTTTTTTTTTCTTTTTAATTAAATGTTGGGCTTGACCAAAGCTAATAGCCCGGACTTAAAAAGAAAAATTCAGCCCTCCTGGATCTGTGCCTGGTCTGGAGGTACAAAGACTATAAGTACTAGTTATCTAATAATCTTAGTCATGGTTATTTTGACATTATCGTACAAAGTATCCTACCTCAGTAATTAGTAGTACTAGTTATCTATTTCATTCATGAAAATCAATGTTTCACTTCAAAATAATGTAAAACAGTAAAACTATCCTCTAATTTCAGGCCCAAGCCTGAAGCAAAAAGCAGATGCAGGTGCAACTTCTTATTCAGGCTGAGGGATGAGCAGGGGATGGGATCCAACGGATTTCATTACCTCCGCAACCAATCCGCTTATGGGCAGATTCCAAAATTGGTCGATATATTCTTTCTTTACCTATCTATAAACTAAGAAGCCTCTTGACATAGGGTACGTAGTCTGGCTTAAATTGTAAATTAATTTTGACATGAAGAAAATGATAATAGATGAGGATTATATATAGCTAGACGGGACGAGTCCCGGCGATGGATGTACATATTATTCTTAATTACTCCCTAGCTAGCTATTGTGATCATGATCTACAATGGTATATTTTTAAGCAGGGACGCACATTATCATCGTTTGCTTTCTTAGGGTCGTAGCACTTTCCTCCACCGTAGGGATTACCTCCGCTGCCGCGGCAAGGCGCATCTGTATCTCTTGCAACGGCGTCGTAAGTAATTTTTTTACCCGATGCAGCAAGAAATCTTCTACTTACTTCCGAATCCATAAGCATCTCCTCCTCTTCATTACAGTCCGCTATTAAAGATGAAGAATCACTGCAATTGTTTCTCGAATTGCTTGTAAATTCAGCAGCACTACTATTATCAATAACCACTTGCTGTAGTAGTACTAGTATTAACAGTGTGATGATCACAGATGATCCCTTAACCATTTTCTCTCTAGATTTCTCTCTGCCCAATTCTTTTTCCAACCTTCTGTCTTTAAATCAACTTTCAGTGCATGCGGGTCTGCTGCATCCTACTAAGTGCAGTCTCCATTAGCCAATTTGACTGGACTTCCACTAACAATAAGTGCCTACTAGTTAGTCTGTTAGTGGTTGGTTGGGTCTTCGGGCCCATGACAGTGCCATGTAGTGGTAACTGGTATAAGACATTTGTCAGTGACTCAGTGGAGGGTCATCAACTCATACAACTTAGTGGCTGCTGATTATCAAATCGCAAAAAATTCATTTGTGTCAATTCATTCCTACTTACTATACATCAACAAAAATGGGTATAACTTTTTTATTATTTTTTATAATGTATTTAGTGTAAGTACAAGAACATATGTAGATCTACTTAGTTTGGTTTTTATAAAAACTCTTCTCCCAACTCTCTGCTTCTTTAATAGAATCTTAATTCTCTTGATGAAAAGCTTGAAGCTGTGTTGAATCAAATTTTTGCATGGTGGGAGCCTTTATCATGGATTCTGTTTATGTCAAAATTTTCATTGACATGAACAACCAATAAATTGATAAGATATAGTAAATAAAAAGATTTTAACTAACATCTTGATACACAGAATCCTCTTTAAAATCAATCAATTAGAAAGGTTTGATTAACCATTTATTTTCTTATCAAACATTTGATCAAATTACAGTCCCTTATTCCATATCTAATTCATGATCTTTATAAGTACAGAAGATGAATCATGATCGTGAAACTTTGAAATAATATCTAACACAATAAATACATACCTAATGATCTTCTCTTTCTTCTCAGATTATTCTTCCTTAGCCTATTCTTCTTTCAATTTTCCGCCCCCCTCTTTATTGAATGATCTCTTCTATTTATAGATTATCTAATGGGTCCCTCTTGTCCCGATACCTTCTTTCGTTCTCCTTATTATCTTTAGATCGGGATGATTGTATGGTTGACAGGTCATGCTCTTCACTTTTTGGTTCGTTACCTTGTATGATTAACACGTACTCTTCGTTCTTGGTGGTCCATTCTTGTATGATTGACACGTAATCTTCTTTCTTTGTGAATCATCTTTGTCCCAATCATAGGTGTCAACCATGGGGTTAAGGTAAATAAAAATAATTATTGCTTTTACCTTCCCGTTCCATATTCATTCATTACTCTTACTTTTCCGTTCAATAAGCATTTAATGCTATCTGTTTCGATCAGTGTGATACTACTTTCCCGATCTTATGTGTCAATCATTCAGGGATTTATTCAGTCTTTCACATCTGTCCTTTATTCGATCCTTCGTACGGCTTTGATTCTGTGTTTCTCGTTCTTCTGAGAACCACTTCTTCTTTCCTTAATCGTCTTACACGTGTCATGCTCCTTTTATTTCCTAACAACTTGCCCCATTCTTCTCTTTTTTCAAAAACTTTTAACGGTCGATCCAAGGTTTTGGAAAAAGTAGAAGAACAATTATTACCTTCCGCTTTACCATTACTTCTTTTCACACGTTATGCGAATTTTTCGCAGGCAGTAATTTCTATTATCACGTTTGTGTCAGTTACCTTTTTTCGAGGAAAAATTTTTTTTGCCTTGATTAACACCTTTTCAAATTGTGACGGTTTCTATTCTTTTCTTTAAATACGATGCAGTCTTTTCCACTTCTGTCTTTACCTCTTAAAGTTGTTGTTCTTTATCTTCCTTGAAATTTTCAAATACTTTCGTTCTCCCAACTGTTCAGGAGCTTTTAGCATCAACCACATTTATTCTACTTTTGATCAAGTAATTGTTTATCTTCTTTTCCATGTATATTGAGGATTTTAACCTCCATCATCTTATTTTGATATTTAACCATGATTAGCTTTTCACAGATATGATTGAACTGATAATTGATTTTGATTTTTATTATTGTTTCTTTATGATCTATGATTGATCCTTTGAAATTTTCTTTTCAAATAAAAACATTATGTCTTCCAGAAATCCCAATGCTGCTGGTGATCATCAAGAAACCGGAAGACCTTCAAGAATTTCTTCTTCTAGATATGCTGTGTCTCGGTATGTTCGTAACCCAACTCCTGATGCTTCTATAACTACTAGTGCTGCCCCCAGAAATAAGAGGGCTCATGCCACTTATAGTTATCGGTCGATGAATATTGAGGATTTCAAGAGAAGGCATGCTCTTGAGGGTTTTAAAGTCTCACTCTATGACAAAAATTGTGATGTACTGACTTTAGGAGCAATTCAGAGTTTTAACTATTCTTCCCATAGTTTATTAATTTCAGCTGGTGCTTTAGAGGCCGAACTTCGTCTCCCATTATATGAAGAAGAAAATCCTTTCCAATTTGAAGTTCTTGCATCTCGCGGTGATTCTCCTCATGGTCAAGCTCGATCCATTACACAATATAATGGAAATTGGTGGCGTATCCTTGATGAGTGTAGCCTCCGAAGTGAAGGACGAACTAATCTGACTTGTTACGTTCCAAATTTTGTAGAACGTGCAAATTAATAGTTGAAAATTTTCATTCTACATACGGAGATGGTGTCAGTGTCAGGAATTTTGTGAAGTGGAGCGTTAGCCATGTTTGTAAGTGTCTTGCGGGATTTCCCTTATTATATGAGGTTGACGATCCGAAAATTAAGTTTATTCCCTTTACCAAAATTGATTTTCCCACAAAAGAAAGAATTCGTCAAGATCATGACTATAAGTGGTATCGTACTCCAATTATAATTGAAGGTCCTTGGGTTTTTGGTAACACCTCCAAAGATGAAATTCAAAGGGTTCGTAAACGTTTCCCAAGCTATTGTCCTTGGCGGTTAAATTTTGATGACTTCAAGTTTGAATATAAGGTTCGTACTCATCTTTCTTTTAGTATTGTCTCGAACTACCACTGAATTTTTTCCTACGGGACAAATATTTGTGCTTCAGGTTGAACCCGATTCCGAACTTCAAACTGAAGTTCCTCCTCCTCGCCCAAGCCTCGGTATTCAGATTGTTGAAGGTAGGAAAAGAGTAGAGGAAGAAGTTATTGAAGGTAAGGGGAAACGAAAAGGGGTTCTCCCTGAAAAGAAGAAAAAGTAACCAAACAGACCGTTGTACCCTTCTGAAGTAGAAGAAGGGGATATTAGGGATTGTTTTGTTGAAGGGAATAGCAGTTCCGCTCTTATCTTGGTTGCGGGACAGAACCTTGAAGGTTCGATCCAAGCAGAAATTTCGGGACAGCGCGTCATCATTGATGTTGTTCCTGTTAGCGTGGGAGAGCCAATGATTTCTTCTGACCAGCCTCCAATAGCTCAATCTATTTCTGAAGTTGTTCCCACTACTGTTGCTCCTACCGGCTTCTATGATTCCTTTTCTCCCCTTCCTTATAACTTCGACATAGAGACAATCGCTTCAAATAGTGGTACAATGACAGTTTTTACTGGGCTACCTCAAGAAGAAGCAGATGATATTGTTGTTGAAGAGGAAAATATTGAAGAAGTGAATGATGCTGTCATTGTTGAAGAAAATACTGAAAAGGAAAATGTTGTCGTTGATATTGTTGTAGAATAAAAGACAAATGAAGTTACTGAAGAAGCGGATGTTGGAAACATAGCTCCTAGTACTTCAGCTACAGACGTCTCTAATGTCCCGAACCTCCTTGTAGATAAAAATACTTCTGGAGTTATTCCTGAATCAAATGCACCCATCGGGACATTGGTTCATTCTTCCAGTAATGTTGATAGGGCCGATGTTGACATGCCTGATGCTGAATCTTCTGCTCAAAGATCCTTCTTTGAAATAGATCTAAATATGAGAATGAATGAAGGAATCAACCTTGCTGGTGATGAGGACGAAGCTTTCAAGTGGTTTCTTTCTAAAGGACTTCTGAATACTTCCGCATGTCCCGAATCATTGAAATCTGATAGTTCTTCGATGTCTAGGCTGCGGAATTCACTTGGTGTTGTTCCAATGGAGGAGGCTCGGGATGCCTGGTTCGAAAGCGAATGTTACGACAATCGTTCCCACTAAATCCTCTTTCTTTTTTAAATGAGGTTATGGCTATTGCAGAGGGTCCATCATATTCTTTCCCGCAGCAAGATCTTGCTCAGCTTAAATATGGCACCGATTGCCTATTCACTTCGTATAAGTTTTATAAAGCTCGGGCCACAATGATGGAGTTATTGTTCAAGAACGAAGCAGAGAGGGTGAAGCGCGGAAATGATGATTTGCAGCAAGAAAATGAAAATCTCAAGCAGCAAAACAACTATCTTCAACAACAACAACAACAACTTCAAAATTTTGAGGATCAAAATCAAAGGCTACAAAGTCAGAATCAAGGTTCGTCCCTTGCCCCCTAGTTTGTACCTATTTGGGTTCATACCATTTATTTTATTTATTTTTATTATTTTTTTATTTTTGAATTTGAAATTCATTTATGGGATCAGTGGGAGACTTGGAATCCCTATTTAGGTTCGAGCGTAGGATGATTCAGTTGAACAATCATGCAAAAGAAGTAAATATGGAAATAAAATTGGTTAAAGGGAAATTAGCACAGCTGTCTGATAGTATTGAATTGAATACTTGGAGACGCAATAGAGCTGAATCGAAATATCAGGAAGCTCTGAAAACTTTAACTCTTAAAGAAACAGAGTTGAAGTCTATAGCTAGAGGTATATGCTTGAGTTATATGCTTGTTTTGGTTATGGTATTATATGGTTTATCCGATATTTATTCTGGTTTTCAGGGTTAGAAAAGAAGGTCAATGAAGCTAATGCACGAGCTACAATAGCAGAGGCTGAACTCAATGTTGCAAATAGCACAACAACAAATATAACTGAAGAGTTGAAGACTTCGGAAAAGAATGTATCTCTTAGCGTAGTAAAGCTTCGGGATTCGCAAACTCGTTTGAATGCTGAGACTTTTAAGCTCGAAGCTCGCGAACAGGAAATTGTAAAAGAACAATCAAAATCTGAGATGCTATTAAAGGAATTAAACGTTGAAAAAGATCAAAGATCCTGCTTGGATAAACAAGTAGAAAAATATCAGCAAAAAATTAAAGATCTTCAATCAGAAATTGATTATGGGCGTGCTTATACAAGTTGGGTGAGAGAAGATGCAAAGGCAAAAATTTCAATGTCATTCAATGCTGCATTGGATCGTGCTCAAGCCGATCCTTCTGTATTGAATGCTCGCGCTCCTGTCCCGAAGGTTCCTTCTCAACCATCCCGACGCACCAATTCCGAAGCCTAGTTTACTTGTTCTTTGTTCTAATGTAGCTGCATCTTTTGATATTCTTTTCCTATGTCCCGATCCTTTTGTATCTTTGAATTTTGACATACTTTAGTTGGAAACTTCATTTTGTGACTTTCTTCTATTGTGCTTGGATATGCTTTTAATATTGTTCCTGCATAAGAGATGACATTTTCGAAATGTTTAGGTTAATCATATTGTTTCATGAGTACAATGGATCGAAGTATATATACCTCAAAACATGTAATTCGAGATCCCACACATATGAAACAAACCCGGGCCAGGGGTAAGATACAGGGTTGGTCCCGAACGTACTTTGAAAATGATAACCATAAATAAGGTATTCATTCTTTATTAGAATCTCAAAATTATTGAAATTCTATAAGGACATTTACCTTTTTGTTGATATTACGATTGTATCGCTAATCGTAAGCGCTTTCCAGAATATGATGTTCCTGGAGTAATTGGATCATAATTGTGTCGCCTATCGAAACGTTTTCCAAAATATGGTGTTCCTGGATTTGAATTTTGATTATGTCGTTAATTATAGCGTCTTCCAGAATAAGGTGTTCCTGGAGTAATTGAATTTTGATTATGTCGCCAATCGTAGCGTTTTCCAGAATGAGGTGTTCCTGGAATTGACTGTTATTTTAAGTATGACTTCATAAAAAATGTTATCATCAGATAAAGTATTGAATACAAATTTGTATACCTGTATTGGCCACCATAGTTGTACTGTTAATCATGGATAATAAAGTTTTAAGTATTGTGCGTTCCATGGATGTTGTAGGATTTATCCTTGCATATTCCGAAGATAGTATGATCCTTGTCCCGCTGATGCTTGTATTATGTACGGACCATCCCAAGTTGGTGCGAATTTCCCTGCACTTTTGTCCCTATGGTATTTTGTGATTTGTCGTAAAACATATTGTCCTTGGACAAAGTTTCGTGACGAGACCTTTTTGTGGTAATTCCGTGCCAACTTTCTTTGATAATTTTCCATTTTCTGGAGTGCCACTTCTCTTTTTTCTTCTAAATCATCTAACTTTTGTAACATTAAACCTGAATTTAGATTTTTCTCCCATGTTTCTGTTCTAGTTGTAGGTAGAATGATTTTTGTTGGTATAACTGCTTATGTCCCGTAAGTAAGAAGGAATGGTGATTCTCCAGTGGATTCTTTTCTTGTGGTACGATACGCCCATAATGTGTTATGCAATTGTTCACACCATTGCTTGTAATGTCCATCCAATGTTTTCTTCAAATTTGTTGTGATTGTTTTATTTGTGGATTCAGCTTGTCCATTACTCTGGGGATAGAATGGTGTGGATTTGTGTTTCTGAATGTTAAATGCTTCAAATAGCATAACAATGTTCTTTCCTTGAAATTGCTTTCCATTATCAGAAACTATGGCTGCTGGAATCCCAAATCTGCAGATAATATCTTCAAATAAAAATGTGAACACATCGACGTCTCTGATTCGAGCTAATGCTTTAGCTTCTACCCACTTGGTAAAATAATCGGTGGCCACAATTAAATATTTTCTCTTTTTGGTCCCTTCAATTAACGGTCCAACAATATCTACACCCATTTCGCAAATGGCCATGGACTGAGTATAGAATTAAGCTATGTGGCAGGTGCTTTGATTTTCTTTGTGAATCGTTGACATTCTTCACACCTTCGTACCATGTTTTCTGAGTCCTTAAACATGGATATCCAATAATAACCTTGGGTTTTAGATTTTAATGCGAGTGAACGTCTTCCACTGTGGTTTCCCGCATCTCCATAATGTATTTCTTTGAGTATTCGTAATCCTTTCTTTTGTGATAAGCATCGGAATAATGGCCCGAGGAATGATATACGATACAAAATACCATCCCGAAGCTGGTAACTATCTGATTTGAGTTGAATTTTTCTTGCTTCTTTAGAATTTGAAGGCAATATTTTATCTTGTAGATATTGATGAATCGGAATCCTCCAATCTGGTTCAATTGGTTGATCATCTATTTGTTGGGGAATAGGCGTGGCAGTTTGTATTGCGGGATCATTAATTTCTTCTATCACATCTTCTTCTATGTTAAGTGCCTTTATCTGTATAGATGGTTCATATATTCTTCCGACTTTTATAGATATGATATTAGGATCGTTTACCATGGAGGAAATGAATGCCAGAGCATCAGCGTGTCGATTTTTGTCTCGGGAGAGATGCCGAAAAATAATGTTTGGGATTTGATTTGCTAAGGTTTGAACAAGGTTTTTATATTGTATTAAATCTTCATCAAGTGTTTGATATTTTAATTCGAGTTGTCGAATTACCAATCGTGAATCACTTGTGAGTCGAACATTGCTGATTCCTAACTCGATGATGAGCTTTAGAGCATGAACTACAGCTTCATATTCTACTATGTTATTTGTATGTTCTTCAAACTCAAAACGAAATGAATGTGTCATTCGTCCTCCCATTGGGACAGTAATCACAATGCCAATTTCCGCTCCTTCCTTATTTCGGGATCCATCAACAAAGACTTCCCACCTTTGAGAATTTGTTGAGTTCAGAATATCTTGTGGGTCCTCTTCCTCGCATCCTGGTAATCCTTTAACATATATATAAATAAATAAAAATGAATTATTAAAGTGATGAAAATTTAGTGAAAAAGTTTTAAATAAGTTAATTTCTTTTTTCCATCTATCGGACCTTGAATTTCATATTCTTCTTCAATCGGGAAATCCGCAAGGAAGTCAGCTAAAACTTGAGATTTTTGTGCGGTTTGCAACTCATAAATGATGTTGAATTGTTCTAGCTGAGCGTTCCATTTTGCAATCCTCCCTACTTTTCCTGTATTCTATAATACTGATTGTAACGGTGCCTTGCTCGGGACACGAACATAATGTGTGAGAAAATAAGTACGTAACTTCTCAGTGGCAAAGACCAATGATAAAATGAGTTGTTCGATTTTAGTGTAATTTCTTTCTGCTGAATGAAGGGTTTTGCTGATGTAATATATTGGTTTCTCTATTTTCTCATTAGTACGTACCATCACTGCGCTGATTGCATCTTGTGTTTCCGCCTATGTACAAAGTTAATATTTCTTCAGGTTCCGGTTTCTGTAATGCTGGTAATGTAGCCAGATGCATTTTTATGTTTTGGAATGCTTGTTCACATCGTTCGTTCCAATAAAATTTATTTTCTTCTTCAGTATATCAAAAAATGGTTTGCACCGTTTTGATGATCTAGCAATAAATCTGCTTAAAGCGGCCAAAGATCCATTTAATTTCTGTATACTTTTAATGATGTTGGGTGATGGCATATCTGTTATTGCTTGAATCTTTGCTGGATCAACTTCAATTCCATTTTTTGTAACCAAATACCCCAAAAAACGTCCCGAAGTAACACCAAAAATACACTTTTCCGAATTAACTTTCATCTTGTATTTTCGTAATGCACCAAAAATTTCAGTGAGGTCTTGTAGATGATTGATAGATAATTTACTTTTTACCAACATATCATCCACATAAACTTCTAGAATTTGTCTGATCCAAAGTTTGAATATTGCATCAACCAGTCGTTGATATGTTGCTCCTGCATTTCGTAATCCAAATGGCATCCTGGTATAGCAATACAACCCACGTGGAGTGAAGAATGCGTATGTTCTTGATCAGCTTCTGCAAGTGCGATTTGGTTGTATCCCGACTGACCATCCATAAAAGATAATGCCTCATGGCCTTCTACAGCGTCTACCAATTGATCAATATTGGGAAGTGGATAACTATCTTTCGGACATGCCTTATTTAAATTGGTGAAGTCTATACAGATTCTTACCCCACCATTCTTTTTTGGAACGATCATCATATTAGAAATCCATGTTGGATATCGTACTTCACGAATAAATCCTGCATTTAAAAGTTTTGCTAACTCTTTTTCTACTGGATCGTGATACTCCGGTGCAACCTTACGTATCTGTTGTCGAAATGGTATAGCATTGGGACGTATTTGTAATTCATGTTGTACAATATTTGGATCTATCCCGGGCATGTCTTCCATCTTCCATGCAAATATATCTACAAAATCACGAAGTAGCTTGATCAAACTTTGCTCCATATCTTCTTTCATCAATGTTCCAATTCACACTTGTTTAGGCGATTCTGTAGTTCCAATATTTATAATTTTATTTCTTCTACAGAAGTGAAAATTGGTTTAGGATTCCCGATCGAAGTTGGATTTCCCTTTAATTGCTATGAGGATCCTTCGAACTGCCAATTTGTTGAATTCTCTTGATTCTTACTGCTTTCTCCTAATTCATTTGTTGTTTTTTGTTCGATGTTTCTTTTCAAGTATTGATTTATCTCCTCTTCCTTTGCTTTGATTTTACGGTCTTTCTTCTTTTCCCGCTGTTGTTGTTCACGTTCTTCATTCATTCTTACTTCTGCCGTTATACAAAACTTTGCATCATCTTGATCTCCCTTAATCTCCATTTTCTCCTTACGGTGTTGGAAACCACAAATATTGATGATAAGTTGAAATTACACCTTTCAGTTGGTGTACCCATCGTCTCCCGATTATTGCATTGTACGGGGATGGAGCATTTACTACGCTGAATCTTGTCAAGATGTTAATTGGTCCAGCTGATACTTGCAAATCAATATCTCCTTCGGGTCTTGAAGCTATTCCATTGAACCCATAAATAACATATCGGGACGGGGTTAGCTGATCTTTTTTGAGTCCCATTTTGCAAAATGTGTCATAAAACAACACATTTAAAGAACTGCCCCCATCCAAAAGAATTTTTCTAATGTTCCACCCTGACATTAGCAATGTAAGAACCAAAGGATCGTTATGCATCTCAATTTCTTGATTTACTTTCTGTGCAGAGAAAGTTAAAGGGGATGCCATCCAGTCTTCCCAAGCTTCCGTTATTCTTCCTGATACTTTAAAAATTTCATGGTCCCGAATCCTCTTGCATAACTTTTTATTGATTGCAGCGTTCATAGCTGTATATCTTTCTTCTGAAAATAATATCATATTAATGGTTTGTTCATTATACGGAATATGCACTGCCTTGCCTTTGTCTAGTCTTGCTATTGGTTCAGGCCTTTGAATGTATTCTTTCAACTCTCCTGCATCAATCATTTTTTATACCAGTATAATAAAATTCCTGCAATTATCTGTTGTGTGCCCTTTATAACAGTGGTACTCACAATAATCTTTTGAATGTTGTGTGAACTCAGGTTGATTGCCTCTTGATGGTGGCCACTGGAAATCTGGTTTATTTTTTATGATTTCGAATAATTCAGAATATGATATATTGAGTTTTGTGAACACTCTTTCTTGAAATCGCTGAACAAAATTTTTGTTATCCCCTTGCGGTGGGCGCTTTGATTCTCTTGGTTCAGATTTATGAGGGAACTTCTTTTATTGTTCTGGTGATACTTCGATTGAATTTGTCCTTTTTATATTTCTTTGATTTCGCGAATTACTTCTCGGACCTTGTTCTTGCACATCTTACAGTCTTGCACATGTTTCTATTATTTCCCTGAGCTGTCCCTCAGTTTTGGGATTGTTACGATGAATTTCAATAAAAAGTTGACATTTCCGATCAACGATTCCCTATTTATAATGATTGATCGTTGTACCTGAATCTACATCTCCAATTGCTTGGCAAATTGTATGCCATAGGGCCGTATATGACCGAATCGTCTCTTCTGGACATGATGTAAGGGAATATAATCTGTCCACTCCCGAATCAACGGGCTTGTTGTACATCTATGCTTCGAGAAATTTCCTCACTAATTGTGAATAACATTGAATGGAACTTTCTGGCAACCTGTCATACCATAACAATGCTGAACCTTTCAAACTTGATGGGAAGCATCGGCACATTATTGGTCCGTGTCCGTCTCATCGTGACATCACTCGATTATAATATTTTAAGTGTGAGTAGGGTCCTTCGTACCATCATAACATTCAAATACAGGGATATTGTATTCTCTTGGCAATGGAACGCATGTCAACTGTTGAGCCAGCGGTCTTCGTTTAGCTTCCTTCATCACCTCTTCAATTCTTCCTCCTTCTTTATTTTTTAAACCTTTTATCTCTTCTTTCATTTGCTCCATAGTTTCAATACATTTTTGCCATTGTGCACGTTGAATTTCTTGATTTTCCCGTTGCCTCCTAGCCCGGGATGATGATCCTACTAATACCATTCTATGATCTTGATTTTCCCTTTCATTTCTGGGTGCATGCCTTCCAGAAATTGCTTCTTGACTTCGTGACCCTGTTGCTGCTAGTTTTTCCTCACGTTGAATCGCATTTTTCAAAGATTGATTTTCTTTTGTTAATAGTGCAATTTGATCATTACTGGCTCTTTGTTCTCTTCTTATTTCATTCATTTCTTTCAGCAAATTTTGAAGTTGATTTACTTTATTCGTGAATTCTCATGATATGACGATTTATTTTGAATAATGATATTTGGTGTTAATTCCTGATTAGGTATATGACTTCCTAAATCACTCTGTTGTTGTTCTGGTTCACTCTCTTCTTCCCTTTGTCTGTGATTTTGTTCGTCGTTACTGTCCTGATTTCCGGAGCCTGCTTCTTGAGACATATTTCTTCTGGATTCTTTGTTTCTTGATTGTTTCTTTTCTCTCTTGAATTCTAATAATCTTCCAAAAGTTAGCCACATAATTTCTTAACAAATTATTTAATAGAGAAAGAGTCAGACACTAATTTACTAACCTTTTAAAAATCTATCTATACTTTTAACAAAATAATTTGTATCATCTACCATAAATCTTTTAAAATTCATATAAAAGGAAATCAAACATTTAAACAGATCCATTCAAACTTAAAACTTTTTCCTTTCAATGACATACAATTTCCCTTCTGCATATCACATATAGGTTATTATGCAATAGAAAAAATCCATTTTTGAAAACACAAATACTAAATTTCTTTACTTTTTAAAAAAAAAAAATACATCAGAAAAATCCATTTTTCTTGAACAAGTAGGATAAATCCTTTGACACAGTCCCTGTTTCTAGCGCCAAATTGTTTATGCCAAAATTCTCATTGACATGAACAACCAATAAATTGATAAGATACAGTAAATAGAAAGATTTTAACTAACATTTTGATACACAGAATCCTCTTTAAAATCAATCAATTAGAAAGGTTTTGGTTAACCATTTATTTTCTTAACAAACATTTGATCAAATTACAGTCCCTTATTCCATATCTAATTCGTGATCTTTATAAGTACAGAAGATGAATCATGATCATGAAACTTTGAAATAATATCTAACACAATAAATACATACCTAATGATCTTCTCTTTCTTCTCAGATTATTCTTCCTTAGCTTATTCTTCTTTCAATTTTCCGACCCCCTCTCTGTTGAATGATCTCTTCTATTTATAGATTATCTAATGGGTCCCTCTTGTCCCGATACCTTCTTTCGTTCTCCTTATTATCTTTAGATCGGGATGATTGTATGGTTGACAGGTCATGCTCTTCACTTTTTGGTTCGTTACCTTGTATGATTAACACGTACTCTTCGTTCTTGGTGGTCCATTACCTTGTATGATTGACACATACTCTTCGTTCTTTGTGAATCATCTTTGTCCCGATCATAGGTGTCAACCATGCGGTTAAAGTAAATAAAAATAATTATTGCTTTTACTTTTCCGTTCAATAAGCATTTAATGCTATCTGTTTCGATCAGTGTGATACTACTTTCCCGATCTTATGTGTCAATCATGCAGGGATTTATTCAGTCTTTCACATCTGTCCTTTATTCGATCCTTCTTACGGCTTTGATTCTGTGTTTCTCGTTCTTCTGAGAACCACTGCTTCTTTCCTTAATCGTCTTACACGTGTCGTGATCCTTTTATTTCCTAACAGATTCCATCATGAACTTTCTCCTAATTCCACCTTCAGGACATACCATGCTCTCAAAACACATTTCAACTGCGTCTGGAGGTACAATAGGCTTGTATTTCATTAGTTTAGAGTATGCGGTTAACAGATGGAGCATATAATCATAAACATAATCCATCTTTAGATCCTCCTGGATGAAATTACTGGCTGCTGTTCCAATTTGCCGTACCTAATAAAAAGATTAGAACCAAGATAAGTATACCCCAAAGGTGGAAACAAATATTTGTTGAACTGGTTGAGTTTCGGAATCTGTCTACTAACTTCATCGCTAGACAACTCTGGCTCAAAGCTAATGCAATTTAACTTCTTAATATAACCGCCTAAAATCTGCCAAACTATTAATCCGCTAGCTAGCACCTAGGCGAACCGCACAGCATAGTCATGGTATGTATGGATGGCTAGGAAATCGAATGTCCTTTTAGTTCTGTACAGTAATCTTATATCCAGTGATAGTGTCAACTGTGGAAGTACTTATCATTAGAAAGAACGGCGGATAGGGACGGTGAGCAGAGTCGCAGAGAGACTCACAATTTTTTTTGTGGTTGTTGCCCCAGTCAACAGCAAACTTGATTGATCTGCACTTGTCATTTTCCTTAATTGGCCAGTAATGTTGCATTGCTACTAGACATCTTGTGAAGAAGTCATAGAAGAGAGGCTTTACCAATAAGGTGAGAGAATTACAAGCTAATATGTACTTTTCGCTTACAGACCAGCAAACCCCTTCTATATAAATTTTATACCTGCATATATTTTGCAAAACCCAAACTTGTTAGCTTAGCAAATGACAATCTAAATGATTACGCCAAAGCAAGCAATTTGCAATGCTACACACGCTAGTGCGCCAGGTAGTAGATTTAGCATGTAGATTGAGAATCAAGTTAGAATCAGTAGATTATACGCGTGATCTGACCTGTGAATGCATTGGTCTGCTAAATTGGATTGATGAAACCCTCCCCGATTCTCTTCACCCCAATCCTGCAAAGTTCAAATGCCATGGTTAGAATATGTGCACTGTGTAGAAAATGTGCATTAGGTTATAAATGTAATGTAACTCAGCAATTACTTGTCAGGAAATAAAAGTACTCTCGCTTTTATAGAAAGGAAGAGACATTAAAATAGGGAGACACAGATACTGTCCTTACCATGGGATAGAGACGAGCATTCCAATCCTGCTCCTCGGAGACATTGCATTTGATAAGATCTCGCCTGGTGGGAGCAACTTTAGGGCTCCCTGTTTAGGCCAAATATTCCTTTTGCTAAACAACCAATCAAACTCTTG
>JAJJMC010000341.1:762475-872980 GCA_023531435.1 Papaver californicum | reverse complement strand
TTATAGGGAAAAAGTCACCAACGGGTAGATTTTTGAAAAAAAAACCGTTGGAATTGGGTATTTTGAGAGGACGTAAATTCAGAAATTTTGAGATTCCCGTAGAATTTACGGTTGGGTTTCACCTCAAAACCCAACCGTAACAGATGATGAGGTGTTTTTACAATTTATTTACGGTTGGGTTTAGTAATCAAACCTAACCGTAAAATGATATTTTGAGTGAAATGTAGTTACGTTATGGTTGAGTAACCTAACCCAACCGTAACTTCTAGTGTTACTGTTAGTGTATATTTTACGATATTGTTACGGTTGGCTTTTTCCTTGAGACCCAACCGTAAGAAAGTTTGGTGTTTGTTCAATTTTTTGTTACGGTTGGGTTTAGTAATCGAACCCAACCGTAAATATGAATTTTTAGTATAGATTCTAGTTACGGTTGGGTTGAGTCATGGAAGCCAACCGTAAGAGAAGTTTTTAAGACAAAATTAGTTATGCTTGGGTTTAGTTCATTTTCTGATGAAATACCATAGTTGTAAAAAACCTTATTTTTAACATTAAAGGAAGAACTAAATGAAACGAAATACAGTAGATCATTAGATGATTAAACTTAAACACTTAAACACTTAATCATAACGGCGAAACTCAAGATATAAACTATGTTCCAAGATACGATAGCAATCTGTATGCTTGAACTCCTTCCCATATTTGATTTTATACTGCGCCCTAGCCATGACATGCTGAAAAAAATAAATCAATTATAAGTTTCATTATTTTAAAAAAAAATGGGAAGAAAGAACCATTTATTAATTGACACACTTACTCTTTCCACATTGGTTTCGTCGGGAAATGCTTCAACTCTCATTTTCATTTCCAGTTTTAGGTTTTCCATTTCTTCATACAACGCCTGAAAGCGTCCCTTGATGTTACTGATCGTCCTCCGATATCTATTCCCGTGTAATGCCACAAACATTTCAAACACACCCTTCCACCAAGAATCGTCCTCCTGACAGTCCATCCAATTTTCAGCTATATCAACGTTTCTATTGTTGTTATAGAAGGCTCTCTCGTAAGCGTGGTCTATCATGGTAACCCACCCTCGAATAATTGCAACATCTTCATCATTCGTGTATCGAACCATTTTAAATGGTTGAAAGGGTATGGCGAGAATGAGTTGGAAAGTCTAGAATTATAATGAGAATGAAAGGGATAGAGAATAATGAGAATTATAAAAGGAAATGTTACCTTTTATAGGGAAAAAATTCCCAACGGCTAGATTTTGAAAAAAAATAACCGTTGGAATTGTAATTTTTTTGTGACTATTGAGTGATAATTTACGGTTTGGTTTTGGCTTAGAACCCAACCGTAATATCTTATTGATTTTTGTGCAAATTATATTACGGTTGGGTTTTGGCTTAGAACCCAACCGTCATTTTTAGTGTTAGTTTTAGTGCGATGATCATTTACGGTTGGGTTATGTAATGTATCCCAACCGTAAAAAATATGTTATTTTATTGCAAATTATGTTACGGTTGGGTTTAATTATGTTACCCAACCGTAAACATAAGTTTTTAATTGGAATTTTATTTACGGTTGGGTTGTTTATTGAAACCCAACCGTAAATGATCATCTTCGTTTCATATATTCTTCATTTTTTATGGTTAAATCAATCTTGTATTTGTTTTGTGTTGGTGGGAAAAGTGGAAGAGAGATAAGAGAGTTTTAACCCAAAATTTTGAAAACACCAAAATGAGTGATTCTAGTGCCAAATTTGTGGAGTGTGAATCCTTGTATGATTGCCAAACTAAATTCTACATACCCATTGAGGGAGACCCAACAATATATGATTATTTGGATGGTAGAGAGGTTTTAAGTGTAAGTTGTGATGGTGAAACTAAAGCAAATGGAGATATTAGTCGTCAAAGTGAAGATACAACTGCTGAGAATAGTCAGGTATGATTCTAACTTATTCTCTTTTTCATTTTTTGCAGATATTTAAGGAACTGAAGTGCACAAAAAAAAAAAAATTTGTTACAACAGTATAGTTACGGTTGGGTTTCCTCAACAAACCCAACCGTAAGTATCCATTTGTGTTTCTGGAAAGTACAGTTTTACAGTTTTTCGGTTGGGTGTTTACCACAAACCCAACCGTAACTTATTACGTGCATGGGTATTTACTGCACTTGTTACGGTTGGGTTTTGGCTGCAAACCCAACCGTAACATTGGGTTGACTTCTTTCCTTATATTACGGTTGGGTATGACGATATTACGGTTGGGTATGACGATATTACGGTTGGGTATGACGCTATTACGGTTGGGTCCGATGCTTCTAACCCAACCGTAAACTTATTGGTTTTAGTGTTTTTTCTGACGCTTGGGCTTGATCTTTTTTGTTCAGGTCTCGGTTGTACCTCAACCAATGTATGATCAGCCTCCTCCAAATGATATTGAAACTATAGATACTACGGATCACTATTTGAACGACCTGGTAGGTTATAGATAAGTTGTTAATCCCTATCGACAATTGTCATAATGCCATTTTTTTTAACCTAACTTTATGTTTTTGGACCATGTAGACATGGGATAAAAAAGAAGATGCAAAGAAGTGGGCTACAGAACATGGGAAACTCATCATGTGTGTGCTTGTTTGTAACAACCAACAAAAACACAACCGCTTTCAAATGGTTTGTGAGTGTAGTGGACAATACACAAGACATGCAAAGAAGGGTACTGAGTATGTACCAAAGACGAAGATCAAACGAAAAACTTACACTAAGAAGACGGGATGTCCTTTCAAACTTCAATTTCATAAGAACAACGAGAATAAGTGGTTCTTGTCTACAGTTGTATGCGGTCGTCACAACCACCTACCACCAGAGACTTTGTTAACGCATCCTTCTATGGCCCGGCTTACCAAGGAAGAAAAGCTCATCGTAAACGATATGACGGATAAGCGTTTGAAACCCAGTGATATACTCGGGCACTTAAAGAATATAAACTCAAATAATGTGTCTACGTTGGAGACAATCTACAATGCCAAAGCCAAGTTGAAGCGTGAGAAATGGGAAGAAAGGGACCTGATCCAACAACTTTTGTACTTGGGGGAGACAAAAAACTACACCATGTTTCACGAAGAAGATGAAAATAAAGAAATTAAGCATATTATATTGGCTCATCCCGAGTTTATAAAGTTAGCACGGTGCTCCCATCAAGTGCTTATGATGGATTGCACGTACAAAACTAACAAGTATGACCTCCCGGTTTTGAATGTTGTAGGGCAAACTTCTACCAAGTCCCCGTTTAGTGTTGCCTTTTGCTTCTTGAGAAACGAGCTCGAAGAAAGCTATGTGTGGGCATTGGAACAAATTAAATTATTCTACGTTGAAGGTTATACCCCTAAGGTAATTATCACCGACAAAGAACAAGGCTTGATGAATGCCATTGCAAGGGTATTCCCAGATGCTCATCATCTTCTTTGCACGTTCCACTTGTGGAATAATATTCAAACCAAGTGCAAAACGATTATTCGGCCAACAAAGAGAAGCGAGATGGAGAGAATTAATAAATTGCCGGTATCAGAACAAGAAGCGGCCAAAGAAAAATTCAAGGAGGATGACAAGTTGGTGGAACTAAAATGGGGTAGTTTCCAAACTGAATGGGATGCTTTGACATGGTCTATCACCAAGGAAAACTATGAAGAAAATGTTCGTATGTTATGCTTGCATTGGAGTAATTATCCAAAAGTTGTGAACTATTTGGTGGACAATTGGTTGAATCCCCACAAAGAGAAGTTTGTAGCGGCGTTCACAAACCAATATAGGCACTTTGACAACCAAGCTACAAGTATCGTGGAGTCATCTCACAACAGAATGAAGAAGAAGCTTCATAATTGTGATGGTGGGTTTGTTACGGTCTTCGAAGCGATGCACGATTATTTTGTCCGTGACCTTGACAGAGTTAAGGAATCTTTTGAAAAAAGCCTTTCTAGAAAACACGTCAGCTATAAAGACGAACCATTGCTCCAAAGTATTTTTTATAAGGTGTCGCATTGTGCTATTGAGAAGATAATGTACGAAATAAAGCACTATAGATTGGGCAACTTACACGGAGAAGAAGAGTGTGTTTGTCCTAATATGTCAAGTTTGGGACTTCCCTGCCGGCATATGATGCCCAAGTACGAAGAAGACGGTGTGATCCCAATTCAAGATATTGATCCGTTTTGGCAACAATTGTCTTTCGATGAACCCATCGTCGAGCAAGATTTTGGTGCATCGTTTGCCGACACCCACGTTGGAAAGGCTATAGCTAAGAAATACGATACATTAAATAAGGCGCAAAGGCAAATTTGGTTGACAAACTTGAGTTACTTCGTGTTTCCGCACACAAGGTACTCTGTGAAGGAACCAATTAGAGGGAAGAGAAAAGGTAGGCCTTCTACCAAAGAATCGAGGGCCGTGGGACGGAAAAAAGCTAGGGAATTGCATGAAGAATCAAAGAAAAGAAACCCTTGTGCATTTGAGCATTTGCAAAATGAATATGAAGCAGAGGATGAGAAGGAGGACGATGCTCAACGAAAAATAAGTCGAACGGAACAAGGGGGACCAAGTGTAGTAGATATTAAAGGAAAGGGTCCCGCGGTTCCCACTCAAGATAGTTCAACAATTGAACTTGGTGCCAAGGGAAAAGTACCTCCACACCCAAACTCAATAAGAGTAAGTATGAAGGAATTAGCAAGAAGAAAAAAAAGAGTTAGTATGAAAGAATTAGCAAGAAGAAAAGAAAAACTTAAAAGCAATACATTAGTAGTTGAAGAGCCATATACGATCCGGATTGCAAGAGGATTGATGCAATTTCCATCTAACTATTTAAGAAATGAGAATGGCAAAATCGTCCGAACCGAGCAAATTATTTATGAAAATTATATGTCATCGTTCCCAGCTTTTTTTCGTCCCTACATAAAGGCCACCGACGATGTTGCCGGTGATGGAAATTGTGGATACCATGTATTCATCGAACAAGTTGGACCATTTAGCGGAGCAGCAGGGTTGGGTATGGACGAAGTAACTTTTGTAAGGCATAAGTCAGCGGTTGAACTACGCTCTTACCCGGATATATACAAGCCAATGATGTGTGCATATAGAGACGAAGAGTCGTTGTTAAACGAGGAGTTCATTGCTCTCGAAAGGCGTTTAATAGGCAATAAGAATTGCACTAGTGAGTATTGGATGAGCATGCCAATATGTGGCCAAATCCTTGCCAACGCTTTTAATTGCGTCATCCATTATATCTCAAATGGATATTGTTTAACATTTGCACCAACAAGATCAACATTTGTCGAACAATTGGCAAATAGAAGATGTGTGATTAGGCTGGTGCAGAACTGCCATTTTGTTGGTCTAAAGTTGAAAGAAGAAAGTCCATTACCCCCTTTACAGGATGGGTACGACGGTGATATCGCCAAGTCTTGGTGTCACAGATTCAAGCACAATTTCGAACTCTGGAAGGCATTAAAACCCTCACCGACATTTCAATTCATATCATTTGTTTCTGAGTCGGAGTCAGAATGTTAATATGTATGTTGGAGGAATCATAATATGAATATAGTTTTTTGGAATATAAAAATTTGAACTATCATATGTGTTACTACAAAATGTTTCCAGGTTTACGGTTGGGTTTTTAGTAAAAACCCAACCGTAAACTAGTCACTGAACAATTATAATAATATTACGGTTGGGTTTTGAGTGAAAACCCAACCGTAAACCCTCCAGTTTAAATTCACTCAGGTTTACGGTTGGGTTTGTACTCAAAACCCAACCGTAAACCTGTCACTTTTACGGTTGGTTTGTGAGTACAAACCCAACCGTAAACCTGGATGAATTTAAACTGGAAGGTTTACGGTTGGGTTTTCACTCAAAACCCAACCGTAATATTATTATAATTAACCTTTTTTTGGAATTTCAATTCACTCAAAACTGGGTTCAAAACACAAAATTTATGTAAACATCAAATTTTTGCCCACATTACAACCCATGAAATCATTAAAGTAACCTGGGATACAATTGAAATTAACACTAAAAAACCTAAATGGCATTACAAAAGAACTAATAAATAGGTTTGCGAGTGAGCAAAAAGTCTTTTAGGATGTGATAATAAGGTAGGTATAAAAAGGGCCATATTTTCCATCTCCTCCATTCCGCAAGAGATCTCTGTAACACCTCATCATCGGTTTCACCCCTAAGTCGTAGTTGACCAATAATACGAACTAATGCCATAAAATTCTTCTACGTATCGGTGTATAGTGTTATATCGACAAATCAACTTGACGTGATCACGGTTATAAGGGTTGCCGGTTTCAGAACAAAAGTTTTCATGGATTGTTTGCCAATAACTCGGACTCGTTATACCACTTTGCCTTCTTTCTTCTCCTCTTTTTGGAAAACATAATACATAGTTGCGGCAAATACATAAATCTTCTTCCAAAGAAAAATCTGGATTTTTAATGCCAGGTTGACCCATGTTCCACTATTTGGAGATGATTGTTGTAACATAAAGGTTTATTTTTAAAAAAAATGGATGGAAAGGATATGTACTCAACTATTCCACTTATAAACCAGAAGTATAACGGTTATATTTTGAAAAAATAGGTCGTACAAGGTTTGAACGGCAGTATTTGAAAACCCAAAAAAAATATTATTCAAAAACGACCCAAAACTTTCCACAAATAGATTTTACGATTGGGTTTGAAAATAACCCAACCGTAATATCATAGGGGAATTATGTTTTAAGGTCTTAAACCTTACGGTTGGGTTTCCAGCCAATACCCAACCGTAACCGATGTTTTTACCTTTGAGTTTTAAGGTCAAATTTGGGTTTCAAAATGGTAAATTTGAACTTATTCAATCTTTTTAACTAGATAAAAGGTAAATTGGGTCATTCAAACAAAGAAAAAATGAAAAACAAACAAATTAGAGAATCAAAATTAAAGTTATCCAGTAGAATTTACGGTTGGGAATGACTGAAAACCCAACCGTAATATCCTAGGGAATTTACCAAGTTGAAACCATAAACCTTACGGTTGGGTTTCCAGCCAATACCCAACCGTAACCGATGTTTTTACCTTTATGTTTTAAGGTCAAATTTGGGTTTCAAAATCATAAATTGAACTTATTCAATCTTTTTAACTAGATAAAAGGTAAATTGGGTCATTCAAACAAAGAAAAAACGAAAAACAAACAAATTAGAGAATCAAAATTAAAGTTATCCAGTAGAATTTACGGTTGGGTAATGGCTGAAAACCCAACCGTAATATCCTAGGGAATTTACCAAGTTGAAGCCATAAACCTTACGGTTGGGTTTCCAGCCAATACCCAACCGTAACCGATGTTTTTACCTTTGAGTTTTAAGGTCAAATTTGGGTTTCAAAATCATAAATTTGAACTTATTCAATCTTTTTAACTAGATAAAAGGTAAATTGGGTCATTCAAACAAAGAAAAAACGAAAAACAAACAAATTAGAGAATCAAAATTAAAGTTATCCAGTAGAATTTACGGTTGGGAAATGGCTGAAAACCCAACCGTAATATTCTAGGGAATTTACCAAGTTGAAGCCATAAACCTTACGGTTGGGTTTCCAGCCAATACCCAACCGTAACATTATTCTTTCATATAAACGGTTGGGTTTTCATCAAAAACCTAACCGTAAAACTGTAGTATAAAAATGTGACAGTTCTACGGTTGGGTTTTGGCTAGAGACCCAACCGTAAACCTGTCTTATTTTTCATTTTGCCAGTTTTACGGTTGGGTTTATTTCTGATACCCAACCGTAATAATAATGTGACTGGGTATTTTTACCGGAAAAATATAAGTTTTTTGGTTTCCAACTTCAAATAACTGGTAACTAAATTTTGGCGACTGATTTTTCATTTCACGTCCATGTTAAATTCAAATTTCAAATCTAACTTCACAACACACATACGTTAAACTTTGTTGTCCATAGACATAGAGTTAGGGAGAAGGAGGAGGGGTAGGTCGATGACTTTGACAAGCTCTTTTTTTGCTCCTAACATTACGATGAGCAGCACCGCCACGAGTACGAGCTCCAACACGACCGCCTCGAGTACGAGCACCACGTTGAGCATCCCCGGCTTCATCATGTGTCTCTTCATCCGATGCTTGGGGCTCTCTCCTAGTAGTACTCGCATCTGTAGTCGCGCCTCTTGTACTGGGTCTACTCCTCTTTAAAGTCCGCTGCACATCCTCAACTTCATGATGAACCTCCCTAATCAAAGCTTGGACTTGGTCACGCGTCCTCACATCAATTCTGCTTAGGCATGGATTAATAGAGTCCGCCAATGCAACGGCTTTCTTTTTCTATTCACATATGGAAATTAAAGTAGGATCAGTGTTTAATAATAAATCTTAAAAACATTAATAACAAAAATAATGTACGTACCAAATTGAAATATGCCTTCTTCCAGAAACCATCTCCTGTGTTGATTGCCAGAGTCTCCGGATCATTGTTGATGATAGTTGGATGACCAAAATGGCGATACCAATCCAAGTAATCTCCTGCAGCCTCTTTTGTGCCCGGAGAGGGAGTTAACTCATTCCTTTGGACTTGGTATTTCGGATCATTGCGGTTATTCCAAACCGCGACTGAAGGCGTTGGCTCATAGTTTAACACGATGTTTGGCCCTTCGATCATCGACCCATTCACACACAATTTAAACATTTCCAGTGTAACCGTTGTTTGGACGTATCCATATTGGCGGAGAGTTCGCCGGGGGTTGGACATCACGTACCCAAACGGATGGTACAAAGGGCCGTTGTAGCCTGCCACGTCCGACAATCGTCGTAAATCTTCAACATGTCCATCACCCTTTATGCTAATCTTCACATAAGGATCGAAAACAACATCTTCGACCGTGAAAGCATCAATTTCTTTTCTCATCTTTGCTATGAGCATTTCTTTATATTTTGCCTGCGTCCCGGTGAAGACGAATTTCTTTCCCGTAGGTCCATTAACATCAACGCTTGTTTGAGGAGCCAGTCTGGGAAAGTGATCGTATACCCATGCCTATAAAGATAATTAATATTAATATAAGAAAATGAAAAAAAAAAATTAAAATTGAACATTCAAATTCAAACAATAAATTACCTGAAGCAGACCGGTATTACCGGCAATCTCAGTTCCCCTGACCCTCGAAGCTTTTCGAAGGTTAGCAAGTAGGTAGGCCAGGGTGGCAGTTCCCCACGAGTACTGATGGGTCATCCCGAGATCACCCTGAAGCCATTGTAGATACTGGACGTTCACCCTGTTGCCCGAGTTGTCACCAAAGAAGATGGTGCCGAGCATATATAGCAGATAAGCTCTGGCTGTTCGAATGGCTCTGGTGTCATCTATGACGACCCCAGCCATTTCCAACTTCGCGGTCCCTCCAAACTTCTCCCGTAGTGACCGCAGCAATATTTTCTTGCTCATGTATTGAACTTTCTTCTTTGGCATCCCCGGTTTATCTCCAGTCACCAATTTAAATTCCGATTCAGCTTCGGTCTTCTCCCATCCAAGTGTTTCTTTGACAAGTGCATAAATATCACTCCAGGACATGTTGTTGTCAAAACCCTCAAACACAGATTTACCTTCCACCTCCAGCCCTAGAATTGAGTGGACATCATCCGGCGTTATAGTCATTTCGCCGAATGGGAGATGAAACGTATCGGTCTCAGGCCAATAACGTTCCCTGAACGCTGCGCAGACGACGCTGTCATACTCCCACATTGAATTTGTAATTCCGGGAGCTAACCCGGTACCATATACAAGAATTTGTACAGCCGTACATTCTTCAGTTAAGGGCCAATGTTGTGCCCTTTGACGAACCAATTTCTTGATCGCCTGTGTATGATCCTACAAAGAATAAAAAAAAAATTGTTTTACTTACACAAGTTAACAAACCAAAATTTAACAGAATAAGAGAAGTGATTAGAATAATACCTTGGTCGCTGCAACTTTGGCAGCCCATGAATGGGGATAACCAAATAATATTGCTGATTTGTCTGGGGCCTCACCCCATAGTCCTCCATTCCTCCTCTTAGGCCACAGTTGATGTTCGGCCTTTTCTTTGGGAATTTCTTTGGCAACCACCCTTTTCTTTGCCTTTTCTTTTCTAATTTCTTTACCTTTGCCTTGAGGGACATGTTGTTCTCTGTCCCCCTCTTCTTCTTCTACTTGTTGCTCTTGTGGTGGTTCTCTAATCACAAGAGAACCTCTGGGTGTTGGTAGATCACCCAAGCCTTGGAACACATTATATTCCTCTTCTGCAATTTGAGGATCACTACCACCACCTACCTCAAAAGAGGGATTATGGGTCTTGCTCACGCCTCTCTTCTCAACCCCTAAATGCTTTCCGTGGCGAGGGGTTGGAGTGTGAGAAATAGGTGTTAAATTATTACCCCTTTTATTCTTCCTACAACACACAACCAATACAAGTTAGATAATTTCCAAGCAATTCAACTTCAAGTAAAAAAAATTGACTACACAGGAAAATTTACGGTTGGGTTTTTGAGAATAACCCAACTGTAAATGTTCTTCCATATGTTACGGTTAGGTTTTAACAAAAACCCAACCGTAACTTACATGTAACTGACTTGCATATCATTTTTACGGTTGGGTTTTTCTTAAAACCCAACCGTAATACGAAAACATAAATTTTAATGAAATATTACGGTTGGTTTATTCTCAAAACCCAACCGTAAAGTATATAAAAAAAATTATCCATATGTTACGGTTAGGTTTTAAGAAAAACCCAACCGTAATTTTCTAACAAAATTTTTATGCAAGCTAGTGTTACGGTTAGGATTTTCTCAAAAAATGGCGCAAATTACTTACGGTTGGGTTTTCTATTGAAACCCAACCGTAAAATCCTAAACTATTCATCTTCTTCCATTTAATTTACGGTTGGGTTTTGAAAATAACCCAACCGTAATACTCAAGAACACCAAATGTTACGGTTGGGTTTTGAAAATAACTCAACCGTAATACTCAAGAACACCAAATGTTACGGTTGGGTTTTGACACGGACCCAACCGTAATATCAACTGTGTCCAACATTTTTTCCCCAAAAACATGATCAAACAAGCGAATAAATCAATTACAAGTTCTAAGAATAACATGGGTTTGATTCAATACCTTAGATACACCATTGTTGGGTTTTTCTCTGCTTGATTTTGCGAACGGTTATCGATTTCTTGTTGAATCTCTTGATTAGGTTGCCCTGAAAAGTGTTCATTGCCATCACTACTACCTTGAATTCCTTTAGTATGGTTCTTCATCTCGAATTGTTTTGTTGATTTTAATCGACGATGAATTTGCAAATCGGCGATGAATTTAGATGGGTTACGGTTGGCTTTTTCTTTTGTTTTGTTTTTGAAAGTTATGAAAATTTTGGAAAGAAATTAAAAGAGTTTAGGTTTTAATTAGTAGAAGGGTAAAATGGACATTTAACTTTACCCCCTAGGACATCCCTTATCGTAAAATTGGATCACCTTGGCTCAACTAGGAGCCCCTCTATTGATGTGGGAGCCCCTATATCATGCTTCTATAAAAAAGTCTCATTACTAGCATGTGATATCATTTTATATAGGATAAATAAATTATAAATATTTTGATCGTTAGATCGATCAAATAGTGCCCCATTAATAATGGGACCCTTCATAAATCGTGGTAAAAAAACAGAGACCGTAAACTAAACAAAAAATCAGATTGTGCTTTCAAGGTAAAGGGGTACGTGGATTTGATGGGACAGTTTAACGTGTCTTTTTTGGGGTGCCCTTAATTGGCATAAGGGATTTGATGGGAATTGTGGGTTCTGGAGGACAGATGACGGAAAAGAACAGATGCTTCAAAAGTAGTTGCATGTATCTGCACATCTGATGAGTGTCGAATCCACCGATGGACATGGTGCTAAAGTTAGTTCTGGTGGTGAGAGTAACAGTTTTCAGGTAATATTACTAAATGCAGTCAGGAAATGGCAGACACTATTAGAAAATGATATCGCTTTTATGGTTGCCGAGGAAATTAGAAATGTAAACAGTTTTTTATTTGAGCAACGCTATGATATAATTGAAGCATTATCAGAAACAACATCTTAAAATTAGAGATGGTACTCCACAAGATCACACAGACAAAATTGAGAAGAAAAAAACGTTAAGATTAATTCATTAAAATGTGAAAAGAATTGAATGTTCTATTTTAAAAACTTTTTCAAGAGGTGTGAAGTAATCTATTATATATTGGTATAAAGCATTCAATCGTGAACCAAAAGCAAAATCCATCTGCACTTGTTAAGCTCTTAACCCAATCAAGCCCAATGTTTAATCCTGATAGTACTTCAAGCTACAGAGTAGAATTCCTTAACATCAACATTTAAGTGATCAAAAAACTCAGGACAAGTTATTAATTCAGCAGAATAATCATTCACTGGATTAACCTAGGAATATTTTTTTAACAAGATCAACCAAGAACAGGAGACGAATAATACCTAAATTTCTGGCCACGGTGTTTGAAGCTATAAGAAACACTCGACGTCCATTTCCATGTATGAGCATGGGAAGTTGATGTTGAAATTGCTCAGGACCTGATATTTCACAGAGGAATAATTCATTAACTCATACGTACTATCACCACAAAATACTAGCAGAACGATTCAGTTATATACGCCCATATTAAATTAAGAAACAACATCACTGACAGTGTTATGATCAAAAAAGCTGATTTGGAAAACAAAACCATGAAAAAAGAAGAGATGGAATAAGATTGTTGTCATAAGTAATGGATTAGCTTATCCGTTGCTTCTTGTAATTTGTCTTATTTAAGCGGTTTATCCAGGATAGTCAGAAAGAGGAAACAATTCACTGTTATGGCCTACAAGAATTTTTCCTTAATTTAGAGGGAGCTGTTTTTCTAGCGCTCCAGCCAAGTTGTTAGAACGAGGAAAATGGCATCTGAAGAATCAGCAACAGACTTTCAGATGGTAAATTGCGCATATTAACTTATGCATGAGTAAACTGATATGGCATGACGTTCATTTTTATAGGCAAGTTCAATATCAAGTAGATGTTGCCCATGTCTTCTTAGGCATGTAACATGAAGCTACATGGTATGATTTGTAACTTGACATTCAACATACCAACTCGAATTAGTACGCCTTGATGTACTGAACTAGGTTACTACTCGTCCACAGATAACCTTCAGCAGTTTCGATTATGACAAAAGAAGGGGAAAAAAAAGGAATTACAGGAAACGGTGGATGAAGGATCTGACTGTCATCATAAGTTTTCGAAAAATGATTAATTACCTTCGGATGCACGATACCGAGAGTGCCGACCTGCTTTCCATTTAGAATGATGCTGGCTTCTCTTCCCGGAAGGAATGCAGTACCCTCAGTCTCCTTGAATGATACATTTTAGGAAAATAAGTTAAGAAGCAAATAAAGAACATAAAGAAGCAAAAAAACAATACATATCGGAAAAAAAAATAGAGTAGCAACCAATCATTACTTTTGATGCAACTATAAAGTAACCAGTATTATCTCCAGCCTGAGGGTCCTCAATCCAAGGTACATCAACAATTTGCATGATTCTTTGCACGAGACCACTAATTTCCTGAAAAATCATAAGAAATTACTAAGAAAAATACCAAGAAAAATAGAGTGCACTGCCACATTAACTAAGGTTTTAAAAGGAAACCATGAATCTATGCTATCGCTTAAATTTTTTGGGGTTTTCTTGCTTATTGTTTTATAAACAAGGAATCATAAACAGATGAAAACAACCAACAGAGTATTTATAACTTGGACTCGATAGCAATGGAGCCAGCTACATAGTTTCCTTCTGTGGTATTTAATTTCTTCAGATTGGGAAAGCTAATAACTAAAAGAAACAACACAATGGTGATAATGAAAGTTCCTAATTTAAACGGTTGCTAAAATATTCAGTTCCACAGCTTTCACATTAAGAGAATCACTTATACAGCTGTGCAAATAATTTCGAGATCATACCTCGTAGCCAGAAGATTCATTACAATACAGAGCTGCAACTTTTCGACTATTTTTGGCACCAACATCTTTGGTATCATCTAGAAGCACAACATCACCCATTTCGAATATCTACGAAAACATAATAAACAGTATCAGACTCATATGCACCATGTAGCATATAACTTTACTCATGTAAATACAAGAGCTAAGTAATCTTAGCATATTGTGAGCAAGGTGTTCTCTCATAACTCAATACACAATCTGTAAATGTTTATGGTTGGCACAAAAGTTTTGTACTTGAAATTGAAATCTAATCAAAAAGATAAATCAACCATATACATCAGATAATCCATAAATTTATTAGAGAATATGAATTGATACCTTTATGGGCTTAGGATGGTGGTTGTTCTCTCTAACAGTTTTCAGTAACCCTGACATAAGACTTGTTCGAGTAGCCTGGGGAAAAAGCAGGATTAGGCGATACACTTAGAAGTCAAAAACACTTGAAAATACTTGACACCAGGACTAACAACACATAGTAAAGCATTGCAGATGCAGTTTTTAATCGTTTTCAACCTGTAGCATATGCATCTTATCTTGAAGGCTTGACATTAAAACATTATCAGTCTTAAGTTCAAAGTCGTAGGAGACATAATTGAAATATATTCGTAACACAGAGGTCACGACTTCCAGCCTAGAAGTATCAATATTTTAATGAAGGTCGATGCTTGTTTCTTAAATTAGGAGTCAAGTTTTCCCGAGGTTATAAACATAGAAAGGAAGATACTGCAAATAAAAACCTTGTGTCTAGATAATCTACAAGATTCCAGTTCCTGGTGTGTGATCCGATACTCAACACAAGTGAATGGGGTCTCTACTGCGTGGCTGCAATTGAGAATCAGATACGAGACTAATAATCAGCAAGTAAACAAACCTCAAAATCCGATGAACGAGGGTTTGCAACAGTTGCAGATGTTTTGTCATCCTTTCTGTTCAACATGGAGAAATTTTCTTCATTCGAACACAATATCCATGTCAGCACCTCCGTGAACCCAGCTGCCACTATCTACGTAAAGAACAAACACTATATATAAGGCTCTAAAAAGCTAGCAAGAAGAGAAAGGTGCAAAATAGAAGAGATCCGCAGATTCTTTAACAATCGTGCAGGCTTTTTTTTTTATTATTTTAAATAGGAAAGGAAAATCGTGCAGGCTGAGAAAGATGTATTTGTTAAATTTCTCGGAATTGTACACAGAAAGTTATACCTGCCAAGGGTAAACAGGAAAATACAACTAGATGATGAACAATCTTAATGAACTTATTATTTCATAACTAGCCTTTCAAACTGGGTCTCACTAAGTATCTAATTGATGCAGACTTGTTTGTGATCACTGATCTGTAATACATATTGGGAAAGGATGTCCAAGTTGCTAAAGCTATATGGATACTTTTGTTACAAATCTTATTTTGATATTGACTATTGGTCCCTCAACAATGGAATCTTATCTAAATAAGACAAGGTCATCATTGCCTAGAACAAGTTTCATGTGGCCCCTTCATTGCACAGATTGTTTGTGCCTAAGAAAATGAAGGCAATGAGCTTCGTAGAGTAACTAAGAACCAGCAACTATGCCAGTGCCAGTCCTTTAGTAGAGGCAAATAATGAATCAAGTAAAACTATAAGGAACCACAATGACAGCAACCGATTACAAATTCTTTTGGCTGTTACATCAGAAGGAAAAATATATCAAAGAAAAACTGATTCAACACTTCCTATTCCAGTACCTCCAATCTGAGAAGGTAGCTAAGCTGACTGAGCGGTTGCTGCCTTCCTTGTGTTGAGAGCACAGGCTGTGTTCTTGGGATATTATTGAAACCATAGGCAACGGCAACATCCTTACAAATAAAAACAAGCAGAATAAAATCCTTGTAACTTGTAAACATACAAAAATGTCAAGCATTCACAGACTGATGTTTCCCTGAAATAGAATCAGCAGTGTATACATGTCAAATACCTCTGCCACATCACAAGCTTCAAGAACATCACTTCTGGTTGGAGGTACAGACACTCTGATGATGGATTTTTTGTCACTGGATATTTCCTCCGCACGCAATTGCATCTTAGTTAACAAACTGGTAACCTAAAATTAAGGAATGGTAGTTTGAGATTTAGTAGCAAACAAAAGCTCAGGTGCTCAAAGAGCATCCAATTTGGTTGTTGCAAAAGATATAATAGCACCGACAGGCCTCGGCATAATATATATGACCATGTTGCTGATAAAATAATACATTATTACTTACTACAGTTGAAGTCGCTAAACCAGACACACCTTAAGGTTGCTAAAAACACTAAAAAAATAAATATCCCCCACCTTCAAAACCACAGTCAAATCAAGTTCTCAGCCAGAACCAGGATATACTTCCATAATCCGATAGGCAAGAAGAAAATATGTCAAAACATGTTTCAGGGATTACATGAACCCCACCACTTTGAATGAATGTAACTCCTAGATCAACAACTCTAAGCAGCCCGCCAGCCCCATCTTAAAGCACGGAGGTACAAGTTGTTAGGATACCCTAGAAAACTTCCACTGGCTGGTTCAACATGGTTTAAACATCAGACTTATATAGATCTACTGATTCCTACCAAACCAGCCAGTCAACTGCAACCTGACCATAATCCATGGTTGGTTCAGGCCAGTTGAATTATCTGGATTGTCAGGTATACACAAAATTATGATTAATTAGGTCTGTGTTTCCTTCAGCTCTGCCTACATACCCTCTGCTACTCTGTCCCTGGTCTATGTCATATTAATTTTCTAAGAGGAAGCTTACAGCTTACTAACTGAGTTTCCTGGTTAAGAACTATGTGGGCTGCAACAAACCACGGCAGTATTACCAAGGACTTGACAAATGTATACCTCATTAACAAATACAGTGAGCACATTGAACTAAACTTAGAGAAATTTTGTATGCTGTTATACCTGCCTTGCATCCAGTGAAACACCAATTCTACCGGTGATTTTCGTCAAAGGAACTTCCATATCGAAGGATGACAGGTCAGGAAAAACACATGACTCCCCATTGGAGCATATTACTTCAACAGGCTCAACCTCAAATTTTCTTTCGCAGTACACTGAAAACATGCTCACCTGTGTGCATATCAAACAAAACAGATAAGATGCAAAAGAAGGCAAGTAAATCATAATAGAAACTTCCACACACCATCATAGCTCACCATTGTGTTCAATACAATTTTTGCCTTGGTCAAGTCAGTTGCTGTACATTCAATGAACACATTCTTAGTTCGTAGCGTTATAGCAGATCGCGAACCATTAATAATTGGAGGCAAAGATAGAACCGTTCTGCATAAAGAAACTTAACTTTTAATGAACAAAGAAATTTAAAAAGGAAAACTACAGTATTATCGATTCTACACCAAATGGTCCGTCTACCTGTTGGAATCATATATGACGGGGTAAACCGGTGAATCCTCAATTATATGTAGAAACTTCTTCAGCTTCATATCAGACTGAGAGAAATAAAATAATACATAAGAGGAAATTAACCCCCAAAAAAACAAACCAAAAATCGCAAGATAATATGTTCAATTGGTATAGCTAATCCTAAAAACTCAGTAATACAAGACTACAAGTTACAACTTGAAGCTTAGACAGTGATAGAACTTAGAAGCATTGAAAATGACGCATCAGTAGTACTTACATTATAAAACTTCATTAGCTCATCCGCCCTGAAGCTTTTGTCCTACCAAAAAGCAACTTACAATTGGTCAATGATATTGTTATCCAGACTCAAGCAGCTCCAGGATTAAACAAAGAAAATTCAACGAGGTTTAAGAGATCATAGTTCGTGATACTGAAGCATGGCTGCATGAAAAAGAAGCAAAACAAAATACTTGGAAACAGGGAGATTTTATACACCACAAGCTGTTCAATAGTCAATAACAACAAAGTGAGTACAATGCACCCCGTAAAAAAATTGTTGCCAACAGGTGAAAAGTGATGTGAAAGATGAAAAGGGGAAAGCATGTAAAAGTTGGTCACTAAAGTCAATTTTATGGGAGTATGTAAGATTCAAGACCAAAACACAATATTGATACAGAGGTGGCATTGTAAGAAAAAGAAAGTTCCACAAGCATTCTCAATAACATAGCTGACTAAACAAGCATAGCAGACAAGTATACCATGCAATAAGCCTGCAACAAGGGAAACAAATCAAGAATGGAAAGAGTAATGCTACATTGCTACTGACCAAACTAAGCTTTTAAAGGTGACGTGAGCATTTCAGCCAAACAAATTCTAGGAAGTTTATATATACGGTATTACTCCAAACATTTTAACGCTTACCTGCTTTAGTGGCACGAAATTTATCTCTTCAGGTGAGAGAGCCTGAAAATAGAGAAACAGACTAAGTAAAAGATGCAGCAAGGCAGCTTAGCATTGTAGTACACGGAAACACACTCTCAAAAACAATATGCAGACCTAGATAAGGTAGCAGGAACTAATAATCAAGAATCATACACATTATCCATAGTGAAGAGTACCTCATATGTGAAAGGACCTTGTAATGTATCCAAATCATGAGTGCCAATGGCAACTAGAGTTCTCCTCCTGAACAATATAAGACTAGTTAGCTTTTCCAGTCAAGAGATTTAATAATTTTGCAGAAGTAATCATTAAACCTCAGTAATCATATTATAACTTCAACCAAACAATGAGTTGACGCTGGCCCAGAAGGTAAACAAAATATACAGATAACAAAAAATGACCACTGATTGAGATTAACAGGTACATCAGCTATGAACCAAACCAATATATATCTAAAAAAGTGAAAAAACAAGATAATGTACACATTACAAAGAAACCCTGATGGAAACTTCAGTTTTTACCGGCATATGTTCTGATGGAGCTTATCTTGAAGATCAATGAAACTCTTATATCTAGCTTCATCAAAAGTGAGGCCTCTTAATACAGCACAAACAATGAAAGGCCGAATCACCGAAGTCTACACAATAAAGAAAGAAAAAAGTTCAACTTCTAATTCCATTCCATATAAAAAAACAAAATTACTCTAGGTAGGATACTGCTAGTACCTCTTTTTTCACATGCATTTTCAGCATGGATTCTTTAGGAGTATTAGATAATGTATATGTAGGAATTTCATCAAGCCCCAGAAATATGCGGAGAGCTCGAACAAGCCCTTCAATACAAAGCAAATCATATCTGTCCATTCACAGAAACAGTAATTATTATGTTTGAGTGTCAACAATTATTATTGATATGATATCCTAACCAAATAGGAAAAAATTACAACAACAAAAATAATAGTGATACTACTAGTAATACCTGTTTGCCGGAATTTCAATTTTGTAAATAACCTCTTCATCTTCTGTGGATTCATCCTCTACTCCATCTAAGTGTTTCTCTTTTCTAATAATCGCTTTCTCAGTTGTCTAAATAAATGAAAAACCAAATTAGAAATACACTAATTAAACCCTAATGAATGAAGTCAAAAAAGATTTGAAATGTCTACTTACAACATCATCAAGCTCGAGTCCATATTCCATACATAATTCATCAAATTCATCTTGAGCTATAAAATCATACAAAATGTCAGTCAGAGATGTAACTGAACAAAAATATATATATATATATTATATATATTATCTTGTGAAGAAAATAAAGGGTTTACTTGTACGTACTGTAGGTTCTTCCAAGTGCTTTGAAAAGATCATCTCTAACAACTGAAATTTTAGGCATATTTTTGGAACTAAATCTCACTAATTCTTCTTCACTCTCTACTAGGGTTTAGTTGAAAGACCGACTGAGAAGAATAAAACAAGACTTGTGTAAAATAAGAGTCAACTAATAACGGAGTGGGAAACAATGACTTGTGTAACAGAAATTCCTCCCGAATTCAAAATTCCCCTTTTAATGAAGGAAATACATACCTAAAATGAGGTAAGCTAATAAGGAAGGTATTTGAATAGGAAATTTTAGAAGATTTACCTGACCGGACCGGAAAATATCTCCCTTTCTCCGATTTGATTTGGCAGCTATGTCCCTTTGTTAAAGCTTACGAACTGCCAAACCAAAATATGATGTGAATAATAGGATTAGTCGAAAACTTACGAACTGCCATGAAAGGGAATAGAACAAAAATCCAACAGTTTTCTGCACCCCCTATACTATAAATCAAATTCTAACCGGCCCACAAATTATAGTAAAATTGTCTTGCGGCCCCCAAAGTTATAATTGCCGTCCAAAATAAAGTTAAGTGTTACACACATTATACTATGAACCCTATTATTGGGACTACAACCCTTGGCTTTTGAGGGCTGCAATGGATTATAATGTCCAAAAGGGGATATCGGGACCTAATCTGTTTTAAAAGATCATATTTACCTTTTGATTAGTATTATTATCTTCCTACTATTCCTCAATAATAACCTAAATCTAATTAAAATCTAAAAAAGCAAAATATAAACCTAAATCAAACACTTTTTTTCTCTTATTTTCTCCATTTTCTCTCTTGTTTTTCGTCGATTCTTCTTCTTGGTCGATTTCAAAAAAAAAATCTCGCTGATTCTCAAGATGAACAGGTCAAGAGTTACAAGATCAAGTCGAATTGGTTTGAATCCACCATCAACTGAATCTGGAACATGGCAAGTTGTTGATCCTGAAGTTGAAGATTTGGTGAACGAAAAAGTTCAAACACTAGTGATCCAAAAAGTTATTATTAGGTAACAATCGAAAAATCCACCTATTATTTTATCTTTTGATTGAATAAATGTGTATGATTGATGAAGTTAGGACTTCATAAATGGTTTTCAGAAGTGCCTACGGCTAGAAGTTCTTATTTTTTCCAACCGTAAATCATTCATACGGTCGGAAAAAGATGAACTCCCAGTCGTAGATATATTTTACGGTTGGAAAAAGATGAAATCTCAACCGTAAATGGTTCATTACGGTTGGTTTTCCTAGCCGTAAGTTAATCTGGATTTTTAGAGTACTTGGGTATTTATGTCATTTTTATGGTTGGAAAAGTGTAACATTCCCAACCGTAAACTTAGTTACGGTGGGGTCGTGTTTCCTAGCCGTAAATATAATTGTGAAACTAAGTTTTTCCCAATTTTTGTTTGTTTATAACATTTTTAGGAATTGAGCTAAGTGGTTGGTCAAGGACTTGAGTCATTCCATTGATATTGGTGAGTTGTTGAGTGTTGAAAAATAAAGAACACTTCTACAAGGGCTTAAAGAGATAGTTAAACCTGAAGAACGAAGGTGTTCGAAGAGGAGGCCTGGATGTTTATCATCATCTGGCGAGAATGTTGGTCGAAGTGGATGAATGAGTTATGGACTTTGTTGAACTTAGTATTTTCATGTTTTGCTATCTAAGACTTTGTCGTAGTGTGGTTGGTTATTGATTTGAACGAATAGATTGTCTTTGTTTTTATTAGTTCTTTTATTATGAATATGAATTTCTTAATTTAGCTTGAATGAATGACTTGTAGTTCCTTTTTTATTGTTAAGTGATTCATGGTAGAAATAGATGAAAAAACTCAACTCAGGGTCATTTACGGCTAGGACATCATTGACCTAACCGTAAAACACGCATATTAAAATTCATGGTAACCTACGGATAACTCCAAAACATTATCCAACCGAAAGTGACCCTGACATTAGTTTACGGCTAGGAATCCTATACGTAAGCTGGAAAACAATAATTTCAGTCAAGTTTACGGTTGTAACTCTGAACAAACCTAACCGTAAAAACCCATTTGTTATGTCTACGGCTAGGTCGATACACCCATTTCCTAGCCTTAAGTTACAGTAAAATTCAACAAAAGCAATAGACCAATACATTTTCTCCCCATTCGCCAGATTTTTCAAAAAATCTAGTCGTTGGGTCTTTCATATAT
Organism: Papaver californicum; assembly: GCA_023531435.1. Classification (NCBI taxonomy): domain Eukaryota; kingdom Viridiplantae; phylum Streptophyta; class Magnoliopsida; order Ranunculales; family Papaveraceae; genus Papaver; species Papaver californicum. The sequence goes on along the minus strand of JAJJMC010000341.1, from coordinate 851,013 downwards.
ATAGAGAGGAAGTCTTGTCTTCAAAATTATCCTCACACTTCTTAATTTAGTTTGTCATTTATTCATAATCCAAAAAAAACAAACATGGCTTCTACATTCAACCGGAGAAGATGTTGTTATAGTTCGGACATGGGTGACGATCACAAACTACGCCTCAGGTCGAAACAGAAACGTTTCTCAAACCATGGATTCTTTTTGGAACCGTGTATTTTGGGTTTTTGTGGCGTTATACGGCAATAGAGAAGGAAGAACAATCAACGGAAACAAGTCAAGATTCGAAATGATCTATGAAAAATGTGGTGTAGTGAGAAGGGAGTTGTATTACTTGAAGGAAACTTATCCTCAAATGCCAAGCGCGAGACGAGTAAGTATATCTCAATAAGTTGTTTATAAAATCTGATTTGAATACAACATTCTAACTTATTATTGATTTATTTTTCAGACATATAGGGCTCTTGAACAATATCATCAAAACAGTGGGGGAATTTACAACCATCATGAATGTTATAAGGTCTTGAAAGAAAATGTTTTGTCTTTCAGCATAGAATAACTATTTAAGTGTAATGTAATGATATAGTCAGTTCTTTTCCCTCATTGTAATGTCGTTTCCTTCAATGAAAACTGTTATGCAAGAGTATTAATGTTTTATCTGTGTAATTCCAAGCACATTGAACAAAACTACAGACATTCAGGGCCACTTACGGCCATGACTCCTACCCGTAGAAACATCATTCCCTAAATTTTAGAAGGTCTACGACTGGGTTTAGTTAAAAACCTAGCCGTAACTGACACTAATACATAGTACGGTTACGATTCCTAGGCGTAAGTTCATTTACGGCTGGATCGATACTCTACTTCTTGGTCGTAAGTTGCTCTGATTTTTGACTAAACCACATAGTATTATGGTGTTTTCAAAAATAGAGCCGTTAGAACACTAATTGGGTGGGTTTTTAATGAGAAATAACTCCACCTATATATACTCAATTGACCAAATCAAAATCATACATTTTACATTCACATTATCCATCCAAACCTCTTACATTCCTACTTTAGTATACTTCAAAATGGATCAACTCAATTTTACTGTGGATGAAGACTTATCTCTTTGCAAAAATACTATGTTATCCAAAGAGAGGAGAAGAACAAAGGAAAGATGGTTTGGTCAGTCTTAGTTATTGGAAAAATATTCATGATAACTTTTGTAGCGACATCGGTAACACTAATAGCCGTAATGTACCTAATTTGTTTTGTCGATTTATGGATATACAAAGACAAGTGAAAAAATATATGGCTTTAATTCGTATTTGTAATGAACTTCAACTTGAAGGTAAAATTGATGATGAAGTCGTATCTCAATCTAGAAAGGAATGGACAAAGTGGAAAGGTTTAAATTTCAAACTTGAACCTTATTTTGCTATCCTTAAAGACTTATTCATATTTCGTATGAGACATTAGAATTTTAAGGTAAATAATTGTTGTAAATTATGTATTGGGCTAAAATATTGTTTAATGAGTGGAAGTATATTTACAATTTAAGTTAAAATCGATTTCAAAGTAATAGAATTTCAAAATCTCTGGGTAACTTACGGCTGGAAATTTCCCAATTTTCACACTATGGACCTAGCCGTAAGACTGTGTAATTTGAATTTCAACATGTTGCTCCGGTTTACGACCAGGTTTGGCCAAAAACCTAGTCGTACAACTTCATAATCACAGTTTTACGGTTAGGGTTACTAGTAAGCCTAGTCGTATACCTGGGAGCAAATCCACTTTTAAAATCCAGGATCACTTACGGCTAGGTCGGTACTTCAAATAACCTAGCCGTTAGTCACTCTGAATTTCAAATTTCACTGTTTTTATTTTAAGAAACATTGAGGAAACCATGACACAACTTTCCAAAATATATTATCATTCATAATGAGTGATTCAAAATACATATATTATCATATACTCACCACCATTCATCACATCTACTTGATAACACATGGTGGTTCAAAATACATATATTATCATATACTCACCACCATTCATCACATCTACTTGATTACACATGGTGGTTCCTTTGGTTTTGACATGGTCATCGCATTCCAAAGTTCAAATTGGTGCTCGAACCTATGACACCAACCCTTAGAGATTTTGGTGTCGCACTAGGCCCTTAACGGAGGCAATGGGCTTCCTTCTTTTAATTGGAGACCGAGAGACATTTCCGTGCGTGCCCATGAAAACTCTTTTATTAGAAAATATTTCTACATCAGTTGTTTTGGTTGGTATGATTGTACACACGATTGCAAGCGATAAATAATGTACGGCTCAAGAGAATGCTTCGACGAGTAAGTGCCCATAAATCAGCATGATCATCCAATAATCACCTATGATGTTTACGTTGCCATTTAAACGTCTTTCAAATGCAACGAACCTTCCTCAATATCCGTATCTTGTTCTCCATCTTATCCATATCTCATCATTGCCTATGTAGAAATATGGTTATTATTGGAGTTCACACAACATCTTTTGCCTTATATAGGTGCATTCGTCAACATTGTTAGTTTCGGGCCCTCTATAAATTCCAAGTTGTTCTGTGCAAAAATTGAACCACAATTCTCGTCACCATCAACATTGTCGGTTGCCAAGATATAGTATTGTTTCAAGAGTATACTCCAAGTATTCTTCACAAATAATGTACCTAGTTCGGTAAGTTTTACCTTTCTCATCTCTTGGGGGGCCTACCACCATTCATCTTGCGATACAAACCGTCTTTTTCTCACAATGTGATAATATCATTACCAGATTTTCTTCAACCGCCGAAGCTTTTCCTTTAACCTAAAACATCCTACTTGCTAATTGTTTAATACAAGTTTTAGAAAAATCAACTTTAAAGGTTGAACTTCCTTGGGAGGAAAGCTTCGAACCTTTTCCTTTTACAATTCCAAGGCTTGGTCTGCTTTCTTTCGTTTTACTCTGACCACGTTTATCTGTAGTCATACCTTTTCCTTTCACATTCTCCTCCTCATACAAGGCTCTCAAGTGCTCAAAAACCAAATGCTCTCTTTATTTGAAACTCCCAATTTTACATTCTTTTTGACCAATTTTGCATTCTCTTAGACCAATTTATTTGCATCTTTTATCTCTTCTTTCATTGTCTTTTTAGTACTAGGCCTACCCTTCTCTATTATCTATGTTGGTTCCATAATATCGTCTCTAGTGAAAGGGCGGTTAAATTTCCGCAACTCATATAACCAAATTTGTCGTTAAGACGGATTCGATGAAGCGTACTTGTCAAACAATTCTTTGTGAGCCTCTGTGTCGCAAAACACTTCACCTAAGCCTTCATTTGGTAATAGATCGTTGAACGAAAGTTGTTTCCAAAAGGATCCACATATTCGATTGGGATCACATTTTTTTCGTTCCTAGCTATCATATGCCGGCATGGAAGTCCCAAAGCCAACATGTTAGGAAAAATGCACTCTTCACCCAAAATGGGCGTTTTAATATCCCCAACCTCGCCCATTATCTTCTAATTTTCCCAACGAGAGACATAGTATGTTATTCCTCGTAGCCAAGGGTTGTCCAAATAAACAACATACTTTCTAGATTATCTAAATTCAAAGAGCCCTTTGATTCGTTCGAGATCACGCTTGAAGTAGTCTTCCATAGCATCAAACACCACAACAAATCCATCGTTGCATCCATTTAGCTTATTCTTTAATGTATTGTTAGATGACTCGACCGTGCTAGTCGCTTGGTTGTCATAATGTTTATGTTTGTTTATCCACGCGCTAACAAATTTTTATTTGTGTGGATCCAACAATTGTTTCTTCAAATACTCTAGAACATCCGGGTAGTTATCCCAATGCGCCATTAGCATATACTCATTTTCAAAGTAGTTCTTTCGTCATCGACCATGTCAAAGCATCCCACTCTAAGCTTAAACTAGCCCATTTTATTATGGATACTTTGTCACTTTTCTCGAATTTATCTTTCTCCACTTGTTATTTCTCTACCGGTAGTTTGTTAATCCTTGCCATCTCGGTTTTCCTGGTGGTACAATTTTGGTCTTGCAATTGGTTTGGACATTATTCTAAATATGGAACGTGCATATTAGATGATGTGCGTCGGGAAAAACACGCTCTATCGCATTCATCAATGCTTTTTCCTTATCCGTAATCACCACCTTAGGAGTATAGCCCTCTTGGTATAATGACTTTACCTTTTGTAATGTCCACACACAACTTTCTTCCCTCTCATCTTGTAAAAAACAAAACCCAACACTAAACTTCGTGGATGTTTTCCCGACAAAGTTCAATATCGGCATCTTATACTTGGTCATTTTATACGTGCAATCCATAAAAAGAATTTTATGGAAGCATCTTGCCAATGTTACAAACTCCGTACGAGCCAACAAAAGATACATCACTTCCTCATTCTCATATTTCTCATACATTACTGTGCAGTTCGCCTTTTCCTCCAAATACAATAATTGTTGAATAACTTCTCTATTTTGCCATTTCTCACTTCTCAATTTTTCTCTTGCATTATAGACGGTAATCAAGGAAGATGAATTATTTTTGTTTAATGTCTTCATACTACTAAGGATATCAATAGGTTTTGTGCCTTGTTGACTCAACACATCTACTAGCTCCATCTCTTTGGGGTTGAGCCTTGATGTATAAGGATGATTAATCAAACTCTCTGGAATATGGTAGTTATGAAATCCCGAGACCACTTCACTCATAAACCACACTTTCTTGACCTTGTTGTACTTAAATTGAAGCTTAAAAGAGCAACCACACATCTTTGTATGATTCACTCCCCTCTTCCTCGTGGTCTTTGGTTTATACTCAAAACCTCTTTCTTGATGACTCTTGTACTTTCCACTACTCTGGCAAACTATTTGAAAGAAGTTGGGTCTTACTTGATTGTTTTGAACTATAACGCACATCTTTTTAAACCCTTGATCTCGAGCCCATTTCTCCGCATCTTCTATATTTTCCCATTCAAAGTTATTGGAATAATGATCACTTGTATCCTAACTCAATACGCTAACAATTGAGGGTTGATCTTCCATTGGTTCGGGAATGGGCTCCATCTAAGAAAAATGAAACATAGCCGTAAGAAAAACAAGAAAAATCATCTCAAGACCTTAGAAACGTCTGGGTCGACAACTACAAATATTAACCGTAACAATACTTTTACGTCTATCTTTAGTACATAAGCTAACCGTAAGCGAGCCTGAGTTTCTATTACGGTTACAATTTCTAGCCGTAAAACTATCATACGACCATCATTATTACAATTGCTAATCGTTAGTGACCCTGAGTTGGGTATACGACCAGCTTATCCATCCTTAGTGGATAACATTTAATATGCCCATGCACCTACGACTGGGTTCTCGTGCACACGACATGACCATAAAGATGTTTTACGGCTAGGAGTTCTTATTTCTCCAGTCGTATTTCAAATTTTACGGCTGGGAGTTCATGATATCTAAGACGTTATAACTTATACGGCTAGGAAACCATGATTTCCCTGCCGTAACCAGTCTATGTCTGGGATTTGGGGTTTTCTGACAACAAAAAAATCTAACTTTTTACGTACTTCAAGCAATTACATGCATCAAAACACAATATTGGAGTTAAGTTTAGATGTATACCTGACTAGTTTGAGCTTCATTTTCTTCATATTCTTGGCTTGGATCTTCAAAATCATAACAAGGTTCATATTCTTGAGTTTGGGTTAAAAACTCTTGATTATCTAAAAAATCTTCCATGATAGGATCATTGTTTTGTTGTATGAATATCTTATTTGATTTAGAAGAAGAGGATTCACCTACCTCATAACTCTTGTTAGAATCACTCATTTATATGGAAAAAATCAAAATTTCTAGGTTTTCAAAAAAAAAAAAAAACTTTTTTTTCCACTTCTTCTTCTCCCTCTAAAACTAAAATGATAATATTTTAATTTTCAAAACACTAACGTCAAACTAAATCGTTAATCTAATCAACTAACTAACTGTTAATTAGTTTAGTACTAACAATAATTAATCTAGGATAGTCTAGGTATTATGAAATATACTAGGATAGTGGGTTTTTGGGTTGGTTACAAGATGACAATATTTTGTCATCTTTTAATCCCTCAAAAAGCTTGGGGCTGCAACCCCAATAATAGGGTTCTATATGATGTCGTTTAAGAACAACTCCAATGGGATAGGCAAACCGACATAAGTGCCAATTATATGCCTACAATGGGATAGGCAAACTAGTAAAATGGACTGGGAAACCCAATCTGAGACGATCGAATCAACCTAAGCCGCTCGTCCTAGCCTAGACCGAGACTCCGCTCAAGACGAGCGTATTCTCAGGTTGAGACGATCGGCCTAGGTTGAGACCCTCGGCCTAGGTTGAGCCGCCAACGACTAGATCATCCAACGACTCTTATTTCACTCCCTATAAATTCAACCAATTTTAACTCCAAAATCACACCTTCTACACCCAAAAATTCTTATAATTTCACTTTAATCTTAATCTCTCCATCTCAAACTCTTGATCTCAACTTCTGTTGAAAAAATTTCAAAAAAGAAATGGCCAGCTCATCACAAACAAAAAAAACTTCATTAGGAAAGGGAAAGCCTTGCGGTGTAAAGTTTACTCAGGAGGAAGATAAAACTATTTGCATAGTTTATGTAGCATTTACGCTTAATCCTATCAATGGTGTTTAACAAGCCCATTAAAAACTTTGGGGGAATATCCATAAACAATTTTGTCAGGAAACTGGAAATCCAAATAAACGTGAGGATTCCAGGTTGTCAGGTCGTTTTTGTACAATTAACAAAAACATACAATTGGGTAGCTTTGATGATGCAAATGATTCTCCAAAAAGGAAACAGTGATATTGAAGCCGATCTGGTAAGTTGTATTTCAATTTGTTTAATTGATTTTTAAAACTTTTATCAAGTTATTGTAATAACTAATTTATAAATGTTGAAACTGCAGTAACGAAAAATTCGAGAGGAATGACAAAGAAAAGAAGGAACGAATTTCAAACACAAAGCATGTTTCCACATCCTCAAAAAGTTGAACCGATATAACCCCGAACTGTTGAATGGATATCAAGTACCAAAGCAATCCCCTTGTGAGACGCCAAATGTTTCTCAAGGGTCTTCGTATCCTTATTCTTCACCAGAAACAAACTCAACCCCTCAATCCAATATCGGCGGATCCCAACATGGTAATTTTAATCTTAACGTTAATGAAAATAAAGAAAGACACTAAAAAAATATCAGCTTTTAGCCACGGGTTCGTGTAAGTCGTGGCTATTTATTACCTATTGCCACGACTTAGCCTTAGTCGTGGCAATAGATCGCTCATCTACCATGACTTTAAAATATATTTGCTACGGTTGACAGTAGAATCATGTATTGTATGTTATATATGTGCTAAAGGCTCTCTAGTGTTTGTGGGTTTTTTGCAACAACTAATTAATAGGAAACTTCCCAATTTAAGCGCCAAAATTCCCTGGAAACTTGGCCTACGTTCTAAATTGAAAATTAAAAATTAAAAATAAACCTACCCAACTCCACTATCATCGACCGAACACCACCATCCTGCAGCTTTCTCTTCTTGCCATTGGAAGAAAAAACCTTAAATAGAAAGTTTAGTGCTTCATCTTATAGATTTTTACTTCCAGCCAAAAATCATTAGACTGTATCCGTTGGGAAAATATGGGTTCGATCCCCACCTTGTTCTCCTTCGTTTTAATCCTTACTTTTAAACCCAAAATCCTGACCTAATTACCATTAAACCTTAAAACCGAACAACTGAAAGCCTATAATCATTGTTGTGGATCTGGAAGTAGAGAACAATTAGTGCAGAAAATAATTTATAGGGTTTGTTTTACTTTAATTTAATCTGAAATTATATACATGTTATATTTGGTTCCATTATGGAGTTTACCATTAATTCTTTTATGCCTTTAGTTTTCCTTTAATCGACATATTCGATCTGCCAGGCGTTATGAAGAAAAGGGGCAAGTTAGCTTTTGTTATTTGAATATCTTATTTCTTTTATTTGTGATCAAATATTTTTATATCTTTATTCTCCCTAATTTACTTTACTTCCCCATGACTTAATCATAGTGCAATGTTCATTGTAGGTTGAAGATTCTACTCAAAAACTGGTTCATGGTATTACATTATATTTGATTGAAGCAGAAATACAGGGAAAAAAATCAATTATTGGAACTCTAATATCAGTAAGCACTAAGAACCTTTGTTTGATTTTTATGTATTCTTTTCATCTATGTTTTCTAATATGCTCTTTAGTGATATCATGATGCCATGGAATGGGTTTTCAAATACACCACATGTAGCCTCTGAGCTATCTCAGTTTTTTCCCTTTTGCATGGTCAAAATTACATATTTACAAAAATTGGTTTGAAGCGTTTATGCCTTTTTGTTGACACTAAATGGGGTATGAAGCCAAGAGATCATGAGCTTATTAATTTGATGGAAATGTACAACTTTAACGTTTATTTTAATACAAATAACAATGGTGAATGTAGGAGCCTTTTCTATTTATTTTCCCATGACCCCTAAGATTTAATCGGAGAAGTGGACTAGTGATTAGAAAGGCATAATTGCCACCACATGTTTAGTTTCAGAACGTCAATCCTAGTTATGTTAGATGCAGTGTCAAATATGGTACATGAATGCTTGTTGGACATTGTTTTGGATCAATAAGTGAACTGTAAGTCATTGTAAATGTTGGAGTTTGTTGACATACCCAAGAAGTTCATGATCCCATCACCTCATTTTTCTGGTGGTTTGATTTTTGGGTCTGAATGAAATCTGAGTGTTATTAAGGAAGCTAAAAATTTGTTAAATTTGTAGGCAGGTTACGAAGTCGTGGATATAGAACGTCCACAAATATTTGTTTGAAAACAAGGATTTATTGCACCATTGATTTGCAGGTGTAATGTCACTCTTTTGTTAACGACAAGTCAATCTTTTAATGGAATTTTTACTTCTTGTCCAATATCAGCTCATTGTTTAATTAAGTACATAAAATTTCTTGTCCAGTATCAACTCACCATGATCTCCGTTCTATATTACGACATCCATATCTACTGTTATTGTTTCCATTTAAGTTGATGTTGAATGTTGATTCTTAACACTTCCTAACTTTATCAACTTTTTATCTTTCGTTTTGGGAATAGGGGTTCATATACTAATACTAATATATCCAGAAAGTGGTTTTGTTAACAAATTTAATTTCAAGCAAGCAGATGTTTTCAGATAATATTAATTTTATTTATTAGTCAATTAGAGAATTGAAGAGATAAAAGTTAATAAAAGAAATTACGACATAAGATTAACGGTTCTTTGTTTGTTAGAGATCCCCACCTAAACCAACTAGCTTGATTTCTCATATTTTTCTATTTCTATACATATTATATTTAATGTTGAAAGCAAAGCTGCTGGAACACATGAACATCCATTAGCATCACTTGCAATGGAGACCCAAAAAGTTCTTAGGAAGGATTCAAGATTGTTCATGCCAATTTTATCTCAGTGGTATTCCAGAGCAGCTGCTTCTGCAACATCTCTTCTTCACAAGCTTTATGGAAACAATTTGTTATATTTATATCCTTTAGTTATCTTGTACATGATATAATCTGATTCCCACATTTTGCTGCTCTTGCCAATATACTAAACCTCATATTGCGTTGTTAGAAGTGGGGACTTATTCAAGCATTTGTTTGCCAGAAACCTTTCCTTGACGGTGTTGAGAACCTCACAGAGGATGTTGTATCTATATTTCCGGCAGCTGAAAGTCTTGAACAGTATGTAATTACACTTGTTATTTATTCATGTTGAGAGGAAACTGCCGACGCATACTTGCGAGGAAAATAACTTTATATCAGGTGAAATTACAAGGTTTACATAGTTGGGGACTTCTTTTTGTTTCATTTTTTTCTTCTGTTTGGACTGTAAGTCTTGCTTTATTTTTATCTTCCTCTAAGATTTTCAAGTTTGTTAGTTCTGAATATTATTCCTGTTTCTAGGTTATTATCTTTATCTCCATGTTTTCCACCCTATAGTTGCGTAGGTTTTACTCTTTTTAGCTTTTTATGTATCAATGGCATGATTTTTTTTCCCATCCATCAGATTAACATTATATTTAGGTTAACTCTTGTACAACTCTTTTGGATGTTTTTTGTTGTTGTTGCTTTATTTATATTTTATCAGACATCCTTTCTTTGTATTTTCTCAGTTCTTAGTTAGGTCGCCATCTAATATTTCAGTAGTCAAAAAGTGAAACTGATCGCAATGTTAGAATCTGTAAGGTTTTGTCTCACAAAATTTATTAGATCTCGGCTTCATATAGTTCATACTGTTTGATTAGGTATTAGTTCATGTTATTGTTTGAAATGGATTGAAATAGGTTTGCTGCTAATTTGAAAAGTTGAGCATAGTGTAAGCGGATTGGTAAATAAGATGAAATGTTATTGATCATCTTAGCGCCCTCGCGACCACGGTTACCCCATGGTGGGATGTAAATCTTTTTTGTAGTTCAAGGATGTAAATCAACTGTTTGTTTGATTTATCATAGAACTTGGGTTTTGTGTCTTAGTGGGAAAAACTTTTTGCATAAACACATAATGAGTCTGATAACTATGGAAAAACTAACTTAATTCCATCTCAGTTTCAGTTTGTAAGGAAGGTCTTTGTGAATTTAATATAGAATTGAAGTTTATACCTTAAATTCATCTTTATATCTTTTGATTTATTCTCTCACCTAATGAAGTATTCTGGTTTTACACCACATTAATGGTTGTAAAATAATGTGTGCAGGCATTGAATCCGATATCGGCGCAGCAGTAACATGGGAGTTCAATTGTTGAAGTTCACCGGATTGTAGAAGAGGGGTAGTTGTAGGAAATCCTACAACATGCCCAAGCTAATATCCTAATCAAAGTACATCATACACCAACACAAATGAAGAATAAAGAGCATAAATGTAAAGTAGACGTATGGTTCTTACGTGATTCGATCATTAACAAGATTTATACCCACGAATGATTTTACTATTAGTGTTTGGTGTTATAAATGAAGCTTCGTTGATGGAGTTGAGAGTTCACCGTGAGCGAGAGAGTGTCTTGGAGAGGAGAAGAAGAAGTCCCCTCTAAAACCTAATACTTTTCCTTTTTATAAGAAGGAAGGTTAGATATAGAAATTACACATTTATTCTTAGCTTACACACTAAGCTAATAAAACTAGATGTTATTAGACAACTCTATAGATGTTAAGTTACTTTGGTTCTAATTTTGCACCATGTGACAAGTAGGATTTATGCCCTCACAAGAGGTACGCATGTTTTGTTACGCTTCTATTAGTATCCCGTAAGATATATTTCTACTATTTAATAAGATTTAAAGTCACTGTTTTTGCTTCCCCGTGGTCCTGAATTACACTTTCTATTTTACGATATTAATATTAGTAAATTTTTCTCTACATCTTAAAAAGGATGTGACCTAACCTAGTGCATAACAAATAAAATAGTGGACGCTAAAAAAACTAAAATTAAAAGACCATGGTACATAACCATCATGATAAGGTATGGATACTTGCGTTTTCTATGATAAGAATCTGAACACTAATTTAAATTCACATTTTCTTCTCTAGTTTGTGTTTATCATTGTTCTGATTATTTTTTATTTGATGTGTAACTTTGATATGAATAATATTAGGTTTAGGTTATGTGAGTTTGATGACGAAGTTGAACTTTCTTTTACCAAGCGGTTGGGATCCTTTATTGGGGTAGCAGCTCGTGCCAATATGAGAGACGATATATAAAAACTGATCTTTGTTTTCACATAATTATACGTCCAAAGGTGAGAATCAAAAGTTACGCACAATTCACCGCTCTGTTGTTGATCTTTATTTTTGCTTGTTGAAAATAAAAGAAGTTGTCATCCCCCGAGCCAATCCTCCATTTAAGGCTAAAGAGGAAGGCTGGGAAGGCTTATTAAAATCTTTCACATTTTTAGTCATTCATGTCAGTCATTTTTTTTGTCTTAATATCATGAATTGATGATTATGTAATTTGACTTAGTAATTTATTTGTAATTGAATTTTCTAGATGTATTTGATTTTCTTTAATTAATGAATGAAAGATCTTAATTTGTTTTCCTATTTGCACTTTTGGTGAATGTTTTTAGAATAAAAATTGGCTTAAAAGCTCTGTAAAACTATAATACACTAAATGTATATAAAAATCTTTTTATTAAGAAGTGAGCTTTTGCCACGACCATGACATGTGAAAAAAACAAAAAATAATGGCACACATGTGTACTGAACAATGACGACTTGCGGCCGTAGCAAATGATCATGTGCCAATTGCCACACCTAGAAACTGTGGTTGGCATCGTGGCAAATAGTATTAGCCACATGACTATTTCTCGCGATGATCCAGCCGTGGCAAGTTACCTTTTGTCACATATTTTTGATCAACTGCCACGGTTCTTTGATATCACTAAAACTCAATATTTTTGTAGTGAGATATGATGGACCAGGCAACAGAAAAGTAAAAGGAAGAGAAAGATGCTGAAGAATCATCAACTTCAGATATCAAATTTCAAGAACTTTTTGGAAAAAAAAAAAGAAAAGTCTGATATTGTTAAAATAGTAGAGCGTCAGAAACTGGCTACAAAAATGAAGAAAGGTCGCAGGGCGCTTTAAAATAATATTTTTAATGCACACATGAGAGTAATCATGGGAATGAACACGACAAAGATGAATTCGACACAACTGCAATTCTGGCAAGATGAATTTAATCAAATTCAAGCACAGAAGGCACAACAACGTCCAATCCAAATTGAAGTTGATTCCGATAAGAAGGATGACACAAATTCTGAGGATGTCAATAATGTTATTACACTAGTTTAGTTACTAGTTTTAAATTATGGATGTAATAGTTAGTTTAATTTCGATGTAATTCTTTGTTTTAAATTCAATTTAATCCTTAGTTTCAATTTAAATTCCAACTTCAGTGTTGTTTTTTTTACCAATTTGATCCCTAATTTCAATTTCAATATTTGTTTAAATCAAATTACATTAAAAGAAATAAAATGATTGATATACTCCCTCAGTTCCTCATCAATTGAGCTTATTAGTTGAAAATTTTATTCCCTAAGAATTGAGCTATTTCATTAATTAAACAAGAAAATATTTCTAAAATTACCCTTTTAATTAATTTTTATTAGTATAAGAAATATGTATAATTTGATAGTCGTGTTTATGTTCGTTACGTAGTTGTTTTAAAATGCTTTCCAACGATATAAGTTTACAAATATCCATGACATTATTTAAAAGATTTGTCATTCCTAAATTTTACCAATTTTATTACCCTAAGGGTATAATTGAAAAAGATACATAAAGGTATCCCTCTTTCCTGTTTACCTTAAGAATTGTGCAAACTTGAACTAGTTCAATATTTAAGGAACTGAGGGATTAATAACTTAAAAGTTCAGGAAAAAAAACTAAATCATGTTAGGGTTTCTTCTTCCAAAAATCAGCCCACAAGTGTGCATTGAGATCTTCCCTTAGATTTAAATGTAGTCCTCTGTTTTGAATTCTCTCTTCTACCACTTTATACTCTCTTGCGTGCACAATGTGAAGGGGTTGAACTTCTTTCTTCAAATCTTTATATGGATAACTTGTACAGCTGGGGTCCCGTTGAGACTCCTCGATTACCATATTATGCAAATGATGTAAGTGAGCATAACCCTATTAATTTCTACTGGTTTAAACACACGATATGGTCCATAAATTATATATATGGAACTTCCTCTTTAAAATTCCAAATACTCATTTGACATCCTTCCTACAGGCCATTTGCTTCCCGTTAAAATGTTGTTTTGCACGCTGGTCCTCACCTTGGGGTACTTGGGCGTAAGCTTGAACTAAATTTGACCACTGTGGATAAATTCCATCTTCCATAAAATACCCCACGTTATAGTTATTATCGTTGACAGTAAAATTTGCACCTGGAGCATTTCCATACTTCAGTTCTTCAAACAAAGGTGATTTATGCAAAATATTGATGTCGTTATTTGAACCCGAGAGTCAAAAAAAAAAGCATGCCATATCCAGCAATCATAAGAGGCTGTCGCTTCCAGAACAATAGTTTGTTTTGTGTAGTGTCCCTTATACTTACCTTTCCAAGCAGAAGGACATCCATGACACACCCAATACATGCAATCAAGGCTACCTAGCATTTCGGGAAAGCCTCTATTGTCTTTTTCAACTAGTACTCGGTCGACATCATCATCTTGCCAAATGGTTGACTACAGTTTTGCAAAAAATTATGAGATTTTCGTATGTTATAATTTTCCATACGACAGTACTCATCATAGGCATCCGCAGGCACACCATAACCTAGAATCCTTAGGAATGTAGTGACTTTTTGTTCAGTATTTTGTCCTTGTATGTTTAGTGCATCAAATTGATAATTGAATTTAGGGTTTCCCCAACAAAGCTCTCCAATAACCCGCATGACCAAGTGTTGTGGCATGTGGAAGCGACGTTGAAAATCTTCATCAGAATACACACTTGTATTAATAAAACAATCATGTATCATTTGTTGATGTCCTTCCTCTCGATATCTCCACGTCCATCTTCTTCTCAATTCGGCTCTTGGTTCTGGAGCTCGTGGTGTTTGCTATGTATAATTGTATCATAGTGTTGGTAATCCTTTTCTCATTGTTTGAATCTTCATCCATTTGATCCAACTGCTGCATAATCCCTTGAGCTTGTTGGAACAATATTTCTTCATTTTCCAAAATAGAATCCATATAATGAATGAAACGACTGAAAACAACTAATATGTTTAAGAAACTGGAAGATTTTTTTTTTAAAAATAGAAAATTGATAGAAGTTGAGTGTGCTTAAAATTTGTGAATTGAAGGAGATTTATATATGTAAAAGAAAAATACAGCCCTTGAGGTGAAATTATAATGTAGTCATTGTCGAATCAGGTGTGATCGGTTCAATCTGAGTCGATATGCAATTTCCCCATTGCAAGAAATTGGATTTTCCTATCCACCTGGTATAGCAAATGGGAAGATTTACAAGTCCCGACCAAAGTTGCTCTAACTGACTAACCTAGCCTTTAGTTTAACCTTGAGTGTAACGATGATTAACTGCTTTACCTTGTCGAGCTAAATCAACTAGGGTTTTAAAATCTTTTCTTCCCAGTGAATGGCGGAGGATTAAAGAGCGACAAAACAAAGTGGAAGAAACTAAAGATTAATTTACCCAAAGGTTGTGAAATCAAAATGGATGAAATTCAGCTCCACTTGATCCAATGGAATCCGAGAGGGTAATTAAGAAATTCAACTCTCTCTTACAACATAATAAGTGAAATAAAATTATGGTGTTTCATCTTGTGGTGGTGGTATAGCACCAAATACTTCAGAAGATCACACTCGATAGTACTTAAACCAAAACTAGTGGTTTTTATCTACTTGCAAGTAAGTCTTGTTGGAATTATAATCCAAACATGTTTCAGATTTAGGTTTGAGTTGGTAAAATTGGAAAACAGATGGGTCCCTAATATTTGGAACTAATGTTGAACGTGTTTTAGGTGTGAGAATAATTTATATTAATTAAGAGTTAGTAAAATAATGGTTAAAAAGTTAATGTAATTGGGTTAGTATTTCTGTTTCATGTAAACCCTATTCAAGGAAGACTCTTATTAATGAAAATAAGTAGCAGATTATCAATGTAGATTTTATTTTGAGTATTTCAATCTCTCTCTCACTCCTCTTTGTACTATTATGGCGGAAATCCTTCTTGGTATCAGAGCCGGGGCAGAGAGTTGAAAATAGAGAGAGTTAAAAAAATTATTTTTGTTTTGATTTATTTGGTGAGAAAAAAAATTATGATGGAAAAGTTGTTAGGAAGAAAATTGATAAAGTTTTTTTTGTTGTTTAAAATATGCAAAAATTCTAAATATTTTGCTACAAGTTCTTGTTTTGATATTTTGTAAGTTATTTTTCCTGAAAGAAAATATTGATGGTGTTACGAAGATGATGAAGGTGTAAACATTTAATTTGCATAATATGTTGGTTATGAAAGGATGCACATATGTTGATCTTCTAATAATGATGACGATAATCATGACAACGATGACCTTGATGGTGATGATGATGGCAACAACAATCAAAGATGTTGCTGATTTATGATGATGAAGAAAGATGACGGATGATGCAATGATAAAAATAATGATGAATTAAACATGTTTGAATTAAGGGAAGGTATTGGAATTATAATTCAATCACGTTTATGATTTATGTTTGATTTGGTCTAATTGGAAAACAAATGGGTCCATAATATTTGGAACTAATGTTGAACGTGTTTTAGATGTGAGAATTATTCCTATTAATTAGGAATCAATAGAATAATGGTTAAAAATTAGAAAATTAATGTCAATGAATTAGTATTTTTATTTCATGTGAACACTATTTAAGGCAGACTCTTATTAATAAAAATAAGCAAAAGTTATAATTATAGATTTTATTTTGAATGTTTTAATCTTCCTCTCACTCCTTTATGTATTATCACGGTGGAAATCCTACAAGTCTCCTAACTTTAGTCTAGCTCAGAACATGTTCGAGGGATTATCACCAAATGGGAATTTGTATGTTAGTGAAAACTTCTTGCATTTAACTACTCTTCATAGGATTTTGTTTAAGAAAATTCACTAACTAGTTAGGCACAAATGGTGTATGTGCTTTTTCTCTAAGAGCATTAATTCTTGTTCAAGTTGAGACATGACTATGTTTCGCAAGACGTGTCCTGATGCATTAATTAATCAGCAACTAAAATGCTCGAAAATAGTTCCAATATCATTGAATGTTGCTGTTTTTTTAATTGTCTTTATTTTTTAACTTGAGATACTTGATACCACTTCATTTTCAACTGAAATTCTTAAAATTTGAGTATTTCTTAATGATGCGGATACCGACTAAATGTCCATGGTTTAGAATGGTGAAATTAGTTCGAAGTTCGAACATAGTCTTGGGTTTAAAGATTTAATGGAGAGTAACGATTTTTGAGGTTCAAAGATAAGAGGTTGAAAGTGGGAGAAGCCGAGCAGGAGCAGGAGCAGTAGAGACATATATGAAGGTTGGGTTTTGAATGGAGGTTCGTAGAGATGGCGCATCAATTGGATCAGCATAATCAAGTTTCATTAATAATTTTGAATGATTATGTAGGTCTTTGTAAATGTAATTGACTCCTTGTGTATTGGAATTTGATGATCTTCTAATTAAACCATGAATTTCATAACCTTTTCAAGAAAAAACTAATAGAGAGTAAATTGTGAGTCCATGTTTGTAAGTGTGTGAGGAGCACAAATGTGTCTATAGAGAGTGAAGTTTTGAGTATATATACTCATGTCCTTCCTCTGTAATAAAACAATTCTTCCATTCAATCAATACACAAATCATTGTTAGTAGAAATGCAAACATTCTATGAATGTTAACATGATATCAGTCTCAGAAAATTCAATTTATGAGGGTATCGATCCTTATCTTCCGCTATTTCTTTTCTCTGGATAATCTTCAAAGCTCCTACTTCTTCAACAAAACTTTCTGAATCTAATCAATTCAACAACTCTCCTTCTTCATTGCATTTGTTTTTCGTTTATGCAATTAGGTTTTCGTTTTCTGAGATTAGTTTTTCAATAACTAAAGTTGTTATTGGAGATTGATAAGGTTCTTTGCAGTGAAGATTTGCTCATGGAATTCGTGTGAAGTTTGGATTTGATCCTCATAGTTTACTGCTATGCCTTCAAAGAGGATCAAGCATGATTCTCATATCTGAAATTTGGTTTCTAGTTTGTGTTCTTGTGGTTCTTGAGTACAACCTGGAGTTCAATTGGTTTTTTACTTTCAAACTGGATTTCGGTTGGTTCCCGATTTCCCAATCTTAACTGGTAAATCGAATCAATGCTGGTAATCTCTGTTTATATCTCTTGATTACTTCAAATATGATTTTATGTGTTCAATTTTTATATCACTATCTCAACAAGCTTCAATATCCTCTTCCTAAACTGTTTTTCATCATTAACTAGTTCAAATTTGCTAGTTCTTTAATCAAGATTTATTGTTTTTGATTCCTGATGCCAATTGTTCCTGAGCATGTTTGAGTCTCCTACATTATGTGTGTGAGATGAAAACTTAAAGTTGTTCCACTCAAATGGATTCAAGAGAAGGTTGAGAGTTTGTGGGTCAAAATGCTCCTGCACATAGTGCTTCATGGCTTATTTTTCATACTTCCATTCTTAATTCTTATTTCAAAATAGTCCTCACTTCTATTGCGTTGAATGTCTTGGGTGATTCAATGGTGGAACTGAGTATGAAGAATGGATTTGAAATTGGTTTGGTACTGGTGTTCAAGTTGAAGTTCTTTTTGATGAGTTTGCATTCAGTTGTGAACGTGGCATGTGATTCTTTATCTTTTTCTTTCTTATTTGTTTTGTGAATGAATAATACAAGGTCCAATTGAGATCATGATGTGACTACATCAATGGAATAAGTATGATTCTGCATATGATTCTATGTGGAGCCTGCAATCATTTATTCTTTACCTTCTCCCGTTAGGTATTTGTATTAGATGGAAATAAGTGATTCAGTTTTCTTGAATCCGTTTCTAGCTTGTGTTGGTGCATGTTTTTGCAAGAGGTATGCTTAGCTTCACTTTTAGTGTGGTGCTTAGTTACAGTCAATGTATTAAATGATTTAAAGTTCAGTTGTGGATGCGGATTTTACTAGTAAGCGAATGTGGTTGCAGTTTTGGGTGAGTTTTCTTTCAGGTGCAAGTTAGCAACATTATTGGTGATTCTTGTGTCGGGTGAGTCTGAGGCCACAGGATCCAAGGTGATGTTGGTTAAATTTGGTCACCAGTTATAGTAAAAGAAAGTGAATGATCTATTTCAATTCCAGTTAGACTACAAATGTTTTAACCCGTGAGTTTTACAAAGTGATGTTGCACCAAAAATTTGTCAGCCTATACGTATGTGCAGTGTATGGGTGTAAGATATATTTCAATTATTACTTATTGACATCTTATATAGAACAACATCGACTGTTTCTCATGCTACAACAGATGCAACTGCTTCTCATTTTGAATCCCCACACCATCAACTACTTGTGCTATTTCATGAGTAACATCTATTATATCTTCAGTTTATACAGTTTCATGAGTTGATCTTTCTCTTGCACCAGGGCGATATTTGAGTTGTGATTCAGAGGTGTTGTTGCAGAAGATTGTGGTTTTCTTGCTTTGCTTTGATTTGCTTCTTGGTGGATTCTCATTGTCGTCTGCGATAACCACTACCACTATGATCTGCCACAGTAACTACCACCTGATCATTCTCTTGGTCCTGAAATACTATTGCACCACCTAGTTCTCTTATACATCAATTTTATATACTGCATGCAGAATTCCCTATCTTCATAGTATGGTCTTCAACAACACCTATCAATTACTTTCTCTTGTTCTGCACTTATATTTTCAATCTCTTTTGAGTGTGAGTCCATGTATGTAAATGTGTGAGTGCAAGTTCAATGTCCCTTTGCAAGGCACCTTGAACTTGAGGGGGGATAATAAAGAGTAAAGTGTGAGTCCATGTTTGTAAGTATATGAGGAGCACGAGTGTGTCTATAGAGAGTAAAGTGTTGAGTATATATACTCATATCCTTCCTCTTTAATAAAACAATTCTTCCATTCAATCAATACACAAATCGTTTTCAGTAGAAATGTAAACATTCTATGAATGTTAACAAAAACTATGTCAAGTATGATTCATCTTGTTAGTATTTCGTGATTATGAATCACTGATTAAAGCAATCTTTCTTGGCATTACCAACTCATTTTTATGGTTATTTTTTAAGTTAATGTTTTCAATTGAATATTGCGTTAAGAGAAAAGGGTAGTTAAGTCAGGTGAAAGATAAACAATATCATTTAACCCTGAAATAGATGGAAAAATTGATTTTTGGACCGCATGACAATTTTGTTATATCTTGTCATGGGAGAATGAATAGGGTTCCATACTAAAAAAATTCACGTCATGTCATCCTTTCCGATTACCCTTATCTTTAGGATTGGAGATGAAATTTTGATGGAAAATATCATAAATCCTAATGACATACTTTTTTAAGACCTGGATCAATAACGTTGGAGATGTTCTTAGACGTGCTAGAGGTTTTAGTATTTGATCGTACTTAAGGTGAAAAGTAGTTTTATTAACTATATTTTCTTTTTAGATTCTTCAAACAAAATTAGTGATTACAAGATTGCTTATAAGATTATTAAAAACACCAAAATACAAGATAATCAAAACCCTCTAAATACAAATAACGACATCAATTGCAAGTAAATCGCGAAGAGAAAGAGCCATGAACCGCAAAGGTATCCAATGAATGATGGTATGAACCGGAATCAACTCTGACCATTTAAACTGATTGTCTTCTTCGATAAAAGATGCTCCAAAGAAAATGGAGTATGTTTTTCCAAAATCTTATAGATCTACACGAATCTGGTTGCCCTAAATCCCTTTTGTTGGAGATGAATCTGAAACGAAGCCGCGCAGAATTGTTAATGTTCTTGATGAATTGAGAATAACAAGACAAAAAACACCATGAAAATCTGAAAGAACCCCTATTAGAGCGAAGAGAAAATCGTCATAAAGACGAATAAAAAATCGTCCAAATAGCGAAGAAATGTGTTAGTCGACACCAAAAACAACAAAACTATAAATATAAATTAAACTACTAATATTCATAAAAAGAAAGAAAAAACTAAAAATCTTTTCTCAGTTCTATCCCAAAAAGACTGGATATGAGCAAGAAGAAAAAGGAAGATCTAAGTGTGTGTGTTTTTCCTTTTAGGAGAGAGAAATGAAGTGATCACACAACCTTTATAACTTATAGGAATTAGTGATTAATCCTATTTAGAGGGACCGTTTAATAGCTAATCCACCCATATAAATTGTTTTAATCGCTGGTCCATTTTTATGATTGTGAGCCAAAAATCATACTCCCAGGTCCTTACCACGTGCAAGGGATCTAATTTAATTTTTTAAATATAAAAATTGTCCCTTCTTCTTATCAATATTGGACGACAAAATCAACCATTCCCAATATTTTCTTCTAAATTAATTTTTCAGATATGATTGTTTTACTTTCTGCTGTTACTCGAGATTTTAGGTTTTTCTTCTAAACCTTTTTTGTTTCAGGTATGTTCTATAATCACCATTTTTGTTTAATTCGAAAAGAAGAGAATCAGGTGATGTTAAAAGAAGAAGAAGAAGATGATGATTTGGTGAAAAAGAAGAAGATTCGAGAATATACAGAATATTGAGAAGAAGAAGATGATGATGAAGAAGGAAAAAAGAAGAAGATATAAATTCATCAATTTTTGGGGTTTTTTTAAATTTTTTAAGCTTCTTTATCTTGATTTGATATTCAATGTTGGAAGATAAAGGTTGTTTATTCAAACGATATGATTTAGTCGATTAAAATGATGATTACTTCTCTTTTTCTATTTCCGATTAGTGTTTTTTTTCTTTCTTTAATTTTTTGATGATTAAAAGTTGATTATTTCAAAATGTAATGTGGGATTATACTCTTTTTTCTTCAGTATATATTTTCCTTGGGTGCATATCAATATGCATCGAAGGAAAATATATACAGTGGGATTATACACTTTTTCCTTCAGCACATATATTCCTTCGTAACATATCAATATGTACTAAAGAAAATATATATTGTGGGATTATAAACTTTTTCCTTCGGTACATATCAATATGTGCTGAAGAAAAATATGTATTGTTGGATCATACATTTTTTTCTTAGGTACATATCAATATGTATTGAAAGAAAATATGTACTTTTTGATCTCACACTTTTTCTTCCAGTACATATTTTTCTTCAGTACATGTATTGAAGGAAAATATGTACTTCTGGATCATCTACTCTTTTTTCTTGTGTACTCTCTTCTTCTACTGTTTTTTTTTTTTTGTGTATTCTCTATACTATTCAATCTTGTTCTCGCCATCATTCACCTAAATGTAGATTTCTTCATAGTTTTAGAAAAACAAGCTTTTATCGAGATCTCTACTGTGTACTAGGATTTGTGGAAAACACAATTGATATGGTGATATTGAGGTACCCAATAATTTTTTGATGCGTATTTAGTGATTTTTAATCATGGATCTCGACGGAGTTTCCATGGCCACCTGTAACTTTCAGAAGAAAGAAAAAGTAGAGAGAGAAAAAATAGTGTTTGTTATGTTTTTCATAGGAAAAGAAGCGCTTTTTGGTTTATGTCACACGTATTATAACCAAGGAAAATCAAGATATTTTCCATGAATTAAATAGTTTTGAACCTCCGGTTAAATATTTTTTCATGTTGGACCCTAGATTAAACTATTGTTTGGGCTTTGGAATAGACAACATATCTCCCTTATAGCTTGGGATTTGGTAATATAAATCTTATTCACAAATAAAGATAAAAAAAAATAAAGAATCATGTTTTGGGCGTACAAGATTTTGGTGGGCATAACATATAGAGACAAAATAGGGTCACTAGAAGTAATTCTTAGAGCCTCATAGCCACCATTTTTGATAATAACCATATTATCCTTGTATAATTAGTGATAATTTAAATCATTAACATATAATTAATAAAGCTTAGTATTTAAGTTAATCTTTATGGTTAATAAAAATGATTAGTAGTTAATGTAATCATTGGTTTAAAAAATTATAATTAGTTAGAAGAAGTTAAGAAAAACCTAGGGTTATTGATGAAAATCTATGATTCAAATGAGGAAGCCTAATCTTCATCATATAAAGCTCATAAAATACACATCAACTTCGATGGAGATTCTGATATGACTGATTTTTATGATTATGAGAATGATTTTAGCCAATCTCAAACACAAACTCAACTTCAAGCTCAAAATGATGATTTTTATGAGCCAAGTCTCGAAGATGAATACATGGTTGAGGAACCCATTTCTAATAACACTTAGCTATGGTGTTAGATAAGGTTTAATCTCATTTTTGTAAGGTGAATTCATCAAAAAATATTTTTTTTTTTGTTAAGAGTTCGGCTTATCAGATTCTAGTTAGCTGAAAAAATATTAGCCGAATCGCATTCTCAAGAACAATTCGGCTATTTCGATGAACACTAATTATCAGCCGAACAATATTTGTAATTTGTCGCCAAGGGACAATTCTATGTTCGAATGAAAATATTTTAGCCGAACAATAAAATCATTTTTTTTCGTGGGTCTCAGTGAGTTTTTCGGCTAAAATTTGAGTCAGCCGATCCTAATGTTAGGTTTACTTAATCACTAGAATTTTTGCCATGAGGCTTGTTTATGGCTTGTTTGGTTTTGGAACTCGTAAAATCATTTCATTGAATCGAAAATGCATACATCTTTGATAGCATTACATTAAAGGAAATGAAATAGAATACATCATTAGATTACACTTAAACACTTAAGTGTATGGGATAAAATCAGGATAGGTATTTTCTTCCAAAATACGATACCAATCCTTATGCATAAACGTTTTTCCATGGATAGTTTCATATCTGTCGAGAGCCATCACCCACTGAAAAAAAAATCAATTCTAAGTTTGTATGTTTGAAAACTATTTTTGATGAATGACTTATTGATTGACATACTTACTCTTAGGGTTGCACAAGAACCAACCCGAAAAACCGCACTCGCTCGAACCAGACAAAACCGTGGGTTTTTAAACCGAACCCGCCCACCATGGGTTGGTATACGGTTTTGAAAATAAAAAACCCGGTCACCACGGGTCGGTTTACAGGTTTAGGATATCACCTGCTTGAACCCGCCCGTATAACCCGATTAATTTGAGTCATTGATTGAGATTAATAGTTTTTATCCTAGCCATCCATATAACAACAAACTTACTTACCAAAAGAAAACCTAATTTTTTCAATCCATTCCATCCCGTTCTCTTCTCCGCCTTCACTCTCTTCAGACAGGCGAGGCGACTGCTTGATTCGAAAAATGATGTTTAATCAATTCATCTCGTTCACTCTTCTGCTTGATTAAGTTTCATAGTTCAGTTAAATCAGTTCACTTCTACTGTTCAGTCTGTTCTACTACAACACGTTAAAGAATCTTAAGGTTAGTTCATTAGGTTGAATTTTGGGTTTTCTCATTGAAGTTGAATTGATTCATTAGGTTCTTTTAGATTGAAGTTTAGAATGGTTCTTTGAATTTTTGTTTTAGTTTTATGATTTTGATTACTTAATACAATTAAAAATCATTAAATTAAATTTTCTTGCTCCTTCTTGTTCCCTGTGATTGCAAGCTTAGTAAAGTTGGTCCCAGAAAGGTAATTTCTAAAACTCTCTCTTTTATCACTCTTTCTACTTTGGGATAAAACTAGGTTTATTTTTATTGGACCACCACTGGATCTTGAGTTTTTAAGTAAAGATCTTAGGTTACAAAATCGGTTCTTTACTATTTTAGAATCCTATTTAGGACTTAATTAATTGTGGGGTTTTTTTTATTTGACAAAATAAATGTTGGTTTATGAATTTAGGAGTAGGCATTGGTTGATGAGTTAATGATGGTGATATAGTGAAGGATTCTTACTTGGGTTTGCTTGTATAATAGAGAACAACTTATCTGAATTCATCGGAATGATTATGTAGAGAATCTGCTAGGTAATGTTTTTTGTTTTTTAGTTTTTGTGAGAATGTTGGTGATTGCTGTTGGTACATTTGCAATGTAAGGACTGTCATTCTCTGTAGAGTTACTTGTGTGATGTTTTGGGTTTTCCATTCCGGAAACAATCAGGTAATGTGTGTTTGGGATTCTGTCACGATTGTATAACTAGACTTTGTATCTCCTTTTGTTGGTTCCATATGATTATCGATTTATGCAAATGACTGGATCTAATTATGTTAACTTGATATATGATGTAGGATGTTGATTTAGTTTCCTAGATTTTTTAAGAATGAAAACTTTTTCATTAGGTTCTTTTAGATTGAAGTTTCTTGCTCCTTCCTGTTCTCTGTGATTGAAAGCTTAGCAAATGGATTTTACTTTTTTCGTTTATTCTATATTTTTCAATGGCACCTTGTATTCCAACCTCAAGTTAATTATTGTCCAATTGATTACAGGTGAAGGAAATAGAGAAAGAAGCATATTTGGTCCAAGAACGAGGGGAACAAAAATCCTCAAAACAAACTAGTGTTGTCGATCTTTCAAAGATACTCAAGTCTCGTGCATCTGGTGATTCTAACAGCCAAAGGTCCTTTTGTTCCAGCAACTAATAGGTAGAATAGTTCAGTAGTTCTTCCAGCAAAAAAAAGGTCCTTTTGTTCCAGCTTATGAATTAGTAAAACGTATAGCAGTAGTTCTTTGAATCTTTGTTTTAGTTTTATGATTTTGATTCATTAGGTTCTTTTAGATTGAAGTTTAGAATGTTTTAGAATCTTTGTTTAAATAGTTTATATGAGCTCATAGCCTCATACATGTATCTGAACTCCATGTATCTGACCTTTGTGAGCTCATAGCCTCATACATATCTATTCATTACTGCAATAGTAATACTGTTTTTTTTTTCTGTTTTTTGTTGTCTGGCTATGCAGGTTAACCCGCAAAATAACCCGAACCCGCCCGACCCGCCTCAAGTCGGTTTCAACCGCCCCGCTTGTGGACGGGTTGGTATACGGTTTTGAAAATCAAAACCCGCATATGGATGGGTTGGTAGTTTGTTTTACCCCAAAACCGACCCACCCGCCCGTTATGCATCCCTACTCACTCTTGTCGCACCGGAAATGGTGGGATAAGCTTCCTTTAGATCTTTCATTACCTGTTTCAAAGCTTTTAATCATTCAAAAAGCTTTTCGAACCTTTTCTTAATGCCTTTGAACGTCCTATGATTATGATTTTCCTCTAATCCTACAAAAATATTAAACAAATACTTCCACCAAGTATGTCCTTATTAACGAGTTCATTACTTTGGGTAATGTACGCTCTATCGTAGACGTGCTCGGTGAGCGTAACCCATGCTCTAACAATTGTAACATCTTCATCGGTAGTATATACCATATTTAGTGCTTGAAAAGGATGGGTGAGAATGAGAATGAAAGGGACATATGAAAAAGGGATAGGTGAGAATGAAATGGACATGTTTCCTTTTATAGGTTTTAATTACCCAACAAATTTATATTCAAAGAAAAAATTCGTTGGGTGAGTTAATCAAATTAAAAATTCAATTTAAAATGTTGTTATTGTTCCACAACGACTATTTTTTAGAAAAGTTCGGATAATATTTTTTTTTCAGTTTCAGCCGAACCATAGGTTTAGTGAAGTTGTCTAATTTAAAAAATTACAGTTTTCGGCCGAACATTACTTTGATAACCACATTTTTTATTTTGAACTTTGTTCGTCTAATAATTGTTTTTGAATTTCAGACGAACCATGGATTTAGAGAAGCTCGGCTAATTTGTGAAATTACAATTTTCAGCCGAACGTGATAATATTATGAAAAATCCATCTTTTGATATGGTCGGCTAATAAATCTTTTTTCAATTTCAACCGAACCTGACTGAAATTCAAAAAAACATGAATTTTGTCAGGTTCAACTGTTTCGCAAAATATAATTTTCAGCCAAACCTGACAAAATTTACTTGTTCCTTCTATAATTGTGTTATTCATCTCTAACAATAAACCCGTAATTAATTCATAAAATCCTAATTCATAAATAAACTACTAAAGCAAATCATTAATCTTTACTCCTACTCCTACTTGTGGTACATTAACTTCCGTATCTTCAAGCCCTTCTTCTTCTCTATCTATCTCAGGCCTTGGTTCACAAATAACTAGAGTATTTCCCCTCTTATCAGTTCCCAATCTTTTATTGCGGCCTCCTCGTAGCTCGGGAGTTTTAGAAGAAGAAGGAGTTACCTCCATGTTCCTTCTTGTACCTTTACCTCGGTTCCCAGCGCAAACAAAAATATATAAAAACTAATTAATATCCCAAACAAAAAAATTTGATAGCAAATTGTAAGGCTCGGCTGTCCCGAGCTTTTGTTTTTTCAGCCGAACATTGATACTAGTGAAATTTAGAAGGGCACTTACATTGTTCGGCTGAAATTATAAATTATCGAATCAGCCGAACTTGCAACCTAACAGATATTGGTGTCCACAGTGAAATGTTCGGCTCATTTTTCAAATTTCAATTTTCAGCCAAACATCTAGTTAACAAATATTGATGGCATCAGTGATTTTTTCGGCTGATTTTTCAAATTCCGATTTTCAGCCGAACTGTTCTTCAATAGTTTCAGAATGAGGAACTTTAAATGTTCGGTTGAAAATTCTATTCATATAAAAGAAAATTCAGCCGAACTCACCATTAAAACTGAAAAACCCTAATTTTTTTTGTCGATTTAAACTCTAAATCCCAATTGCATGCCAAGAAAAAACATATGGGTTTATGGGAAATACCTTCGAATATACATGTTGAGGTTTGGTTCTCCCTCTCCCTCTCGACCTTCCCTTTCTTCTCCTAATTTAATTTCGGATTCCACTCTTTCAATTTCAATTTCTTGTTCTTCTTCAATTTGTTTCTTCGATGTATTTCGCCCGGTAGGATTCTTCGTACGACCCATGTTGTAGGTTTGTAGTTGTGCATAACCGACGATTAAAGTTTTACGAATCGACAATTAATTGACGGCGATAAAATTTGAAAATCACAGATTTTTTTTCTTGTTCGATGAAGTAGAGAATAAGAGGGGAAGAAGAAAAAATAAGTTGAAACTGATTTGGTTGATTAAGTTTTAATTTTATAACTGATTTGTGGAAAATTAATTAGGATCAGAGAGTAATTTAGTAATTCGAAAGTTGTAAAGGGTATCTTAGTAATTGATTCATCCATTAGACATCCCTTATAAACCATCCTAGATAACCTTAGTATTTTGTATTCCCACCAAAAATCTTGTATGCCCAAAAACAGGATTCCAAGCTTTGGTTTGGGGCACTGTTTGTACTCGCTATAAAATAGCTGTCAAGCCCGCCTAGCCCGTGAAAGAAGGTTCCAGAAGTTTTTATGCGTCTTGCTTTCCAAGTTATTTGACAAATCTATACAAGTATATAAATACATGGGTCTAAACCCTAAGAGTAGATAGAATTCTATGCATACAAATATTGTAATACATATATTAATAAAACGTCTTTCTCCAAGGGAATTCGTCCGTGGATGTAAGTATAATTAGTCGAACCGCGTTAAATTCTTTGTCTCCTTTACTCATCTTTAATTCGTTGTATAACCCTAATTTCACATCATCATCATCAAATCAATCGTGTTTTATACCTAAAAGTTATTTTTTATATAAACAAACACTATAATTGAAATTGTTTCCAATTTAGATGCTGGGCTTGTGGTGCAATAGATTGAGATTAACATAACGAAAAGATCACCTCAGCTTTTATAATAAATCTATTAATTCTCTTCCAATGGGTTTGGATCGTTACGATCATCATAGGCCTGGTGATTTACTTTGCAGACAAGGTATAAATTCTAAATTATGTGTATTTGAATTGAATGCCTTATTTGAACCACATTACAAAGGGAAAAATGAAGCTAAACAAAGGAGTATTATTATCAACTGCCGAAATTTGAAATACAAAAGAAAAATAATCTACCAAATGATCGAACTCTAACCGAGTAGTTCCCGTCGTTAACCTTACTCTCTTCTGATGAAGAGGTTCCGTGGTTAATCTTTCTTTCCCTCTTGCACCAACCTCTTAGGTTTATAATCCCGGTCGAAGTTTTTGATGCTAATTACCAAACAAGAAAAGTAAAGTGAATACCCTGATATAAGCCTAAGGCATAAGAAAGTGTATCCTAATTAACACAAATCTAAAATATTAAAGGGAAATTTAAAAAATGCCCAAAATAAAACGTTGGAAAAATACTCCAATCCTCTGTATTTGGGAAAATGTCCCAAGATAACCTTCCATTTTGATATATTTTACCAACTTCCCCAAATACTAAATAAGGCTAAATAAACATACCTGCAATTTTGTGGCACTCTCCACGAGGAATTCCAAGAGCTCCTGAGATCCGGGAACGAAGATATATAATTTCTCCAATCCTCAAGCATAATATTTAAGTCATGAATTTTGGTGTCCAAACCAAAACAACAATTGGCGTGCATCGTAGAAACTTGATTGAAATCTTTGCTTGGTTCACAAAATCCACCAAAGTAGAGTGTATTCAAAAACCTAACCTTCAATCCAATTTTCTTGGAGGAATGGATCATGTTTAATCAACATAAGTACAGACTGATCATGTTTATTTTTGTACTTATTTCTCGACATATACCAAAACTTGTAAAATTCAATTGACCTAGTGTTTGAGTTACCGTAAGCAAATCCTCCATTTGGCATGTTGTTTCAAGTTATATGAATCGTTTAGAGCATAATTATCTGTTGAAATCTGAAAATCGGTGTCCTCGTAAAATCTTTTAAATGGATCTCGAAACCACATTATATCAGCATCCTGGAGATTAAAAAGAATCACATTATACATAAATGGGTAACATAAATAATTCCCTTTATAAAATGTTGAGACACTATCGCTGCAATACAATAGTAAATTTTTTAAATAATGGTACCACTTATTTCAATTTAAAATTCATCAGTATTAAATTTATTATCTTAAAAAAAAAAGGTTCCACTAATCTAAAATGAAGACACCGTGTTTATATTTTTTTCATACGTACCGTGAAAAGGAAGTTATACCCCAGTTCAAGAACAACTCGAAGAATATCGATTCTATTCCACATCATCTTCAAGTATTTTTTACTCATAAAATATGCATCGACAGAGAAATCCACTCCTTCAACTGTCAGAGCATAGCAGTGAGGATGTACTTCCAAACAACGTTTATATGCTTTTTGGTCTAACGCGATGATCACCAAATGCTTCAAAAGACCTTTTGTATTTTCTCCGATTTTAAAACTTTGAAGAAACAGGTCAAATATTGAATTTGGAGCTGCCCACGCTTCATTCAGTGTTGTTATGATAACTGTTTTATCTTCCATGGATGCTGCCTTTAATACTCTCTCTCTAGTTTAACCTCTTCTCTGTCCTGCAAAAGTTATCTATTTGTTCATTATTAGAGATGGTTGAGCACCTGGTCATACATTTACACGAAATTAAAAGTCAAAAACTGATCAAAAATGGCATTGAATATGCAGGTATACTCATAATAACGTGGAATACTCCTACTGATTTAGAGCGTGTCTAGATACCAAGAATAGAAATTAATATAAAAAATTATGTAAAAAATAGTATAGTTTACATAAGGTTAATTTTTTTATTTCTAGAAGTCAATTTTAAATTTTGTCGTGAATCAAATTTTTGAGCTTTTTACTTCTAGAAGTTCAAAAGCAACTTTTGAGAGGATATCCAAAGACCTTTTTATTGTATTTTTTTTGTTTTTTTGGATGCCAATTTTATTCTATTGGGATTTTTTTTGGGTACTACTATTTCTTCGTCTTTCTTGATGTACTTCTGATTTTCAAGACTCTAAAAGATTTCTTTTAGACTATTATTTCTACCTCATAATTAAAATTGGCGATTACAACAGGTATGCAAAATAATACCTTTATGATACAATGAAAGCCCTAGAACAACGAAATTGAATTCAAGGTTTGTACACCTTGATCCAACCAATAACACAAGAATATAAGTTTCCGATGATGTTTTAGTAAAGAGAAAAACACATTGATTTGAGGTTTTAGATTGGAAGATATCTTCACTACTTATAGGAGATTCATGTCTTTTAGAGATACCTCTTCATCTCCAACAGACACTTCTAAAAACCATTAATGGTGGCTTACGGGAAGAGACGTGTCTATTCAATTTTGAAGGGAAAATTTATTAGGTTTTAAAAAACTAGAAAAAATTCCTCAAGACGTTGTCTCGCACTCTGCTAGGGAGCTTTCCCCCTAAACCCTCACGACCTGACCTGGCAGATCGATCATAGCATTTGGAGAGGGGGTGACCCCGAGACCCGTTTTAACGGTAAATAATTTAGAAAATATCCAAAATTCTTCCCCTATTTCTTGGCGCCTATACGTATTCACGCTGCATCAGTTCGGTAAGATTCCATTTACTCAACAACTGTTATTAAATGTCTTATTAGCTAGTGTGTATATGCAGCGGTGACCGTCTTCTTTTCTTCTCCATATTGGATGTGTACCTTCCAACCAGCTATTGAGTAGTTCTGGTAAGTGTCCATTGAAAATGTTAGATAAATACTGATACTGATAGTGATTGATTGGTAATAAGATATTTGTTGGTGTTGATAGATTGAAAATGTCACGTTAACAATCATGAGAAAATGCACGCAAAATCATACTCTAATATTTATCATAATCAATATAAAACTCAGTACACAAGTTATCAAGATTAACCATGGATGTTAATTTATATATCTGTATGTAAATTAAGATTTAATAAAGATTATTAAATTAATCAACTGGATGTTAAATAGGATTACTAACTGGATGTTAATTAAGAGACAAGGTTTGCACTGGAAATAATGTACTGAATGTAAATTACAATCAACAACAAGTCTTAAATCATATATTTACAATAATTATTCTATTAAGCAAATAAACAAACACTTGCTATGTCAAATCAATTTTCACTAAATATAAACAAACAAACTTGCAAAACAGGAATTAATCAAGCATAAAATAGTATAAACAAAAAATTAACAGTAACCCATTAACCTGAATACTTAATCAAACCTAAACATGAATCCAATCCCCTGAGACGAAGTAATTCTCTTTTCTTAAAGCATTTGCATCCAATACACAGATGCTAATATGAAGATGGATGAATACTTACCAAGATACACCAATGGCTTTGAAGATAACTAGCACTAGAATATCTTCAAACAAGCGAATGCAACAATGTAGCAGCAACTCTCGACAAAAAATCTATTCTAGCTTTTTATTTATGATTTTTGTATAACTATTGTGTTCTTCTTCTGTGTTCTAATGGGAGAAATGAAATGGGTTTTAAACAGATTGAATAGAAACGACGGTTAGGATTTATTCAATCTCGACCGTTGGATGACGTTCAATTATTTAATTTAAGGTTTGATCTAAACTGTTAGATCATGTCAGATAACCATCGAAAGATTATTGCTAATCTTGTTTGTACCTGTTCCATAAGGTTACAGTTATTTCACAGTAATTTGAATAATAACCATTCTTTTCAATCTTGTTTTACAAACTAAATCTTTGTTTAGATAACACTCGATTTCAATTCACTTTGGAAATAGGCTTGAGTGGTCAACTCAAGGCCATAGTTCCTACGTGTACTTCAAACTAAGGCTAGCTTTAGTAAGTTTATACTCAACTGGATATTAATTAAGATTATTAAATTAATCAACCGGATGTTAATCGTGGTTGATCTCATGCTCAATGCCAGGATAAATGACATGATAAAATAAGCTATGACGTTCCCCTCGTATAATAAATGCATATACTCCTTCATCGTTATTATAAATGCGAAGTTTAAAAATTTTATAATTTTATTAGATAAATGGAATTTCAATTCCAAAACTTTTTCTTCAGATACATCCTTACGTATGATACTTGGAAATCATCACAATTAATTTAATATTTTTAGTGTTTGAATAAAATAAAAATAAAATAGAAACGATAATGAATATTTATAAAAATGATATTTTATTTTAAAAGAATTGATAAATTTTTATATAAAAGACGGAGGGAATAATAATAAAAAATGAACTACAATTCAAAGAAACACGTTACTCACCTAACATGAATTTAGAGGCACCATTAATTACTTCAAGCACCCCTTATAATTCTAGTATAATTTTTTTTCTTTCACAGTGTTAACTTTATTCATTCATTCTTTAAAAAGATAGAATTTAATTACTAGGAGGGAAAAATGTGATTTGGGGAGCAAATATCATAGAATTAATTAGGAATAATTTAAAATATTTACATGACTGCCCTACTAACACAAATTCTTAACGCAGTCATAAACAAAAAAACTTTTAGCCTATTAACACCCATACCATCACTACCATTCATGTCTGTTGGTTAGGTAACAATGGGAAATACTAAATAGGAGAAAAATTGTTAACATCAGATAAATTTCTGATGTTAATGCACACATAAGGACAGAATCACCTGCTCAGTAAATTGTCCTTAACACAATAGTCCTCTGATACTTTTCAAGAATGAGATGTGCTATACCCTATCATAGGATATGTGTCCAAGATAGAACTGTCTGTTATGACTAGTCTAAGCACAATACTAGTCACCCTCAAGAACTTAACAACAAATAGTGGAAGGGAAATAAATAATCAATTGCGCAAAACAAAACAAGAAGAGGGGAAAAGAGCTAGGGATAGTAGCCTGCTCTGGAATAAGTTGAAATGGAGAAATGCATTTTCTTTTGTAGCCAACTTGAGAAGAGAATTATTGCGTATTGATTAAAATCAATTCTGTGAATTAATCACGGTCATAATGTTTAAAACGTATATAAAACGCTCATAAAATATTTTCTCATTAAAACAACTTAATTCTAGCCTGGTCAGACGCCCCAACATTTAAAACAAAATTTAATGAAATACTTTATTTTCAAAAACGTAAGTCTTGGTTGGCCCGCAGCCTCAGCTACGCCCGCACCCGCAAGCATACTCAATCCCGCAGCAGTAGCCACAGTCACTCTCGCACCCGCAACTACAACCGCAGCCGCAGTCCGCAAGCACACAAGCTCGCAAGCACTCAAGTTTGCAAGCCACAAGATCGCAAGCCGCAAGCCACAAGCCACAACTGCAACAACAAGCGTGCGTGCTTCGGTGCGAAGCACCGCACATGTGTGAAAAGTATGTTTGCTCCAACTAGCCCATTGCCTTAGTCCTCCCCCAACCACAAAAGCTTCTAAACCCTAAGCGCCCTCCCTTAGTTGTATTTTTTTGGTAATAAAGAGAGAAATCATCTCTAGTCTCACCAATGTGGGATTAAGGTTCTTCAATCAAAATAGTGAAAAATGAGCTAGTGTCCCTTAGTGACTTCTAGGTACTGAGGTCCATTCCCACCAAGACTAAATACATTTTAAGTCATTTTTTCTCCAACAATCCCCCATATGAATAAAAATACGACGAAAATCAAAAATCAGAAAGCGAGAATGCCTCTTTGGCAATAGGTGTCCATAAGGTTTTGAACCTTTGCTTAGTGAGAAATTACCGGAACTACTTGATGAACAGTGAACAGGATTTCTTGAACTGCCATGGGTTTGGTGTAGTTCATCAGTAACTTCCACGCGTGATATCTCTCTAGGTGCTATTAAGTTTGTGTCGTTGTGTCCATTTTTCCCCTGGACGTATCCCGTTTCTCAGAATGCTCTATAGAATCATCTCAATTCTCATAGGAAGCGGCCTACTTCCTCATTCAAATAGGTGAATTCTATCAAGAGTGTTTACTGCTACACCCCACTTCAATCTTAAATTGACACTATGAAACTCATTAAGACTTAATAAAAAGTCATCCTCACATGCGGTCACACTGTCACGTCTACACCATATGGAAGGGACAGAGAATGAAATTCTCTGATAATGTTTCCTTTAACCCAACATAAATTACTTGTCTCATTCGAAACCTTGATCTTGGGATCTCCAGTCAGAAAGGTTGAGTATCCTTCATGGCAAGTTTATTTGATGAGCTTAATCCTCACCCCCCTCGATGCATTACTAACTATCTCCTTGGATAAATCTTTCATCAAAGGGTCCCCGATATTCTCTTTAGACCTCACAAAGTCAACAGAAATAACTACAGTTGAGATTAATTGTTTTAGGAAATTGTGTCTTCTACGAATGTGTATAGACTTCCCATTATAGTTGTTGTTTTTAGCATTAACTATTGCGGCTTGACTATCACAATGTATAGATATAGATGGCACAAGCCTTTGCCAAAGAGGAAGATCTTCTAAAAAGCATCTTAGCCAAGCGGCTTCCTCTCCTGCTTCATCTAACGCAATAAGCTCTGATTCCATAGTGGATCGAGCTATACATGTCTGTTTGGAACTCTTCCAAGATACAGACCCACAAGCTAGAGTGAAAATATATCCACTCGTGGACTTAGACTCCTCTGAGTCTGGTATCCAGTTTGCGTCATAAAATCCTTCAAGGACCGCAGGGTATCTCTCATAACTTAAACAAAAGTGTATTATAACTACCTTAACACGCTAATAAGTGCATCCTAATGCTCTTGTCCCAGATTACATGTATACTTACTTAACCTACTCACAGCATAAGCAATGTCTGCTCGTACAGTTCATTAAATATATCAGATGATGGGATTTTAAATTACCCTATATAAATAACCGTAATCGTACGACGTCTAACTAGTAGACATCGGCAAGTACGGGTCGAACCCACAGGGAGCGGGAAAATACTGCAATTAATATCTCTAATCAACTA
The DNA here is from genome assembly GCA_023531435.1 of Papaver californicum. Lineage (NCBI taxonomy): Eukaryota > Viridiplantae > Streptophyta > Magnoliopsida > Ranunculales > Papaveraceae > Papaver > Papaver californicum. The sequence goes on along the minus strand of JAJJMC010000341.1, from coordinate 815,416 downwards.
ACCAGAAATAATATTTATGGATTTTTAGATTTATGAATAAAATAACAACAAACTAAACTAATAAAATAACTAAAATGGAGAGTCAGTAACCAGGGTAGTGAAACATAACTCCTGAAGATTTAGAGTGGCAAATATCACTGGAACGCCCTAAACATGGTGCATCAAAAGTTCTAAGTCTAAGCACAAACCATAAAATTGCGTTAGCGAGAAAATTATACGAAACTAATTATAGGTCCACAAATAATACTTGACTATTCTAAGCATACCCCATCAAAGTATTTAACCCAAGCATGAAATATCAAATAAATAGATAAATATATTTTTAGAATAACAACTGTATACCACAAGCATGGAACATCATTAAGTTAGGTCAAGCATGTACCATCAAACGACATCACAATTATTTAATAAAATTATTATATCAAAATTATGAAATTAATTTATTCAAATTATAATGGTCTGTATCAAATATTTTATTTAATTAATTTAAAACTGTAAATGGTTTCAACATTAAACCCTAACTACAAATTAATTAGAACATATAGATGGATTTCTTAAAACTCATAAAAATAATTGACAAAGTAGAAAGGTATATAAATTAAAACAAACTAGACGGTCTTCCTTTTCCAACTACGGTTCTCTCTCCGTCTGCACAGCCAAACCCTCTCTTTGCTTTACTTCTTTTTCTTTTTTTCTTCCGGCCGTCAGACTTCTCTGACAGAAGAAACCTAAAAGGCCAGTCTCCGTATCTCCCAACAATTCCGAACCCCCCCCCCCCCCCCACACCTTTCAGAGTCTGTTTTCTTTTTATACTTCTTTTTAGCCTTGACCGTAGGCCTAGGTAGTATGCAGCCCAACCAACTAGCCCTCCACCTTTTTCTCCAATAGTTGTCAGCCGTTTTCTCCACTGAACAGACTCTCACTTTATGTTACTGTCCCCTACTTCATAACAATCATCATTAGCCTACTCCTCTACTCCATGTAAACAGCCTACTCCAAGAAGTCACGCCACCTTCCAACCTTCTGTCATGTCTATTTGACACTACAATTCACGTGAATTCTTCTTTACTGTACCTCACTGACGCATAGCCTAGCTTAGGTTCTTCTCCACCTGACCGTGCAAAGCTAGCTCCTAGCCTACGGTACTTTCCTATCAGCCAAAAGCTAACAGAAAAAACATCAAAGAAAAGTCTGCTTCACGTCTTTCTCTCTGCCGAAAACCCATGTCCCCACTTGCTACTCCTTACAACCTGTCTCACTTCTTGTTTCCACTCCATACGTGCCAATAGAGGACGCTGTTCCGTGAGCAGTATTTCGGTTGTATGTTATTGCAAACGTTAATTAATACCTATTTTAACCGTGTTTAACCTTCAACTTTGGATTGATGTAAACTGTAATAAAATAATAAAATTAATATAATTATGAGTATTAACAAATATAAATTAAAAGGTAAATATTGATAAATTAAATGCCTATCATCAGACTTTTTATAACACGTAAATATTTAAGTTGCGAAACTCCGTTACCTTTGTTTTTCAGAAGAAGTCAGGGCTTTTCTATAAGTTTGTGGATCATTCTCAGCTAAGCATGTTATGAAGTATGGCCCAAAATATTTTTCAGTTCTAAGTCTTTTACCTCTTCTAGGCTCAAATTCATCTTCCTCTACGAGTAATAGGTGACTAGTAGAAGGGACATCTAAGGGATCAACACATATCATGCGCGATTCATATTTCAAAGGAAAAACATTTTCAAAGAATACATCATCCCAAGATTCCATAATAGTATTTACACCAATTTCAGATATTTCCGAACTTACAACCATAAATCTATAAGCAGTAGTATGTTCAGGATACCCTATGAAGACACAACCAACAATTTTGGGTCCTATCTTGGTTCTCTTAGGTGGAGGAATAGACACCTTATCCAAACACCCCCACACTTTAAAGTATGCATAAGAAGATTGTCTACCTTTACATACTCATATGGAGTTTTATCTGATCCTTTAAAGGATACTCTGTTCAAGACATAGCAAGCTGAGAGGACGACCTCCCCCCACAAGTTTGTAGGTAGCCCTGAACTAATTAACATGACATTCATCATCTCCTTAAGGGTTCGGTTCTTCCGTTTAACCATACCATTAGATTTTGGTGAAAAAGGAGGGGTTACTTCATGAATAATGCTATGTTCTATGCAAAAATATCCTATAGGGATTACATACTCGCCACCACGGTCAGACCTAACAGTTTTGATGGTAACACTCATTTGGTTTTTAACTTATAGTTTATAAATCTTAAAGGCTTCTAAGGCATCATCCTTACCTTTATGTAAATATGTGTGACAGTACCTCGTGCAGTCATGTATAAATGTGACAAACCATTTTTTACCACCTCTAGTTTGAACAAATTTCATCTCAACTAGGTCTGAATGAATTAATTATAAGGGTTGAGAATTTCTCTGAATATTTTTCTGATAAGACTTTTTTCGCATATTTGATTCTGCGCATATTTCATATTTATGTTCATTTTCCAAAGTAAATTTGGGAATGTAGCCTATGCTAGCCAGTTTATTCATTGACTTATATTTTACATGACCAAGTATACCATTCCAAACATTCCATGAGACACAAGCATAAACAGAAGAAACAATTTTATTCATTTCAACAGAGGTTACATTAAGTTTGTAAAGACCCTCAGTCTTATAACCCTTTCCTACATAGTCTTTACCCTTAGTGACAATTACTTTCCCAAATTCAAATACAAGTTTAAATCCCTTATCATCCAACACACCACAAGATACAAGATTTTTGCAGATGTCCGGAACATGAAGAACTTCATTCAATGTGAGAGTTTTGCCAGAAGGGAGCTTCAGCCCAACTTTGCCTTTTCCCATAACCTGTGTTGCGGACGAGTTACCCACGTAGAGTTTCTCTCCTTCCCCTACCTTCTGATAGGAGGGGAACATATCTTTGTTTCAGTAGGCATGCTTGGTAGCATCAGAGTCTACCCACCAGTCTCTCACGTTGGTTACCAAATTGACTTCAGACACCGTGCCAGAAAACTCGATCTTGTTGTTTTCAACCAAATTAGCATTGTTTTTCTTGTTATTATTAAATTCCTTACGTTTCCTACAATGCATTGTCATATGGCCAGTAATTCCGCAAACATAACAAGCACCTTTAATTTTACCAATGTCAGATTTGGGTTTCGGAAAAGTATTCTTGTGCGGTCCAGGCTTGCGGTGGCTGCGGTCCAGGATTGCGGAAGACTTGTGTTCTCTAACATGAGCTTTGTTGGACATGTCCCTTGCAGAAGATACATTTTTATCTTTTGAACACAACAATTCTTCCACTTGAATCTTCTTACCCAATTCAACCATACTGACTTCACCAGTTTCATGTCTTAATCTTCGTTTGAAATCAGACCAAGAAGAAGGTAATTTTTTAATTACCACAGACACTTGAAATGTTTCATCAATCACCATACCTTCAGCAATAATTTCATTTATAATGCGCTAAAGTTCAAGAAATTGGTCAACCACAGATTTGTCATTTGTCATTTTGTATTCAAGGAACTTGGCTACCAAAAACTTCTTACTACCAGCAGTTTTCGCTTCATATTTTGCTTATAATGCAGCCCATAAGTCAAACGCAGAAAAGTTTTCTTTTGCGTTATAGAAATCATAAAGAGCATCTTCTAAACAGTTCAGAATATGGTTTTTGGCCATATAGTTTTGTCTACTCCAACTTTCTAATTCTCTTTCATTTCCCTCATCATTTAAACTCTCATCAAAGGATTTCAGAACTAATTCATCAAGCATGTGAAAACTCAGAAAGAACAACATCTTGGATTGCCATCTTTTTAAATCTTTGCCATTTAATTTTTTTGGTCTGTCTACATCACTATTAACCGTTGAAACAGAAGAAATAACTATTGTGTTAAGATTGTTGGTTCTGCAACAATGGAAAACACTAAACAAGAGAAAAATTGTTAACGCTAGATAAATCTCTGATGTTGATGCACACACAAGGACAGAGCCACCTGCTCAGCAAATTGTCCTTAACACAATAGTCCTCGGGTACTCCTCAAGAATGAGAGATGCTATACCCCAACAGAGGAGATGTTTCCAGGATAAAATTTATGACTAGTATAAGCACAATACTAGTCACCCTCAAGAAATTAATAGCAAGATAGTGGAAGGGAAATAAACAATCAATTGCGCAAAACAAAGAAGAGGAGAAAAAAGCTAGGGATAATAGCCTGCTCTGGAGTAAGTTGAAATGGAGAAATGTATTTTCTTTTATAGCCAAAACTTGACAAGAGAATTATTACATAATCACGGTCATAATGTTTAAAACGTATATAAAACGGTCAGAAAATATTTTCTCATTAAAACAACTTAATTCTAGCCAGGTCAGACGCCCCCACATTTAAAACAAAATTTAATGGAATACGTTATTTTCAAAAACGTAAGTCTTGGTTGGCTCGCAGCCTCAGCTACGCCCGCACCCGCAAGCATACTCAATCCCGCAGCAGTAGCCACAGTCACTCCAGCACCCGCAACCAAAACCGCAGCCGCAGTCCGCAAGCACACAAGCCGTAACCGTAACTGCAACCGCAAGCGTGCGTGCTTCGGTGCGAAGCACCGCACATGTGTGAAAAGTATGTTTGCTCCAACTAGCCCATTGCTTTAGTCCTCCCCCAACCACAAAAGCTTCTAAACCCTAAGGACTCTCCCTTAGTTGCATTTTTTGTGGTAATAAAGAGAGAACTCATCTCTAGTATCACCAATGTGGGACTAAAGGTTCTTCATTCACAATAGTGAAAAATGAGCTAGTGTCCCTTAGTGACTTCTAGGTCCTAAGGTCCATTCCCACCAAGACCGAAATACATTTTAAGTCATTTTTCTCCAACATTAACCACCACCTATTGCATCCTTATTAGGATCTACGAACCGTCAGACGCACTCTGGCACGACCATATAACATCGATGTTGTTTTCATTTGACCACTGTAGAGTTAGAGGTGTGGGATTTTATCCTAAAAAACCTCGATATTGTGTAAGTAGAGAGTCTAACTTATTAATCTCTGTATGAAACCCCGCTTAGTCCATATGAGACTATTCCTAGCTATCCCGTGTATGTTTCATCAAGCCACACAGGCCAACAATCCTTATCATTATATATCGGTGGTGTTAGTTGCAGTGGTGGAATAAGAATGACCTACAATTCAAAGTTATTTTGATCATAAGTGTGTAAAGAATTTGTACTAATAAGACTATGTTATTAATAAGACTATGTTATTGAGTTGATCAATACTTTTGCTCTCCCAAAATATATTTTCCCTCTTCCTAAAAAAATTGTTTTTGCATTCTCTTTTTCCTATATTTTCCTTTTCTTTCATCTTTTTGGTGGTCTTTTATGTTCTCTTTTGATCAATGTAAGCGTAACTTTTCTTTATCATTAGAAATAAAAAAAATTATGACAATATTAAAGGAAAAATGTTATTTTATTTTATTTTTTGAAAAAATTGATTTGACTCTTTTGTTAAATACCGTACAAGTATAGTATACTTTGGTTCATAAGTTGAATAATAATATAAAATTTATGATGAACATATTATCCTGGTGGTCTTTTGTGTTCTCCAGAATCTAATGGATACCCAATGGAGTTCGTCAAGTACCCCTTGTCAATAATCAAGTATCATGTAATGGCAAAAGTGAAAAAATTATTCTTTGAAGAAAAAAAGGCTCAGCTGGAGAAATAACATATCCTTCATCAGTTTAAATCCAAATAAGGAGATTGCAAGTAAACCACGAGACTTAAGACCCATCAGTTTAGTTAGTAGCATCTATAAGATAGTATCGAAAAAACTAACTGAAAGGTTAAAGACAATGATTCACAAACTCATGTCTGAACAACAAGGGGTATTTATCAAGGGAAAATAAATATTAGATGGTATTCTAATTACTGATAAAATTATTGATGCTATACTTAAAGAAAAGAAGCCTGGAGTGTTATGCAAACTTGACATTAAGAAATCTTTGACAATGTCAGTTGACACATTATTGATTGGATGTTGCGTAAATCAGGCTCTGGAGAAAAATGAAGGCATTGGATAGATTGGTGTGTTACAACAACTCAATATTCTCTTCTCATAAATGGCATATCTACCATTAGATTCCAGCATCACAAAGGCCTGACACAGAGGGTCCACTATCTCCATTTCAATTCAATCTTGTAGCAGAAATTCTAACTAAGTTATTGCAAAGAGGAGTTCAATTAAAAATGATTTCAGGATTCAAGGTAAATAGTGAGATCATTATTTCTCATCCGCAATTTGCAGATGATACTTTGATCTTTATGGATGCTAAAGAAAATGATACATAAATTTTGTTGATAATTTTACAAGTCTATCCGTCTATGAAACTCAACTATTAGCATTGAAGAGATAACTAAAATCTTAAACTGCAAGGTGGAAAATTACCAATTTAGTATCTTGGTATGCCAATTGAAGCATCAGCAAGAAAACAACAATTTGGAGCTCAATACTTGGAAAGTTCCAATATAATCTAGCTATATCGAAAAGAAGATTTCATACCAAGGATGGAAAAATCATTTTAATGAATAGTTCACTACAAGGTTTACCAGTTTCATGTCCATGATATACCTATGCCAGCTGCAGTTCAGAAGAAGATGACACAATTTATGAGGGATTTTCTTTGGGGCTCTACAAGGTCAAAGAAGAAGATCTGCTGGAATGCTTGGAAGAAGCTAGCAAGATCGAAAAGTCATGGTAAAAAAGCAATAAATAGCTTAAAACTAACCAACTTAGTGTTGCTATCAAAATGGAGCTGGAAATACGTCACCGAGAAGAAAACTTTATGGAGAAAAATCATACAAGTAAAGACTATATTCAATATGGAAGATTTATGGCCAAATCAATCCAAAGCTCCACAAGGGAGGAGTTTTTGTAAAGGCATTGAAGAAAAAAAATCCATCATGGAGCATATAACTATAGTCAAAGTCCAAAACGGGGATTCCATTAAGTACTAGTTGGATAGATTAATCCAATCTCCCTAAGGCTCTTATATCCTACCATTTTTAAAATTGCAGTTGAGAAAGAGGCAACAGTTAAAGGCATGATAATCAATGGGAATTGGAGCATCACTATGAAAGAGGCAACAATTAAAGGCATGATAATCAATGGGAATTGGAGCATCACTATGAAAAACAACCCAATTCTAAAAAGCTAGTTGAATTGGAAAATCTGTATACTTCTTTGGGATTACCATATGCTTTGGAGGGTGGGGATGACAAACGGATATGCAGCAATGACCCCATTTTCAAAACTTCAAGCTGGTATAAATGGTTGATAGAACAACAACAATTGTCCATCGATGTGCCATATGATTTTTTATGAAAAAATAATGTGTCATTCAAGGTGTGTTCTTTATTTAAAGTGCAACGCAGAATTCAATTTCTACTGTGGAGAGGGTGTGCTCTGAAAAACTTAAATTGCTACTTTTGTGACATCCACTAAGAAACTGTGGATCACCTTCTACTTTTCTGCATCTATGCCAGAGAAATATTGAATTATTTTATAATTAACTACCAGCCGGTGGATGGGACTTTCCAACTACTCTACTAGAGAAAGTTAAAGAATAGAATGCACTAAGAGGTAGGAGCTTGGGTAGGAGAATTTTTCCAATCATCCAATTTTTCATTTGTTGGACTTAGAATTACACAAAAAAATCGAGAAACCAGCCAAACCGTGCCAAAACCGAAAAATCGTCGCCGACCGAGATCAACGACTAAGATAACAATTTCAAAAAAAAACATAATCGTTGATCCTCGATATAGGTAATAGGTTTTACTTCAAATAACGACCAAACGAAACCGAAAAAACGAGTTATACTAGCCATATATTGAAGTTAATCTTAGATGTTGATCTGAATATAGGTAACCCTAAATATATCTAACTCTCACCCGACCTTAGTCTCTCAGTCGCTTTTCACTTATTCTCTTCTTCTTTTTAACTTCTTCTTTTTAACTTCTTCTTCTTCCGTCTTCATCACATGCGAATTTGCATCAACAACTTCAAGTTTATCAAAAGTGGCACAAGATGATGGTTTCATAGCAAATTCTAGAGTAATAAATATTATATGTATAAAATGATTTAATGAATGAATCAATGATTAAGGGGATGCATTAGATAGAGGATTGGTTATACTTGGGTTATGTCCCGGTTGTGTTATTTACAAAATCGATCAATATTGTCTACTATACTGTTTAACAGATGAACGAATACCTATACTGTTTAACAGATGAACGAATACCCAAGGATGATGAAGAAATACCTAAATTAAAGAGCTCATATGAGTGAGTGAATACTCAAAACCAAAAAAAAAATCTGAACGAAAAAGATTTTATATTGACTATTGCATCCCCATTTGAAGTTTGAACACAACTCTAAATTGCATAATCAACTGAATGCATCGAACCAAGGCTTGATTAGCTCGTCCCTTCCCATAAGACATCATTGATGGCTATTAGAGGTGTCTGTTGGAAATGAAGGGGCATCTCCAATGGACATGAATTCCTTATAAATAGTGAAGATGTTCTCCCATTCGAATCATTAAACTCTACTTATTTTCTCTCTACTAAATATCATCAGAAAATCTCTTTTTGTGTGTTCTTGGTTGGATCAAGGGGTATAAATCTTGAATCCAATTACATTGATACAGACCCATGCTTTATAATGTGTCTAAAAAGCAGGACTGGAATGCCCGTGTTTATGCCCAGGTAACAATTGCATTCTGTAATCGCCTTTTCTTTGTCGTTTTACTTTAACAAAGTACTTAGATTTAACAGCAAAATGTGTGGGCTAAAGAAACCCAAAAAGATTTCCATAAATCAAATTTAGCAAACCAATGCACTCACAGGTCAGTGTTTATCCTCTCTTGTTTAAATAGTTCATTCAATGAACATATAATTGTCTTGGAAAGGCGAATGAAACTAACTGATACCGTTTAATAGGTATAAGATTTATGTCGAAGGATCTGCTTGGTCTGTCAGCGAAAAATACATTCTAGCTTGTGACTCTTTAACTTTACTGATAAAGCCCAAGTATCATGATTTCTATACACGAAGTCTATTACCTATGAAGCATTATTGGCTGATCAAGTATGGTGACAAGTACAGATCTATCAAGTTTGCTGTTGAATGGGGCAAAAACCATACAGAAAAAGTAACTCTTTTTCCTCCTCGAATCGACTTAAGGGTTGCATAAACTGCACTGTCACCGGGTGGCTTCACTTCGTGCACTATATTCCAATAAATAGCGTTTTTAGTTTTGTTTCTTTGAATTATAGCACCTAATTTTGTTATTGTATAGGTGAAAGAGATCGGTAAAACAGCGAGTAACTTCATTCAAGAAGAACTAAAGATGGATTATATTTATGACTATTTATATCATCATTTAAATGAATACTCCAAACTATTGCGATACAAACCAGTTATACCCCCCAACGCTGTGGAGTTCTGCTCTGAGACAATGCTCTTCCCTGCAGAAGGATTACAAGAACAATTTATGGTGGATTCTATGGTAAAGCATGCTAGTGAGATTGGTCCATGTACCATGCCTCCTCCATTTGATGCTCTTTATCTTCAATGTTTCTTTAGACAGAAAACTGATTCTATCCGAGAGAATAAGTCTTGGGAGAGTCAACCCAAGTAGAGCTCTAATTTATATACAAATTCATAGTTTTTGTAGTTACCTTAAGACAAATTTATATACTACAACTTTTGGGAGAGTCAACCCAAGTAGTGAAGACTGTGCAGTGTTACCTCAGCCGATTGTTCTTCTTAATTTGGTAGTAAAAGGCATTTGTTATGTTTAAGTGGATCCATTTCTTACAAAAAGAGTGTTTCCCTAATGATTTGCCTTAAAAAGTAATTAGATTTTACTAATGCAGTCCTCTTATCACTTCGACTTCAGAAAATTAATCTGAAACTTAGCTTTAGATTAGAAACTATGCTTTTATTCATCATAAGTATCCAAGATACAATATTTCACTTGCCAGCAGAACACGTAACAGATGGATACAGAACTACAAATTTGAGTAAATCGTAACAAAGGATTAATCTTGTAGAGATGCTTATGCTGACCATTGACAAAGTTGATCTCGTTTATTTGTAGATATGAGAAGTTCATGGATTACACCCAAATATCCGAAGTGCAATCACCACCAGGATATCGCATTTCATGAGCCAATGAAGGACCTTCAGGTTCAGATTCAAAATCGACAAAAAAGTTAGGATTTATTGCTAAACCTCCTTTCTCAGTGTCGACATCGATTTGTAGCATATGAGAACCTTTCTGCATGAGCTCTGGATAAAATTGTTTGTCCCAACTGCTGAAGAGAGAATTTGTCACATAAAGCCGTTTTCCATCTAAACTTAACTGTATCATTTGCGGGCCTCCCCTCAGTTGCTTACCCTGAAAAATAAGTGCACCATTAGGGATGCAATGGCACTTAAAACATGTACGGTATCATGGAGCATAACAAAACATTGTGAAGGAAATGATGAATACGAGTATCCATGTGTCCTGTGCCAAATGGTGATTGATTCCTTACATACACACTTGGCTTGTTTGCAGCAAATCAGAGTCTCTATAAATATATGGAAAGAGAAAGGTTTTACTTTTGTAGACATACCTGGACCTCAGGAACATCACACTGCCAGTCGTTCCCATTTTCATCTTCTGCCACAACAGGGCTTCCCTTTTTGAGCAGTGTACCAACCCAAAGTTGTCCTTTTAAAACAGGATTCTTGGGATCCTCAATGTTATATTGCCTAACATCTCCATGAAGCCAATTAACAAAGTACATGTAACGATCATCAAGTGAGATAAGAAAATCAGTGATAAGTCCTGGCATTTCAGGAAGAATCCAGTTTTTGACCTTCAATGGTTTGACTGATATGGAAACCTACATAATAGAGGTTGAAGTCAGGGATATCACTGAATTTGCTGCGAGTTTCTTACTAACAGGAAATATAAGAAGAGACTATATACACACCTCATGGCTCCATGAATCATCAGGATTCTTAAAAAATCTCACCATGTTGCTTGATAGTGCACACCCAACATACCCTGTATCTTTTGAAGGTTCATGAAGGAACCTAATCTGTCAAGGGCATAATAAATTCACTTCAGGCACCTTTAGAGGCAAGATGCTACAAAAATAAGGAATTAACAGAAGGCAAGAAGTTCCAGCAAGTAGGGTGAGAGAAACGAGGAAACCCAGTTGTGTTTGGTGGGAGGACTCAAACGATTGACAATAGTCAACCTTAGCATTTGAATCTACATGATGGTTGGATGGTGCGGTTTTGTTAAAGTAATTAACTAGTGGGTCAAAGACATCGCAGCTCTCCAAATCATACCTCTAAGGGAATCATCCCTGTATTGCCAAGATCAAGTGTTTGTTTAAGTTCACCGCCAGGCCAGCTGTAGACATATATGTGTCTTCCATACAGACCATCAGATACATGCTGAGGGTTGAAGCCCTTTGTGAAAGCCAATGGAGCTCCCCAAGATGTACTGATCATAGTATTATGTCGTGGCTGATACCAGTAGTCGTAACCAAAAAGAGGACTGTGTCCTGGTTTTTCCCACCTGGGCAGAGTCAGGAACGCGGCAATGAAGTTAAATGTGGAAGTCTAGCAGTTCAAATAACAAAGAAATTGAACAGAATACAAAGCTCAAGTTCACCCAAAAATACAGCAAATGTAATAAGAAAACAAGAATGAGAACCTCTTTGGCTCTGATATCAAGAAGAATACTAACCTTCCCTTAACGTTGAATTCTGAATCAAGAAGAAGAAACCCATTTCCCTCGGCATTTCCATCTTTATCTCCAAGGCATGATACCATGATATCACCAGATGCGAGGCAGTGAGAAGTATGTGGATATGCTAATCCAGTCTTTTGGACAATTTCTTCTGACTGAACAACCTTGTGCAAACGAGGAGCCTTTGGATCCTTTGTGTCAACCACATAAATACGACCAGACCTAATAGAAGAAAAAAATAGTTATTCAATTGAGAATGTGACTTATCTGTGCCTAAATCATGATCTTCTGCAGGAACTAGATTATAACCTATCTAACCAAGAACATGATCAAGGTAAGGACAATGTGATTTTTTGGCATACTTATTTAAGATAGACTAACTAGATTATGCCTAAGATTGCCGCAGTCGCACAAAAATAACTCAAATATTCTGTTTTACCGCAAGAAAGAAGACACAAAAAGGATACTTCGTATTAGTTTTCTAAGAAAGAGTTGTACTGCAATATAAGAAGATCATGAATCTTACAACAGTGACGGTAAAATGAGGAAACGGCGGTCGGCAGATGGATCTCCATGGCAAGAGCTGCATGAATTCCACCCGGAGTGATGCAATTCATCGCCAACATGAGGAACTGGCATCCTATGGATTACTTTTGAGTAGCTTGGTGAGCTTGGATTGACATCTATTGTTGCCAAGTAATCAGGCTTCTCTATTCCTGTTCCTGCAAAGATGCAAAGTAACACACTATAGAGCATTAGCCTTAAAACAATTCAGCCTGATTAACATAGAGAAAACTAAAGGAACTAGCTTCGCCTTCGCAACAAGGATACGTTTATAATATCCGTCGTTACAGCTTAGGCATTAAAGTACACCAGATTAATTTTGAAACAGAACTTAGTACTTTACTTAAGAATATCAATAACAAAGAATATAAGAAGATGTGTATTGGATTCGGATCAGAAACAATAGATTACTCAATATCAATACTGATCTAACCAACAAATTTTATGCTGCATCTCAACCAATTTTAATAAACAAATGAAAAACTAGAAGAGTATTAGTACTATTTTTCCCCCAATCTAGAAAGAAAAAACCCACTTTGACTTTCATTAATTATAATCAAAAAACAAAAAAATAAGATTCCTAAGATCCACCAACCTACCTAATTTTCTCAATTATTGAATCCTCAGAAAGTGACAGTCAAAATCCCTACAATCACTCGAGCAATTAAAGAGATCCAATCAACTTAAAAGCTCATTCTTTTACTCTGAAAATAAATATCAATCTAACAACTTTCTAACTTTGAAAAAGATTCAAAGCTTGAACTGTAGTCTGTAGATTAAAAATCTTTGAAGTAATTCCTCCATAGTCAATTATTCAATAAAACCCCAAAAGGAATCAAATTTCAGGGTTCTAATACTAATCAAAAGAACCCCCGCAAAATCAAAACATAGATAATAACTCTCTGTAACTAATCAAACTCCAAAAATAAATAAAATGGATATACCTGAGTAGACACAGGTAACATAGAGCAGTGATTCTTTAGGACCAGACATAGCTTGAATTGGAGTTGCATAACCAGGACCTTTCTTACTACTACTACAGCAACCATTAGTTTTAGTACTCAACTCTGCATGTTCTACAACAACAGGATCCATCTCGATCTTTCTTCTTTATTATTCTTCTTCTTCTTCTAATAGAGGAGTTCAGTTTACTACAAAAATACTCTAAAACAGAGTTTTTTCTGTCACTTACTTTCTCAATGTGAGATCACAAGAATGGACGGACTCTTTCCAATTCCAAGAATGGACCATAATTTCATTAACTACAGTTGTTGTACTTATATAGGACACGTGAGTTAAGTTTCATTACTAGGTTCTTTGGTATGCTTATTTATGTCCAGGGGGGATGTACCATTAACTTGAGAGTTTGACGGCGTAGATTTGAAGTTTAGATGACGGCATTTCATTTTTGAAGTATCTTCAAGTATTGAAATTACAGAGAGTTTTGATTTATCTATGATGTGGTGTTTGATTTTGATTGGTTGGGAAAAGGTGTAACGAAAACTAACACGACTGTTCACGCTGTACTTGAATCAGCAGTTGATTAGTGACAACACTTGAGTCAGGACACATTATTATTGATAAAGATCATACTACATTATTTATTGTATTACATTGATTTCAACAAAAGTGTTACTATTATTTTTTTTATAATTAATTTAAATTTTTTGGATATAAATAAAGACAATCATAACAGAATAAAACAGTAGATAATTATAACTGTAGTTATTATTTACACGTTATAAAACCGATACAAAAAATAATATTCCTTCCGCACCCAAAAGTCTTAAATTGATTGATCTCTTTAATGGTCCTCGGCGATACCAACAAACAATACGTGAGCTATCCGAGAAAAGCCGTATTTTAATTTACAAGCTGAGTTGAAACATCGACTCCAATAATTTTGAGATATTTACAATCTCTAGTGAATTTAAAGAGTACAAGTTGTAAATTTTTTAGGATTCTTCATCGAAGAAGCTGGTTTCACAAGCCAGTGGATTCTGTAAGCGTGAGGGGCTGACTGGCTGTCCTGTCAATATACACTAAGGCTATGTATCCGATCTCTGGCAAACAGTACATAAGTATCCCAGTAGAAGCAAGCATACTCAAGGGGAGAATAACAACCAAGCAGATAGCTCTAGCTATATATCTGATCTCTGGCAAACACTACATTAGTATCCCAGTAGAAGCAAGCATACTCAACGGAAGAAGAACAAAAACAGCTTTAAAAAAAAAAAATTTGCTTTCATTGAGAGTTGAACTCAAGACCTCCCGCTTACTAAACGGGTGCTCTAACCAACTGAGCTATGAAAGCTTTATGCTTCACCGCACCAACTAAGCTTCTATGGTTCACCTGTACAAGGAATCCAATATCCGCACGGACCGCACTAGTTAAGAAGTAGTGAGTCCGGGTCCTGCAGGTTACCGTAAATTGTCAGGAATCAACTAATAGCTTTGCTTTTTTTAAGCATGAATTTTATTAAAAAGGCTAAATAGTGATTACAGGTAGATAAATAGTACTTATTGAGTCGTTTAAAACAATATGATTAAAAATATTGGGATTGCCTGGTCCCATATTTTTGTCGATAAATTACTTGTCTGACTACCATCAACTGTGTGGTTAACAAGTCCATCAGCAGCCTGGTTTCCTTCCTATAGTTATGCTGAACAGTGCAGTGAGGTATTTGGCGAAGTCTTAAATTTATCTCCACGGTCATGCCCGAAATAAACCAAGGTGGCTCCATGGTGGTGGTTATGAACCCTAACAGGTTTTCTGAGTCCGTCTCGAAAATTATCTTTGACCATCCTCTTTCAATTGTGGTTCCTGAAGCAAGTAGCATAGCCCAAGTTTCTGCTGATAAGACAATTGTGATTCCGAGTGGTTGTGCCAGAGCCAAAACTATTATTGTTTCCGAGTTCCTGCAAATGAATCATGCACCTGTTATATATGGATGGCCCCCTGACATCTCTATCTATGTTGACCTTAATCCAGTCCAGGTTATGACTGATCAATCCCACCAAGATGGTTATTGTTCTTCTTACATCGTTTGCTGTGATTGTAACAGGTGGTTCACCAGGTATTACTGGAGAGAGAGAGCTTTCTTTTCCCATAAAATCTCTTATTATTGTTTAGTTATCCTGCTCACTATAATAACTAACAGGTTTGCTGGTCCTCCAAGTTACCAGTGCACTACGCAAGAAAATAATTAATTTAAAACCACTTCTCTTGTTTGGAGACAACGTTTGTGTGTAAAATGTTGTTGGTAAGGACATTTGATATTTTTATACGACCATTTTCCTAGAGCATCGTAAAAAGAAACACCCCCAAATCCATTTGTCATGATTTAATAACGGGTACTAAAAGTGTGTTATGAAATTTAAAAAAGTATGATAAATAGTATTTCCTTTGTTTCTATAAAAGTGTTACTATTATTTTTTTTATTTTTTTATTTTAGTCTAAAAATAGGTCAAATTAAAAAAGTGATAGTAACATTTTTCTAGAAACGGAGAAAATATTTTATAAATTACGATTTTTTTTTTTGAATACAATTTTTTTTAAATAAATTATAGAAAACTAGTTCATTTACTGAGTTTATTTTCATGTTCGTCTTGAATCTACATGTTATATTGGCTAAGGCGTTGGAGGAGACTGAAAGTAGAGATAAAAATTATTAAGGCTGGGATGACAACAAAAAATAAACTATTAATGTTTACTTTTTGAGGCCGCAATATAATAATGCAGCTTTGTGGGTGTTCATAATTGTAGAGTATTTTATCTATGTGAGTTTTAAAGTAACGGTTTCTAATTAATACGTGTCGTACGATGTAATTAAATTAGTAATTTTATTTTTATTTAATTAAATAATAATATAATGTAAATCAAGTTCGTTTCTACGAGGAGTGAGGTGTTTCAGTTGTTTAAAGTGTCACAAAGGGGATTTTGTTTTAAATTTTAAACAAGCAAATAAGAAAACAATTAAAAGATTAGGTTGTAAACAATGGAGAAAGATATGATCGAGGAATCCTTCTTCGTTAGTAAACATTCATCAAAGTAGTATATTCATCTATTCATTATTAATCACCAATTATCACCAACCGTAGAATAACAATAAGCTTTGTTATCCTCCAAATTCTTTATATCACTGGATACGGAAGCGCTCGACTACCAGATTCTATCTGTCTAAGCCACCAAGAATAAGCTCTCAAGGTGTAACTTAATCGAATGCTTTAGGTTGATCGTAGCATCAATCACATAAGCTCGGTCTGCTTATTAGTGTTGTCCTTACACGCAATTGCTTTACAGAATCCCTCTGTAAAGTCTCAGGTACTCTACTTATATAGGAGGTGTTCGACTATTACACGTATCTCAGAACTCTCTATTTAGCTTTTGATTAATTAACAAACTGAATTAGTTGGCCACCTAAACAATCGATCAATCAAGCATAAATATTCATATTAGTAAAAAATAAACGATAATCATGTGATAATTAGAAGAATAGAGTTATATGCTAAATTGAATCATGTATTAGAACTTTGAAAACTCATCCTCAATCACTTAGGTGTTTAACTACTCATGGACGTAGAAGCATCCATGTTATACATATGAGAAAGTAGATAAGAAGTCGTTACGATAATGGAACCTCTCCGAAAGCCTAGCTTTTTCTCCTTGTGAAGTTGATCTCCTCAAAGACTTCAAAATTTGTGTAAAAAGGAGTCTTCTTAACCTCTTAGGAGTCTCCTTATACAGTACTCATGATATCTAGGGTTTAGACTCCTTCCGGGACCGGGTTTCTCACTTTTTAGAAGTCCAAATTCACATAAAAGACTTTACCTACGGCTAGGAATTCTCCACGACCGAGCCGTAAGTTAAATTGAGGTTTTGGGCAAGTCCAGGGTCACTTACGGCTGGGTTTTCGGATTTCCTGGCCGTAACTGAGCATGGATCTCATTTTGTTCCTTCATTGTTTTGGCCATAACTCATTCATCCGATGTCTGATTGATCTCATTCTTTTTGTATTGGCTTCGTCTCTTCATCCTCTATAAGATGGTGTATTAAAAATCTTCATATATATATTTATTATATTTTTACGGATAACTTGGATGGCTAGACCCAACCGTAAGTTAATCTGGAATTCATGTTTCAACACTTCAACTCGTCTACGTCTAGGTTGAGAATGTTTTCTAGCCGTAAATATGACTATGACACTTCTATCGAATATTACTTCTTACATGACCGAGTTGAAATGATTTCCCAGCCGTAAATCTGACGAAACTCTCATTATCTTCCCAGTTCTACGGCTAGCTTCTGATGTCTTCCTAGCCGTAAGTAGGTCTGAAACTTGGTCCTTTCTTCGACTTGTTTTACGGCTAGCTTCGGAGTATTTCCTAGCCGTATATGTTTCTGGATTTTCACTCCAAAATTCTTCTTTTCAGCTCTAACTTCTCAGTTCACTCCGGAATAAACCCTTTTCTCTTCTTAGCTCTTTGCAATATCATTTCCACTGATTTTCGGATGATTTACCTAAAGAAATAAATAAAATAAAAAACAAAATAATAACAACATAATATGTAAGAATTAATTAATATGAAATTGACACTATAAACATATAAATTATGCACTTATCAATAATCGAATTATGTTTTAAAGTTACGGCTTCCAAATTCTAATCGAAGTATGTTTTTCAGCGTCAAACTCACCAATTTTAATTAGAGCTCCAAGCTACATTTTGTAAGGTACACTTTGCTTATGAGAAAAAACGTCAGCAAAATTTAAATTTACCATCTATTGAAATACTTATGATTACGGTAAAAATATTAGGGAGGAACTTACAAAGGTGTAGAAAATGAAAGTAGTTAACAACTTTCAAGATATAAATTAATAAATTTAAATTCAAATTGTTTGAGATTTGTTTTTAATCTTCCATTGATACAGCATAGCATTCTTTTCTTGTTATATACTTGCACTTGATAAAGGGTCATATGTGTTGGTTTTCTTTCCATGACAAGGTTATGTTGGGCTTTCTGTAAAAGCTTCATTCGTGTTTCTTACGCGCCAAGTTCTGAACTCTATACCTCTTTCAATTAGACTTGAAATCTAACGAATGAACACATATGAAGCTAATATATATGTCGCACTGCCCTTTCAGAGTTAGCGGAGAACTTCACAATGACGTTTTAAACTAACCTAGTACTGCAGAAGAAGGTTCAACCAATGGTTATCAGAAATGGTTTTCATCCTACCCATTTGATGTTTGCAGATGATGCGTTTATTTTTTGTAATGGTTCAAAAAGAAGTTTAGAGAATTTAATAAGGTTTTTGGGTTCTGGTAATGTAATAAATAAGGAGAAGAGTAAGCTTTCCGTGGATTGAACTAATACAACAAAGAAATATCAGGTTGCTGAAATTGTTCAAATGGAGCTAGGAAAATTTCCCGATAAATATTTGGGAGTAATCCTGACTCAGGGGAGAGTGAAATCTATAACAGTATGGCCTTTGGTAAATATGTTGCAGTGCGAGCTATCTGCGTGGCAGGGTAAAATTCTCCCATTCCAAGATAGATTGGTTCTTGTCAAGTTTGTACTTTGTAGCATACCTATCTACAACATGTATGTGTATAAGTGGCCAGCTTCTGTAATCAAGGTTTGCGAAAGGATCATAAGAAACTTTCTATGGTCTGTAGACGGAGAGGTATGGAAGCTGGTACCTTTTGGCTGAAATAAAACATGTAATCTTTATAAAGAAGGGGGTCTAGGAATAAGAAGACTAGAAGTAATCAATAAGGCTTTGCTAATGAGGATGATGTGAAGGGTGATAACTTCAAAAGAAGATTGGGCTCAATTTTTTCATTCAAAGTATTAAAGACAAAAATGGCTAGTGGAGTACTAAATGGTGTTTATCATCAGTTTGGCCAGGTCTGAAGTGGGCATGGGCTAGTTTGAAAGAAGATGTGAGGTGGATAGTAGGTGATGGTTCAAGCATATCAGTATGGTTTGATATCTGGGTGGGAACATCTCCTTTAATAACTAGTATTGGAATATCTGACTTTGTGAAGAATAATTTGAATCTTCAAGTCAAGGACTTATTTAAACGAATGAGTGGCACATTCCTACTGAATTAGCTGAAGTGTTAACTCCTAATAACTTACCAGTAGTGTATGGTGGTGAGGACAAAATAGTCTGGGGTGGGAGTCTTAAAGGTGAATTTAATACTAAAGCTGCAGTTGAGCAGATAAGGTCTAAGGAAGCAATTGTGGTCTTCCCAAATATAGAGTAAGTTTTTACATCCTGGTTTAGCAAGCAACATTTGGAAGTTAAGGAAAGGGGTTTATGCAAATGATGAAAAGATGAGAAAAAAAGGGTTTGACATAGCTTTTAGGTGCTACATTTGTGGAAGCGACCAGGACACAATGCCTCACTTATTATGGTTTTACAACTTTAGTGAAATTGTGTGGAACTGGTTAGGAGGTATTTTTAGTTTCTTAAACCCAACTTCTTTTGAGAATGTTTTTACCTTTGCAGATCACAAAGGTGCAATTGTTAAGGAGGTATGGCTTACTGCAGCTTTTGCAATAATGAGGGAGAGTTTCAGTTCTTGAGAAATAAAATTGTGTCTGATGGTTAAAAGCCTAATTTGGAAAGATTTAAGACAAGAATTATGCAGGTGGTGTTTGAGGGTGGGTATAGAATGAAGGGGAGTTTTAAATTACTTTAAGATTGGTACTAGGAAGGTGAAAATCTGTAGAGTTAAAGAATGTCTGTGGTTTGCTCCAATGAAAGGTTACTCCCTGTTTTGCTGTGATGGAGCTTCATCTGGGGATCCTGGGAGAAACAATGGGTGTGAGGTTACTGGAACTATGTCTGTTGGTATTGGGTCTGCGACAAACTATATGGCTGAGGTGATGGCAATTCTGATGGCTGTTGAATGGGCTTTAAGCATGTGTTTAACGAGAATTATTATTAGATCCGATTCAAAAACTACTGTTAAAGATTATAGAAAAGGGTCTTTGCCCTAGTGTGTATCTGCAAGATGGAGGAGGGCAAAATTTCTACCGTTAGATATTCATTTTGAATTTCTCTGCTGATTCTCTTGCTAAAGATGGATCGAGATTAGATGTTGGGGTTAAGGTGGTGCACATTAGGGAGTAGAAGCATAAGGTGTTTCAGTGGTTGTAACTAACAGATGTCTTCTGTTTGTACTTCGTAATATTTTTCCGGTCTAGGTATTGTTATCTTAAATTTGAAGTAAAAGATAGGCATTTTGAACTAACCGTAATTCATTTATCTTTTAGGTGCAGCTGCGTCATTACAATCAAAATGAACTTGATGAGTCTGTGTTGTGGGCGGAGAGCAAGGACACTGGTGAAGGTTACAGATGCATAAGGATGATAAATAACATTCGCCTAAATCTGGATGCTTTCCATGGAGACAAGCACAGTGGTGGAGTCCATGACGGCACCGTTCTTGTGCTGTGGGAATGGTTGAATGGAGAAAACCAACGATGGAACATCGTTCCTAACTGTAAGTCTTTCAAACTTCTAGAAATCAGTATTTACCATTGTTGTAACGAGAGATCGAACGAGAACAATAATAGAGATCAAGACACAGAAATTTACGTGGTTCACTAACTGTTACGTTAGCTACATCCACAACAGAGAAAGCAGAGTTTTATTTTTGAGCAGAATACTGAATTACACACAACGTGTGTATATATATAGGGCAAAGAAATAAACCCTAGTTCGACTAAATAACGAAAACAAACCCAGTGATAATACATTATGTATACTGTTTAGGCGGGGGGCGCTGCCCCCTAGCCCCCCGCCGGGGGCGTCGCCCCCTGGACCCCTGCGAGACCACCGCCAGCCCCTCGGACTCCCCATAGAGTTCCGGCCAACGACTGATTCAAGGCATATCAACAAATCTCCACCTTGACTTGAATCCTCTCAGCAACAGAAACAGATGCACCATGACAGTGCCAGAACCTTTCACTGCCTCAGATGCCCCTAGACAAGGGCTCAGACTACTTACTTGTGATATTGAGCAAGTCCAAGCAATGTTGGAACTTGCTCTCAGGAACTGGCTTGGTGAACATGTCAGCAGGGTTATCAGCTGTCCCTACCTTCTTCACTTCAATTCTCTTCTCATTTCTCAGAAAGTGATACCTGACATCAATGTGCTTCGTCTTCTCATGATGGACTTGATCCTTGGTTAAGCATATTGCACTCAAGCTGTCACAATATACTATAGCCTGATCCTGATGTAGGCCTAGATCATTAACCAGCCCCTTTAACCAAATTCCCTCCTTAGCAGCTTCTGTCAAGGCCATATACTCTGTCTCTATAGTAGACAAAGTAACTGTAGGTTGTAGAGTTGCCTTCTATCTTACAACATAACCTCCAAGAGTGAATAAATAACCAGTCATAGACCTCATACTGTCCATATCTCCAGCATAATCAGAATCTGAGAAACCAGCCACTAAACATCGAGTATCGTTCCCATAACAGAGACCGACATCTGAAGTACCTCTAAGATACCTGAAAATCCTCTTAACAGCATGCCAATGTTCCTTCCCAGGCTGAACCATAAACCGACTGACCACACTAACAACAAATGCTAAGTCTGGTCGAGTGCAGACCATAGCATACATCAGACTTCCAACTGCGCTAGCATATGGAACTCGAGATATGTACTCTTTCTCCTCATAATTCTGAACCGTGTACATTCCCAACTTGCTGTTAGATGCCATTGGAGTATCTATAGGCTTGGCTGAAGACATTCCAAACCTGCTCAAAATCTTCTTGATGTACCCTTCCTGTGATAGGAAAAGCTTTCTCTTCTTCCTATCCCTATAGATTTCTACTCCCAGAATTTTCCGAGCAGCACCCAGATCTTTCATCTCAAACTCCTCACTGAGAGACCCCTTCAGCTTCTGAATATCTGACTTATTCTGAGCAGCAATCAGCATATCATCAACATACAGAACTAGATAAATGCGTGAACCATTCTGCAAATCATTGTAGTACACACAACAATCATACGGATTCCTGTGATAGCCAAAATGCACCATATAACTATCAAATCGCTTATACCACTGTCTGGGGAACTGTTTTAGCCCATATAAGGACTTCTTTAGCTTGCAGATGTAATTCTCTTTACCTGGAACTTGGAATCCATCTGGCTGGCTCATGTATATTTCTTCTTCCAACTCTCCACGCAGGAAAACTGTCTTCACATCTAGTTGCTCAAGTTCCAGTTCCTGATGTGCAACTATGGCTAGTAGCACTCTAATGGAAGTGTGCCTGACCACTGGTGAGAAAATCTCGTTGTAGTTCACTCCCTTTCTCTGATTGAAACCTCTTGCAACCACTCGTGCTTTATACTTGACACCCTCTGCAGCTGACATTCCTTCATTCTTTCTGAAAACCCACTTGCAAGTAATTACCTTTCTATCAGCAGGCAGTTTTACAAGCTCCCAAATCCCATTTTTGATAAGGGACTCCATTTCTTCTACCATTGCGGCAAGCCACTGTGCTGACTCGTTTCCAGATACTGCAGCCTTGTAGGTGGACGTCTCGTGATCCTCCACCTCCTCGGCCACCTGGAATGCATAACCCACCAAATCGTCAAACCTGTACCTCGCTGGAGGTTTTATTCCAACTCTTCTAGGTCGGTCTGTAGCAATGCTCCGATGTTCAACTTCCTCTGGTGGTGCATTCTCAGACTCATCTGCATCTTGCTCTTCCGTAACTGATGGTGGTAGTTGGTCGTCAACCAACTTAGGTGCCTGATTATCCTCTGGACTGACCTCCACCTCCTCAACAACAACCACATTTTCTGGTGCACCAGTGATCTTCTCTCTGGATTTCAGCATAGAATTTTCAACAACTGCAGAACCTGTGACTGTTGAACCCTGTAATACATACAAAGTTCCATGCTTGACACCTTTCAGAATCACATCAGAACCTTTGCAAACATGCAAACCTCCACCTTCACCTTTGAAACTGAAACCCTTGCTGTCTAGCAGACTCAAGGATATCACATTCTTTGTCAAGAGTGGCACATGCCTAACTTCCTTCAATGTGCAGAGCCTCCCATCATGTGTCCTAAACCTGATTGAGCCGATTCCAACCACCTTGCAGACAGACCCGTTTGCCATAGAGACACTGCCCCCATCTGCACGGCTGTACGTAGTAAATAACTCTCTTTTGGGATATATATGGTAGGACGCCCCAGAGTCAAGGAACCACACATCAGACTGATGTGTGTAATCATCTGTTAGCAGAACAAAATCTCCCTCGGAAGTGTTTACACATTCAGCTAATGCTGCAGATCCAGAGTTATGTTCTTGTTGCTTCTTCTTCTTAGGACATTCCGTCTTCCAATGACCTTTCTCCTTACAGTAGGCACAAACGTCTTTTGGTAATTTATAGCCGAAATTTGTCTTGCCATTCTTACCGTCCTTGCTTCCTTTTGCCATCAACCCGGAAGCCTGATTTTCTGTACCTGTTCCAGCAGCCTTATGCCGCATCTCCCTGGTATGAAGAGACGACCTAACCTCTTCCAGCGTTACAGTCTCTTTCCGACAATATAAGACTCTCTAAAATTCTCATACGACGGAGGCAGAGACACCAGCAACATTAAGGAAGCATCCTCATCTTTCACCACTTCATCAATATTACGCAATTCAAGCAGAATAGTATTAACTTGATCTAGGTGATATCTAAGAGGCATACCTTCAGACATGCGCAGACTGAAAAGACGTTGCTTCGGCATCAACTTGTTAGTCAGCGATTTCGTCATGTAGAGGCTTTCCAACTTTAACCACAAAGCGGCGGCCTTTTCCTGATCTGCGACTTCAGTGATTACGTCGTCCGCGAGACATAACATAATCGTTGAGTGAGCCTTCTTCTCTATAGTCGCATACTCAGCGGTGGATGTATCTGCGCCCTTCTTATCCGAAGCTAACGACAACCAAAGACCTTGTTGCTTCAACAACGCCCGCATCTTGATTTGCCACAGACTGAAACTATTTCTCCCGGTAAACCTGTCGATCTTCATCATGGATCCGGACATCGTTCTCGGTGGAAATCGAACCTCGCTCTGATACCAATTTGTTGTAATGAGAGATTGAACGAGAACAATAATAGAGATCGAGACACAGAGATTTACGTGGTTCACTAACTGTTACGTTAGCTACATCCACAACAGAGAAAGCAGAATTTTATTTTTGAGCAGAATACTGAATTACACACAACGTGTGTATATATATAGGGAAAAGAAATAAACCCTAGTTCGACTAAATAACGAAAAACAAACCCAGTGATAATACATTACGTATACCGTTTAGGCGGGGGGCGTCGCCCTCTGCGAGACCACCGCCGAGGGGCTCTGCCCCTGGGACTCCCCATACAGTTCCGACCAACGACTGATTCAAGGCATATCAACAACCATAATGAATCGAATTGAATCTCATCAGCTACTCGGAGGTCTCACCTAAAGTTAATTCCTCCAGGTTATATGATTGCTTGGTAGTAAAAGATTTTAAGCACCAATGCGTTAAGTAATGATTCCATATGCTTGTACTTGTTTTCTTTTTAAATATATGGCTGATTTTCTTTCTCTGATCGATGCAGGGTATGCTTGTATGATGAAGAACTTCCCTAGCTGTTTGGAAATAATATACTAAACTTGTCTTATGAGGCAAGCGAACTTGGTTATGCCCTTTTATCTTAATATGTGTCGAACGAAAAGATTGTTGTTTTTTAAGTACTTGAGATTGGTGCATATGGAAAGAGCGAAACGCAAAAGTATTCGAAAACAAAACGAGAAGTTTGGTAACCCTCATTAGAAACGTTAAACTTCAAGTGTTCTTTTGGGCCGAATCAAACACAAGGATGTTAGGCTTGACGGCAAATATGGTGATCGTTCTATGGGACTCCTTATTTCACTATTCTTGATTTTGTTTTTACACACCTCAATACGGGTTTTAACAGTTATAGTTGGTTTTGCTCACTTTTGTATTTATTGGGTTGAGGTACCCCTCTTAAGTACCTTCTCTTTTCAATGAATATCCTCTTTTCCGATAAAAAAAAGTACTTGAGATTGGTTTTCTTATGGGGACTTTCTTTCAGTTCCTAATAAAATGGGGCGGGTGGAATGTGCAACTACTTGCAGTTTGATACGCTCCAATAGGCCAACTTCTGGTTCTCTTTGTTTCTGCAGAATTATAAGGTCATAAATTGTGTGGTTTGTTGTGATTATACAATCAGGTCTCTTGTTTACTGCAGAACTCTTCTACAATTGTTGTCTAGTTTGTTGTGTTTATATGATCAAAGTCAACCCAATTTGCATAGTGTGGGAAGATACTGCAAAATGTTGTAGCATCAAGGCTTTAATGGAAGATTCTTTCAGACAATCAATGTCCCTTTCCAAATTCAATTTGACCATCGACACTTAGAGCTGTACATGGTCAGTTTCGGCTCGGTTTCCCGTCAAACTAAAACCGAAACCATTATTCTCGATTTTTAAAAATCTTACCATAACCGAACCATTAACCATCGGTTCGGTTTCTAGCTGGTTCTAGTCGGTTTTGGTTTATTCCAGTGAGTTTCGGTTAACCGACTGTTATGTCAGTTTTCTGAAACTGACAGTTAAAATCTTAAAAAAACAAACAGATCACAAGTCAAAGATTTTTAAACCTACCTGCAGACATTCATATTTTATACACATTCTAAATTCATAAAAATTCTAAAACACAATTCAAACATAAACATTACATCTTCATTCAGTTTCACCAAAAACTTAAAACAAAAACAAAAATACTGATCATATTACTATAATAGACTCCATGTTTGATTCGTGTATCAGCAAAAATGTGGCCTATTGGAGTTGAATTGAAATCGTCCATATTTAAATCAAAGAAACCTGCAAAAAAAAATAAATCATGCAAAATCGTTTTTGTAAACCCTAGTTTAAACTTAAATCATGTAACACAACTACAATGGGAAGATCAAATGATTTAAATATATAACATACCTTATATAATGGTCGAATTAGTTTTTGTTTCGTCTAAAAAGGGTGTAGTGAATTTGAAGATTAAGG
Source organism: Papaver californicum (assembly GCA_023531435.1). Lineage (NCBI taxonomy): Eukaryota > Viridiplantae > Streptophyta > Magnoliopsida > Ranunculales > Papaveraceae > Papaver > Papaver californicum. The sequence goes on along the minus strand of JAJJMC010000341.1, from coordinate 788,907 downwards.
ATTAGTGTTACAAGCTTAAGCTGAGAAGAACAGAAAAAGAAGAAGGAAGAGAAGAAGATTAGGGATTAGTGTAGTATCATGATTTGATTTGTTAACATATCAAATCATGGAGGTGGTTTGAATTGATTTGATTTGATTTCTTCATAAGAGGAGTGAAGAAAAAACTAGTGAAGAGAAGAGAAGTCTATTGGAGAAAGAATGAGATGAGGTCGACCTAGTCTTAGGTTATTAGGGAAAAATGAAGGGTATAAATTAAATCTTTGATTTCTATCAACGGTGGAAGATAACCAGTTTTCCATTGGTAGTTCGGGTCGGTTTTGATCAAAAACCAAAACCGAAACCATTAATGTCGGTTATTACTTTTTTTTTTACCAAAACCCTTCCACTACTAAATGGTTCGGTTCGGTTTTTAGTTAATAGGTTTGATTTGGTTCGGTTTTCCCGGTTACCCGTTACCATGTACAACCCTACCGACACTAATAGATTTCTGATTATGCCAAATCAGAAGCGTATAAGATTGGGGTTTGGATTGCAACAAGGGCATGGCCACGGCCTGCTAGTGAGTGTGATTCGATTTCTGGTCTAATGAGCAAGGCACGAGTGTCATTCTCATGGAATCAGCCTTGTCCACATGAGCACAACTCGAGTCTAGGCCTCACAAGTACGACACGAACACAAGACATGAGAGCATGATCCAACACAAACCTCGCAAGGTACCCACACTCACAAGATACGCTTACAGGTTCACTTTGGAATGCATATTGTATTTAGGGCTCGATTTCCACACATGCAACTAGTATGTGGAAACTAGGGTTTCTCCCTACCGAAGTGTGTCTCTACTATACATATGTAAAACCATGGCCTATACTAAATCAAGATATGCTAATGGGTTAACTCTACTTCAAATTAGTTTACTTGAAGTGACAGGTTTGAATGGAGCTCAAACAAGTTCAATATTTTTCCTTTATTTCAGATAACTATGCAATGCGGTCTACAAACGCAAAAAATGGCACTAACGGGTGAATAATTGGATGATGGATTCTACACCAAAGTTATCCGTCTATGTATATATCTCTTCTACAACATTTTAAAAGGGAACATCCATCGATATCTAGGATATATGGCTCTCGCACAGAATCTTTAAAAAATAAAATTTTCTAGAATTTCTGGGTTCCTCCTGTTAATAAATGCGAACTTACTTTTAACCGATCTAATTGACTCCAAATCCAGTGATTCTTTATCCATATGATGTATGGCTCTGTTAGCTTCTTCAAACAATTTTGTGAAGATTCTAAGTGTTTCTCGTGGAATAACCTATAGCTAGATTTTTCTGACACGATATTTTGACTCAATGTTTTCGTCTATTCATATTCGTTTCTACTTATTCAACCGTTCAAAAAGTATGTATGATCAATGATAAAATTAAGACAAGAAGTAAGACTTACCAATGTTTTCTTGATGACTTCAGAGTAACAAGTTGAAGTTCTTCACCAATTCCGCCAGCTTCCACATCATCAACTTGGGGATTAATATCGTTTTGGAGACGAACCGAGCGACTCATAAGGAAAAAAAAAGATGTTATCCCTCTGCAACATTCTTGCAACAACTAAAATTCAAAGATCAAGAATTGAACTCAAGCACTCGAGGTTTTAAGTGTAACATACGGTTTCCTTTTCTCAATCAAATTGAAATATCAATCCCACGTCAAACTAGAAAAGGATTTTTTTCATGCCGTATTTCAAGAAAAAAGTCGACTCAGATAAGGAAAATTCGTCCACAACTTTCCCAAATTGAGTTAAGGGTGTGAAATGACCTTATTTCATGCACGCGACCTATAATGATCCGATCCTCTATCGATATTGCCCCATTTAGCCACTGCGTCATCCAGTAGTGTGGGGTTTTCAGCGGGCACCACTGTGATCATCCGACAACAGATTTTCGGGAGGTTATCCATCCCTGGATTACTTCCGCCCGAGCACGTTTAATTGTAGAGGTTTATGGTAACTTTTAAACCAACTGTGTTGAAAAGGACTTGATGTTAAAAAAGGATAAACCATTACCCATATTCCATTCGGCGAATCCTACCTGTCGAATTGGGGTATTAGACCACCAACCTCGTACATGAGTATGGCATCGTTCTTTCCTTTTTTTTTTCCATTCACGTCTTTATGCCCAACCAGAAGCCTATGGTGCAAAGCGGAGCCTAAACTAGGGCTCGGAAGTCGTAAACCCTAAGATGAAGTTTCGATATACGCATGACAAGATTTTGATCATTACCAACACGTCACAGAGTCTTAGCTTTATAAGATAGATGTCACTCACGACAAAGCATTCATATCCAGTTCAAGCTCAGGTCGAGAAATGAGGATTGAACCCGAGATGTCTTTCATGATGGAACTGTGCACGACCAAAGTGGAGAAACGCCACCAAATTACGCTCACTTAAAAGTTCCACAATTCTTATTACATTCCTCAAATTGGATTCAAGGGGGCACGACCAACGCTTACGCTGGGGACTGCCCCATACAAGGATGTCATAAAAAGACACAGCCTAAATGTTATGAATATGATTCATGTCAAACAAGTTCAGGACTTCTATTATTTTCATTCAAGGTGAATCTTTCAACTAGACTACAAGATGTGCCAAAAGTTTCGGTCTTCATCAGCTCAAGATAGGGTCTCGGTTCTACAAGCTAAACCTAGGGTTTCACCCATATGCAACCTAACATGATCAGATGATCAATATTCTTCCAGACTCTCACTAATGGTCATGACCCACCTCAGATGCAGTTGGTACCAAAGCATCATAATGTTCATTGATAGACACATTTTTGTGTCTTAATTGTTCTCATATCTATATTGTTTTTTCTCAATTTTTATACTAATTTTATCATTTTCTATATTTTTAGGTATTTTTATGAAAATAATAATTATGAAAAAAATCGTCTTAAAAAGTATTAAAGGCACCCCAAGAATTGATATAGGCGCTCACAATTTGGTTCAAGGCACCCACCTCATTTCAAATTCAAAAAATGTTTTGGCGGGAACTTCTTAACAGCATGATTTGGAAAATGATATTTTGGGTTAAAGGCAGGATATTTCTTTTCCTTAATAAAAGAAAACCTAAAAAGATCTCGTTAAATATGAAAGATCACGTAAAACACTTTTGGTAATACTTGGTTTTAATAAAGGAGATATTTTCGATGATTCTTGGTTGAAATACTCTTGTGTATATCGAACAATATCCTAGATATATTTTCAAAGCTTGATACAACAACATCAAAGATTTTATCTCCAAGCTTCGATAAGGAAACAACGTGAGAAGAATTGAGAGAATATTTGCCGAGAGGGAAAGAAGATCATGGCCGGAGTATTCCTCATTGAAGATTGGTTATTCTCGAAGATTTTAAGGATATATGAGAGGTGCTGGATGTTGTGGTGTAAATAGAGAATCGATAGATAGCTTTGGGGTGGGGGTGGGGGTGGGTGGGGTGGGGGGCTAGAGAGCTCAGAGTGAGCCTGAGAGATCATCGAAAAATTCCAGGATGAAAAAGTTTGCTGCTTGTGAAGAAGAAGGTGAAGAACATAAGGCGCCCAGAAATTGTCACTGATAGTGTCGCTGACGCAGGCACTGAAGCAGTCTTATTTCAACAGCACCTGAAGTTCGTCCTTTCCTTCTGTTTTCTTTTCTTTCTTATGTAACGCAGAGAACAAGTCTCTGTAACGCTTATAAGCGTTTCTGTTCTCCTGTGTTACTATTATTTCACCAATGGAAGCACTTTTTGAGTTATGAAATATATTTTTGAGGGCTTTTCTAATACAATAAGCTAAACCCCATATGTTGAGGTGACGGAGTAAGCCATTGTTTCAATAAAAGTTGTATAATTCTATTTTAATTGATTTTTGCAATTTCTTTATGATTATTTGCCTTGGTTGAAAAATTGATTTAATGATTTTTGTTAAGCAGTTGTGATTTCTTTAGATGGTACATGCTTTGGCCTAGATTTTAGATGTTCCCTGCTTTTGATATACAATTGTTTTTTTGAAAATCTACTTTTTGCAATTTTTTAAGAATCAAATTAAATGTTAGAATTGCATAAACAATAATTAGATTAAATCACTTTAATTGGTTAATGGTGAAATCCATAACCTCATTATTTGTGAATATTATTTTCATATTTGTACATATTTTTAGTTTAAAAATTAGTTTATTAAAATCTAAATTAAGTCTTCACAAGTTCGAGAGTTTGAAACCTTTTTACCACAATCTACAAGCACATCATTCATCTAAACTATCAAGTTCAATCTCGGATCAGGATGAACCTGCGAGTTCTATCTCTTTCGGAGTTACACACGACCAAGATATATGTAAGACATCAATTCATGTACATTCACATTACATCCAGTTTTCACGCAAGATGAAGGTCACTTCGAGACTATGCTCTCTCAGACAAATCCTGCAAAGTCAACAAAGTGAAACCCTAGCCTCAAGTGCATATGCTTTAGATAGTTCAGCAGGAAACGATCAAGTATTCTAAGTGGGTATGCGCCATCTATGTACTCACCATGCAAAAAATCACAGTTCCATCCTGAGTTGGGACTTAATATATATGGTGATTTTGTGACAAGAGAAAAATGGTTATTTTAAAGTTCAGATTGAATTTCATCCTAAAACTTAGACTCATAGGCCCAAACCAAGTCTCGGCATCATAAGAAAGTCTCATATTAGATCTGGCCTTATAAGAGAAGCTCAGATCTTGACCTCATGAGAGGGAATCAACTCTCGACATCATGAAAGGGATTCAGCTCTCAGTCTTTCGATAAAGACTCAAATATAGTCATCTCGAAACTTAGCTCTCACAAACAAGACTTAACTCTCGGCTTCTCAAGACTCAGTTCTCGTCCTCAGGGTCTATATACATGGATCCTAGTACATCCTTGCAAGATACATTAGTCATGTCTACTCATTACCTCATATGACACATCCACAATTGATTCGTCTTCTAGGGAACTCTATTAAGTTTATCTAAATCAGGATTCCTTTTTAAAAAAATTTTATAATGAGAAACATTTTTCTTTTTCAAGGGAATCCTATTAAAATCTAGCATGTAGATAACAAAACTTTACCCCACAAAGAATTAAGCAAATTAGAACTAATAGGCATAAGATTAACAATTTCTACTAAATCTATATTTTTCGCTTTCAGCAAAACTATTCTTTTGAGGTGTATATGGGGAAGAAAATTTATTAAATAAACCATGATCTTGACACAATAAAGTAAATTCAGAAGGAAAATATTCACCACCACGGTCAGAACGTAAATCTTAAATTTTTGTCCTGATTTTGTTTCTACTTTTGGTTTGTAAGATCTGAATTTATCAAAGACTTCATACTTAGTTTTTATCAAGTAAAGTATATAAGCATATCTAGTTCAATCATCAGTGAAAGTGAAATAGCATTAGTTTCCACCACGAGTCACATGACTTACAGATCACTAACATCACTATGTACTAATTCAAGCAAAAAAAAAATTCTTACTAAAGATTTAAAATATATTTTATGTATCTTTGCTTGCACACGAATTTCACATTTATAGACATTTTAAAAAGTGCAATCAGATATCAAACCTAATTTAGTCATGTTTCTAGGAAAACCATAATTCACATGTGCTAGTATACCATGCAACAAATTATCATAGTCAACAATATAAGTAGATAATTATTTATCAAAAATAATTTAAACCATCTCGTTTCAAGAGTATCCATGTTCAACAAACATAATATTTTTGGATAATACAAACTTATCAGACTCATAATCACCTTTAATCCAACCTTGTTTACAAGTAGTCTAGAAACAAGGTTTTTAAGAATGTTAGGAGCATGTATAACATTAGTCAAGTTAAGAGTCTTTCCAGAAGTAAATGGAAGTTCAACAATGCCTTTTTCAACTACTGTGTTGCTTACGTTGTTAACCGAAGTTACTTTGTTTTCGTCACCACTAACGGCCTCGTAAGTCTTGTAAATATTTATATCCTTATAGATATGAATGAGTGCACCAGTACCGTACCATCATCCACTACTCAAGTCAAAAACAATGTTGGAAAATTGCACCAACATGAGAAGTTTGCCATTTTCATCGACCACATTCACTTCTTATTACTCCAGGCTCTAATATAATCGCCCTTCTTCGTATCTTTCTTTTTTTTGGGATTTTTGATAGAACATTTTTGTGTCTAAATTGTGCTCGATTATCAATTTTGATAGTATTCGATTTTGTACTTATTGTGGGTTTTTATGTCTTAGTAGGTATTTTTGAGAAATAAATATTTGTGGAAAAATCGGCTTAAAAAGTTGTTAAAGGCACCCAGAAAAATTACTAAAGGCACCCAGTTGGATTGGGGGCACCCCTCATTTCAAATTTAAATTTTGGAAAGGGAGGGAAGAAAAGCTTTACGTGAGAATTTTCCTGAGTTTGGTGTAACGAGTTTTAAGGAAATTTTGGGTAATTCTGAGTTACCCAAGTGAAGAAACAATCAAGATAGGATAAACACACGTCAGAAGAAGTGTTTCACCCAGAAAAAATGGCGGCAGAGTCGATTCACGCCGGAAAAAGAAGAGTCATTCTCTGTTTCGGATTTATGAGAATTGGAGTTTGATTTGGACTCTTCTTTGAGTCCTTATCGGTTAAGAAAGGTTTATAGGGTTAGCTAATACTATAAAATAGCAAAAAATAACAAAGAAAAATTAATCTAGAGACGTGTGAAAAATTTCAGGAAGAAAAAGAATTCTGCTGGTGTGAAGAATAGGAAGAACATAAGGCTCCAGAAAACTGTCACTGAACCTGTTGCATATTCTTTCAAATATCTACAACGTCCAGGGTCCGTTCTTTATTGCTGCCGTCTTATTTTTTCTTCATCAACACAGAGAACACATTTTTAATGCTTATATCCATATTAAATCTTCTGTGCTACTTTTATTTCTTCATTGTAAACACTTTTTGAGCTATGAACAATTATTTTTAGAGTGTTTCCAACATGATGAGCTAATCACCATCACTGGGGCGACGGAGGAAGCTATTTTTCCAATAATAAAGTGGTAATTCTGATTTTATTATTTTTGTGCAATTCTTTTACTATTATTTGCTTTGAATTAAATGTGGAAAAAAATGGTTTTTATCAATTAGTTGTGTTTTCTTTCGATGGGTCACATTGAGTTTAGAGATTTTGATGTCTCATGCTTTCGATTTACATCTATTATTTTGAAAATCTAACTTTGATAATATTTTGAATAAATTGAATACAAGAGTTGCAAGATTTTTATCATTTGAAAAATTGGCTAATGATGGAATCCTTAGCCTCAGTCCTTCCTATAATTTGAAATCAATTTTACTTTAATCTTCTTTATTTTTAGTCTTAAAAATTAGGTTTAAAAATCAAATCTTTACAAGTCTGAGTATCGAATCTTTTACCACTATTTAAAAACTACATCAATTTTTCTTCTAAAACAAATTATCATTCTTAGGCTTCAGACATTCCTTATTTTTTGATTTTTTAAACACTGTAAGCCTTTGCAAAGCTTTTATTGTGAGAGTCCTCTTTAATTCAACGATGACGATGTAAACCTTCTGACTCATAGTATGCTTGAGTTTCTTCTTGTAATCATTCAAGGAAGGGGGAAGACGAGAGGTGATAACCCCAACAACAACTAAAGATGAAAGATTAATCACGTTATCCTTAAGATGATTAACTATAAGTAAAGTTCCACTAACCAAGGAAATAATTGATTTAATATCGACCATCTTAAAGTCCATGAAGTTGCAAATCAAGAATTTCTTGTTTCTTGCTTCAGAAATCTTATACTCCCTCCGTTTCTGGAAAAGTGTTACTATCACTTTTTTATTTTAGTCTAAAAATAGGCCAATTTGAAAAAGTGATAGTAACTCTTTTCCTGAAACAGAGGTAGTATTTGTTATCAAGTGTATTCTATAATTTATTTGCATTCGAAATACTTCGATAATCATTGTAAAAACTGGTCTCCATAACATTCAGAATATGACCATAGCACATGAAATCATCTTCCTGAAGATTCTTTTGTTTGGCCTTCAGTTCTGCATTGTTTTTTGGAGTTACATCAGGAATTTCCTCCGAACCATATTAAACAATGTACAACAATTTTATGGTAATTAAGAAAAACTTTATATCTCTTGCCGACGAGTCTTTTTCATGACTTGCAGCGATTGGGCATTAATTTTAGAAGTTTCACCCTCCACCGTAGTTTCTTGTCCAAAAATGTTGGAAATTTTGGGTAAGAAGGTAAAACACAAATATAGAAATTTTTATACTTCTTACTCCAGGCTCTAATACAAGATTCTTTTAAGCAATAATTCGACCCTTTCTAATTTAACGCGAGAGTAAAAACGGGTTATAGAATTATTGACTTCAGGATACTATGAAGCCTCAAGAGCATACTAAACAGAAAAAAAAAATGATGCCAGAACACAATTGAGAGAAGAGAAAGAACTAACGTTTCTTCGTTTTTCTTGGTTCATAGGAATAGATGATGATTTTGTGACAAATGCAAAATGGTTATTTTAAAGTTCGGTTCGAATTTCATGGAAAAACTTAAACTTATAGGCCCAACCCAAGTCTCTTCCTTATGAGCGAAGCTCATTTCCCGACTTCATGAGCGAAGTTCATCTCTCGACCTCATGAAAGGGACTCGGATCTTGGTCTTTCGACTAAGACTCAACTCTCAGCCTCTTACAAACAAGCCTCAGATCTTGGCCTTTCGATATTTAATTCTCGGCCTCAGGGCCTATAAACACGGCTTCTAGTACATCCCCGCAGATACACTTATCATGTTTACTTATTACCTTATCAAGTATCCATAGATGGTTTCATGAGCTTAAGCGAGACTTAGGTCTCCATTAAGCACGACTCACACCTCGGTCTCACGAGCACGACTCTAGTTATAAGAGCCTCGGGACTGAATCCTAGTACATCCTCGCGAGATACACTAGTCATGTCTTCTCATGGGCCTCGTGAATGACTCCTAAAACACCCCAGTGAGTTACACTGGTCATGTAACATCCGTAATTTTCTCATGGCGCTTACCCATGGAAGCGTCATGGCCTGGGTTGAAGCTTCATCTTAAGATTATAAAGCTTACCCAGATATGCATTAGGGTGTGGATGCCTTGACCTCGAATTATATTGGTAAGGCCTTATTACGCGTGATTCGTATTCGAATAAGGCATCATAATGCTGATGCACTATTATGCCGTGATGCATGATTCAATGCATCACCGAGCCGAAGTTGCCTAAGTGAGAGCATCATAATGCTGATGCACCATTAGCCGTGATGCATGATTCAATACATCACCGAGTCGAAGTTGCGTAAGTGAGAGCATCATAGTGCTGATGCACTATTATGCCGTGATGCATGATTCAATGCATCACAGAGCCAAAGTTGTGTAAGTGAGAGCATCATAGTGCTGATGGAATATTATGTCGTGATGCATGATTCAATGCATCACCGAGCCGAAGTTGTGTAAGTGAGAGCATCATGGTGTTGATGCACTATTATGCCGTGATGCATGATTCAATGCATCACCGAGATGAAGTTGCGTAAGTGAGAGCATCATAGTGCTAAGGCACTATTATGCCGTGATACATTATTGAGAATGCATCACCGAGCCAATGTCGTTATTCGATGATTGCATCATAGTGCTAATGCACTATTATGCCGTGATGCATTATTGAGAATGCATCACTAAGCCAATGTCGTTACTCGTTGATTCCATCATAGTGCTAAGGCACTATTATGCCGTGATGCATTATTGAGAATGCATCACCGAGCCAAGAATGCATTACCGTATTTATTTGTAGCTTACCTGAGAATGCTTCGTTTGGCAAGAAAACTTCATTTTCGGCCTTGCAGTCGATAGATGACACTCCCTTTCAAATATTTATTAATAGAAATGCGAATAAAAAATATATAGGGAGGGAGCTTTGCTTGAATGTGCATGAGCGGTAATGCACATGGAAATGTGATGTAGCCTATACGTTGGAGCATACTTGATGCATGAGCATCAATATGCTTGTAGCTTAACCGATGAAGCTTAAATGTGCATGAGGGGTAATGCACATATAGATATGCGAAGTAGCCTATATGTTGGAGCATGTAGCTTAGCCTATAAAGCTTGAATTATGCGAAAGTACCATTCAATCGTACTACGTACTTGAGAATGCATATTTGCATAATAAATAACGATAGTTATGCACAAGCTAGTGCATACCTTGCGAAAGTCCTTCGGCCTATACGGACTAGGCTTTGCTTGGAATTTGGCCTTTTAACGAAGTTAGAATCGATGTTGGCTTTGCTTTAATAGGCTTAAGTGGCTAGTTCCTTTCGAATTGACCCTTTGATGAACTATGGTCATGCTTGATCCCTTCAAGGTACGGGTTGGGTACGTAGGCAGCCGTAATACAATGCATTGAGGTGCAGCACCTTATCGCTCATATCATCTAATTTGGGAGGTGATTGCGATATTATGGTAACTCATATCACCTGGCTCGGAAATGCTAAGCAATAAATGATTGTTGCCACACTTGATGGGGTAGTTGCAATTCCATTTGATGGATTTTTGATGGTTCCTAACAACCGTTACAGCATGGAATGGCATGTGCCTGGATGTTGCACACTTGCCAAGAGCAAGATTAAGTGCAGGCTCCAGCGCGTGGTCGAAGCTAAATTGATGAAGTGAAATTTTAGGCTTGAAATAACCTAGGTTTTGGTCCAAGGCATGAGTTAGGCTTGGACAATGATCATAATTATGTGATGCTTGCCAAAGTAATCTCCATTAGCTTGTATAGCCTTCAACCCTTGGTAGAATAAGGGTAAGTTGGAATGATATGCTAGTCCAAGGCATGGGTTAGGCCTGGACAATGATTGTACTTAGGTGATGCTTGTCAAAGGAATTCACCATGGGCTTTAATGGCCTTGCACCTTTTGTAGGTCAAGGGTGAGTTGGAACGATATGGAGACTACGGTCTGAGTACCATGCTTGCTAAGAATGTTTGGAAAGGCAAATATACCTGGAACGGTATAAACGTAGCTTGAATGATGTGGGAACTACGTTTCGAGTGTAATGCTTACAAGGCATGCTTGGAAAACAAAAATTTACCTGCACTTTCCAACGAGAAGTTAAGCTTTAAGGTCCGGTTACTCTTTTTTTAAATCACGCATCGGGAGTTCTGGCCTGCGAGGCAGAATTTTTCGGTCTTTGACAAATGGTATCAGAGAAAGTTCCGAGAAAATACAAGGGACTGTGAGTTTTGGAATCGTCGATGAGCATTTTTGTAATATGACTATAAATTTTTCCTTCAAAGGAAATAACAAAGTTAGAAGAGTAGGACAACTATTGTGCGAAAAATAGAGTGGATAAATAAGGTCAAGTGCCCATACAAAAAGAAATTGTAACTTACAAGTTACTCCGCTAAGATTTGGATGAGTTTGACCTTGTTCTGTGAGTTTGCCGGAAAATCCGTTTGGAACCGTGGATAGTATCCCACTACCCTTGGCACTAGGATTGATCACCCCCTCAACCGTGCGGCACGGTGTGCGTTGTCAGGTTGTCTATCACCCACTTACGAGTGGAAGATCGTCCGGGACGATGACTTGCATCCGACTGCACTGGCATTAGAGTTTGGTCCTCGCAGTATTACGTTAGATACTGTTTATAAATTTGTGATACTCTGTCAACCTCTGTGAATTTTGAGAACTCTTAAGTGTATGGTATAGGACGTCCACTTAAGATCTCGTGCTGAGTAAATTCTTTTGCATTCTTGAGCATGTGGTATGGGACGCATGTTTAGAGATCCAATTTGATTTTTCTCGGTAAAATTATAAAACCTTTGTTGATTCTCGAGCATGCGGTATGGGATGTATGTTCAGAAGGTCTCAATCGGCATTTATGGCAATGTAGGCCCTATTAGGATTCTGGATATACGGAATGAGACGCATATTCAGAAGGTTCTTCCTTATTAACAAACGTTGGACCCTTGGAAAAAATTTGTGCATGATGAAATGGGACATACGCATAGGAAACCTTAATCGATGAAGCTTGTCCACAATAGTTTTTGAGTTAAATTTTGGGGACGAAATTCTTTGAAGGTGGTAAGAATGTAACACCCGCAATTTTCGCATGGCGTTTACTCATGGAAGCGTCATGGCCTGGGTTGAAGCTTCATCCTAAGCTTATAAATTTTACCCAGATATGCATTAGGGTGCGGATGTCTTGACCTCGAATTATAGTGTTAAGGCCCTATTACGCGTAATGCGTATTCGAATAAGGCATCATAATGTTGATTCACTATTATGCCATGATGCATGATTCAATGCATCACCGAGCCGAAGTTGCGTAAGTGAGAGCATCATAGTGCTGATGCACCATATGCCGTGATGCATGATTCAATGCATCACCGAGCCAAAGTTGCGTAACTGAGAGCATCATAGTGCTGATGCACTATTATGGCGTGATGCATGATTCAATGCATCACCGATCCGAAGTTGCGTAAGTGGGAGCATCATAGTGATGATGCACTATTATGCCGTGATGCATTATTGAGAATGCACCACCGAGCCAATGTCGTTATTCGATGAATACATCATAGTGCTAAGGCACTATTATGTCGTGATGCATTATTCAGAATGCATCACCAAGATAAGAATGCATCACCGTGTTTATTTGTAGCTTACCCGAGAATGCTTCGTTTGGCTTTGGCAAGAAAACTTCATTTTTGGGCTTGCAGTCGATGGATGACACTTCCCATTCAAATATTTATTTATAGAAATGCGAATAAAACATATTATAGGGAAGGAGATTTGCTTTAATGTGCATGAGCGGTAATGCACATATAAATGTGATGTAGCCTATACGTTGGAGCGTACTTGACGCATAAGCATCAATATGCTTGTAGCTTAACCGATGAAGCTTGAATGTGCATGGGGAGTAATGCACATATAGATATGCGAAGTAGCCTATACGTTGGAGCATGTAGCTTATCCTATAAAGCTTGAATTATGCGAAAACATCATTCAATCGTACTACGTACTTGAGAATGCATATTTGCATAATATATAGCGATAGTTATGCACAAGCTAGTGCATACCTTGCGAAAGTCCTTCGGCTTATACGGAATAGGCTTTGCTTGGCCTTTGAACTTGCAACGAAGTTAAAATCAATGTTGGCTTTTCCTTAATAGGCTTAAGTGGCTAGTTCCTTTCGAATTGACCCTTTGATGAACTACGGTCATGCTTGATCCCTTCAAGGTACGAGTTGGGTACAGAGGAAGCCGCAATGCAATGCATTAAGGTGCAGCACCTTGTCGCTCATATCATCTAATTTGGGAGGTGATTGCGACATTATGGTAACTCATATCATCTGGCTCGGTAATGCTAAGCAAGAGATGATTGTTGCCACACTTGATGGGGTAGTTGCAATTCCATTTGATGGATTGTTCATACTTCCTAACAATCGTTGCGGCATGGATATGCATGTGCCTGGATGTTGCACCACTGGCAAGAGCAAGATTAAGTGAAGGCTCCAGCGCATGGTCGAAGCGAAATTGATGAAGCAAAAGTTTCGGCTTGAAATAACCTAGGTGTTGGTACAAGGCATGAGTTATGCCTGGAAAATAATCATAATTATGTGATGCTTTCCAAAGGCATCTCTATTATCTTGTATAGCCTTCAACCATTGGTAGAATAGGCGTAAGTTGGAATGGTATGTCAGTCCAAGGCATTGGTCAGTCCTGGACAAGGATTGTACTTAGGTGATGCTTGTCAAAGGCCTTCACCATGGGCTTTAATGGCCTTGCACCTTTTGTATGTCAAGGGTGAGTTGGAACGATATGGAAACTACGGTATGAGTACCATGCTTGCTAATCATGTTTGGAAAGGAAAATATACCTGGAACGGTATAAACGTAGCTTGAATGATGTGGGAAATACGTTTCTAGTGTAATGCTTACAAGGCATGCTTGGAAAGCAAAAATTTACCTGCACTTTCCAGCGAGAAGTTAAGCTTTAAGGTCCGGTTACTCTTTTTTTAAATCGCGCATCGGGGAGTTCTGGCATGCCCATTGCAACGCGCTGGAGGCGGAATTTTTCGGTCTGTGACAGGTCAAGTCTTCCCCATATATGAACACAATTCTCAATTGATTCCTAATAACATACCTGCGAGATTCACCGGTTAAGTCAAGTGTTTTATAGTCTCATATAAACAAGAGACACTCTCAAGCACACATACATGCCTCACTCTTAGTCTCATGATCATATCCTAAAAGACTCCACGAGACTTGAGCCTCATGAGCATGTCCCAGTTGATTCCATTAGAATTGAGCCCCACGATTTCATCTTAATATCATATAAACATGTGATGCAGGCATACTAACGCCTCACTCTCATACACAAGCCTTACTTTTGTGAGAACGACTCGCACCTCATTCTTATGAGCGCAACTTAAACCTCATTATCATAATCACGACTCTCACCTCAATATCACGAGCGCGAATTAAGTCTTACTCATATGAGTATCAAGATTATTTAATAGTCACGCCCTTTGTCATACTAGGGCATGCTCTCAATCATTCATCAAGATTCACAAGTTTATCCTAATCTTGTATGGACACGATATTTAGGTGCACTAACAATCCTTAGACATAAGCCTCATCCTAAAGTATATAAGTCTAATATCCCTCATTCATCAAAAGGGACGCACCAGTAGAGTTCGACATCCACGAGCTATACATGGCCGTCCACACAAAAGATGAGGCTCAACCTCATCTCCTCTTGTGTCTCACACACGATCCTCATGTTATCTTGTGCACTCCACATGACTCAGCCTAGTCATAACTCACAAATTAGAGAATATTTTATTTATGTCAATATTGGATACATAGAGTATTGCTACCCTAATAATACATCCTCGCGAAGGCTGATTCATTCACACAAATGGGGGGATATCTTTAGGATTTTGGTCTGGCGGGCTATGCCACATGTGGAATACCTAGTTGTATTTCCCATTGCTAAAAAGAACAGTCGATCGAGGAGATTACGAGAATCAAGGGATAAGCCCAGCTCGTCCTGGTTATTCCTTTAACTACGGGAGGAGTGCTCCTTAAGTCAGTCCTTCCTTGTCTCACCGACTTGAGATCGGGGTTTTCTAGTTATAAATAGAGTAAAAATCGATCATTTATAACACAACAGTTGAGATACAAACAAACATCTCAAAGAACATTCTTCTGTAACTAAAGTTACTCTGATCTTTCTCTTCAATCTGCTTCCGTCCCTAAAAACAACCCTCTGACCATTGTCTTGGTTTAGGCGAGGATTGTTGGTGGTGGACATGATAGACACGTTTTCGTGTCTAAATTGTTCTCAATTTGTTCTTTGGTAAAGCTCGATTTTGTACTAATATTGTGATTTTATGTAATAGTAGGTACTTTTGGAGAAATAACATTTGGGAAAAATTAGCTAAAAAAAAAGCTACTAAAGGCACCCAAAATTTGATAAAGGCACATTGGATATGGGCACCCCCTTCTTCACGGTTCAAAAATTCATTTTGGCGGGGAAATATTTTCACTCAACTGTGTAGATTAATACGTGATATCTTGGGATTTTGTACAGTTAAGACAGGGAAATATTCTTCCATATCATGTGCATGATTCACTACAACAAAATCAGGACCAAATCACGGCGGATATTTGATTCTCGGTGAATCAGGAGAAAGAAATATACTATCGGGATATCTTGTTGAGGATTAAATGAGAAATCTGTAGAGGTTCTGTGAAGGTATTATGCTCGGGATAAATCAAGTAATAATCAAGAAGATATTTTGGAGTAATTACAAGATAACAGAATCATCCAAGAATCAGAAAAAAATCACCAAAAATTATCGGGAATAACCACCATTAAAAGATGATCCTGTTGAGGATTAAAGTGAAGATTTGTAGGGTTATGTGGATATAAAAAGGGGTTTTGGGTATCATAGAAGAGGGGAGGAAGCGTAGGGTAAGGTTCAGAGAGGCAGAGAATCTCGAAAAATCAATCCAGAGATTCTGCTGCTGCTGGTGCACGAAGAACAGGAAAAGGCGACGGAAGCTTCAACCGAAAGGTGACGGAATCTTCATCCAGTTTGCAACAAAATCTTCATCCTGTTTGCAACGATTATTTCAAATCAGCAACATTTGTTCTTCAGACCCTCTGTAACAGTGAATCTGTAACGCATATAACCGTTTCTAATTCACTGTTTTCTCTATTTTTCTCATTTTTAATCATTTGTGAACATTTTGAGAATTGAATTGTAACTCTGAGCAAATGAAAAATATGAGGTGCTGAACCCCATCTCTGAGGCGACGGTGGAAGCTACTTTTTCCAAAAATTATGTGGTAATGTTATTTAATTAATCTATGCAATTATTTTATGATTGTTTTCCTTAATTAAAAATTGATTTAATAATTTTTATAGAGCAATTGTGATTTCGTTAGATGGTATATGCTTTTCCTAGGGTTTAGATATTCCATGCTTTTGTTATACAATTGTTACTTTAAGAATTTACTTATTGCAACATTTTAGAATCAAATTAAAAGTTAGAATTGCATGATTATAATTATTGAATTTAATCATTATAAAAATTGGAAAAAATAGTGGAAACCTAGCCACAGTTTTCTCTCAACTTTGTTGTGAATATTATTTTCATATTTTGTGTATATTCTTAGTTTAAAATTAGTTATTAAAATCTAAAATCAGTCTTCACAAGTTCGAGAGAACGACACTCTATTTACCACTAATAAAAAATACATCATGACATCCTGCAACTCACACTCAAAACCTTAAATCTCATTTTTACACCTTCACCCAATATTAGGTATATTCAGTTGGTTATTAACGACAATCAGTAACAAGTACTTATATGACGTTAGACATCCATTGGTCTCCAACATGCATGATGGGTGTTTTTTCAATTGTGCCTAATGGAGTTCAAATTTTAAATGAATTATAGGTATCCAAGTTATATTATTGAATAAACGGGCGTGACTGTTAAACTTGGGTCCACATATTGTGATGTGGTCGTCTCCACGTCAAAATTACTTATTAGTTTCTTACTGCTTAAAATTTATATGAAACAAGGGTAAGAGAGGATCGTTCTCATAGGGAGGTCTTGGTTGTTATATGAATTGAAGTTCTTATGTAAAACAAAGGGTTTTTTTCCAGATTCAATGAAAGTAATTAAACTAATTAAGAAATGAAGGAAATTGTAGAAAATAATCAATAAGTTGGGGATATTGGTTAAGGTTTCCTCTTCATTCACAATAATGATCTTGTATCCATAATTAGGATTGAAATTTTAATATCTTGTTATCAAAAGCCCTAGAATAACTTGATCGCAAGAATATGGCGTTGATTTCCTATAATCATCACACTTACATAAAGCGACGCAATTGTGAATTTTACTTAGTGAATAACCCAAAGTGTAAAACCACTATTAGGTTTAATCCAATTAGAGCGTTAAGATTTTTGAAATAGGCTAATCGATGCAATTGACATACCCGAGTAGACAATTTAATAAAGGTCATATCACATGTGAGTACAAGAAAGTATCACGACAATCCATAATCACAGTATGCTACTTGTATTTAAGGAATATCACTTTTGCATATATTAAACCTTAAATAATCTATAGATATGAACAAAAATTGATTCAATTCCAAACTTGAATAAATATGTATTCAATCATACATGGTGATATTTAAAGTGAATTATAAGCGATAATGTGAGACAAAACTAATATATTAATTCAAAGAATCATGTATTATGAAATTCAACTATTCCCTAACCAATAATAATTAAATACTCATAAATAGGAGTTTACACAATTGAATTCAAGAAGAAAAGAAATTACAAACCCTAGAAGTCGAGAAATCTTCCCCGCGCAAACCTACATGAAGGAATAGAAGAGGTGAGAAGAGAACTAGTTGAAAACTAGATATCTCCCTCACTTGTTGAAGTTTCTCTTATACATAGCTTCTATTGTCTTCCAAATCCAAAACGAACTCTAACCTTGGGTTTCTGTAACTAAATCAATCCCAAACACTTCCAATCCAAAATCAGATTCATAAGAAGCCCACAACACAAAAAGGAAAAAAACATATTACAACAATTAACTAAGCATGTTAGTTTTGTGAAACTGCCAGGCTACTTCATCTTTATTACAACACTCATTGGAGCAGTAAGTCGAGCACCTTACGTGAGTGTTTCTTAGTGATTCTAGCCTGAACTTCTTGTTATCTCCAGCATCCAATTTCATTCACATATTCATTCAGCATGTATACCATTTCAATTAAAACATTCAATTATCACTCAACTCGTCAACCATCAAACACCAAATCAATTCTTCCCTATTGAGTTGGTTCAAATCTCAACCTCAAATGTACCCATCTCATCCTTGTTTTCACATCACAACAAGAACCCAAATTCTCATTGAATCACGCAAAATTTCACACCCATCCATCACAGACCCAAGCACTATAAATCTCATTGCAACTACCAATTTCTTCATTGTTTTACGATTTCTGAACAATAACCATCTTCTTTTATTTTCCTCTCGATCTCTGCCCAACTGTTGCCGCGATTTTGATCCAACAACTCCAAATTCTTTATTACGTCCTTGCATAAATGATTTTGTAGACAGCTTTTGGAAAAAAAAAATTAGAAACAACAGAGACTTGATCTTTTTTCAACCTATTTTGTTAATTGATTGATATGAAATGGTTTGCGGTATCGTTAGAGGGACGCCGGACCTCAGGTATCATCAAAGGAACACCAAGACCTTTGTTAGAAAGACTAACACTTTGGTTTACAGAATAATTCTCTCCCTTTTTCATTCATTCATGGCATAATATATACAAAGAAGAGAAGTTACATAACTGCATCAACTTCCTATGAATAAGGTAAAGAAACTGCATTTGACTCGATTACCATACACTTATCTAAATACAACTAAACCAACTAACTTATAACTTTAACTTCAAATACTCTCTCCGTTTCTAAATGATAGACTTGTTTGATTTAGCACAAAAAATAAGAAAACCAATAATTTGAACTATTTTTTTATGTTTTCTCCTTATTTGTCTTTGGAGAGAAGTGGTCCCCTTGTGTTTAAATAATAAAAATAGGAGAGCGAAGTCGTCCCTATGTGCGCAAAGTAGTAATCTTAAAACATTTGAATTTCTATTTATGGAAACAAGCCTATTTTTTGACATACCCAAATATAGTAACCTTGTCTATCATTTTGAAACGAAGAGAGTAGAAACTATGCCTACAAACTAGGGAAGACCAACTCTAACACCAATTTCACACGTTGGATTGGTTTAATAATTATAATCCTAATGAAATTCTAAAAACCAAATACTAATACTTATGCAAATACATAACTATTAGGATCATCACATAACATTCTTCTCGCCTTTCTCGATGGCAAGTTCCGCTCTTCATCTTCTCCAAACCCACCAGCTCTCAAACTCGAACCAACAAGTTTTCTCGATGGAAGCAGCTTCTTTGATCTGAAATCTTCTTCTCAATATCCAATAACGACCCATCTTCTAACTCTCTTCTATTCTCGATGTATAATTTCTATCAAACACAGATTCACCATAATTTCCTTCTTTTCCATGTATTTCCTCTTCTCGACTGTTTTCCGTTATCTTCTTTTCTCTCTCAAACCACTTCTTTTACAACACAACTCCACTACCAGCTCTAACTCAAATACCAGGTACCCTATCCCTAATATTCACCTAAGCTCGCCTTGGTTATTCGTGACGACATGGTGGTGTAGTTCCTAAACTCAGTCACGGTTGAAGATAAGGAAGAGGATAAAGAGCTACTCGACCTAGTTGTTATTAGGTTAAAACATATAATTCAATTGGTTTTCCCTTGACTTATGGTTGGCTATGAATAACACTTGCCATGATAATTTTTCCCTTTTTGACAATTCTTCTTCTTTAATTTCAAATGACTTCATAATGCCTACAAAGTAGAAAACAAGCGTAATATACATAAAATACAAGATAAACATCAAAGAAAGCATAACCAATTGATATTAATTCAGGTGTTATAGGAACCTATCAAATTCCCTCCACACTTAGACTTTACCAGTCCTCGAACAAACTAAATTAATCTAATCCTAAGCTAAATTAAACTAAAATACAACTCCCTTTCGTTGAGGACACGATTATAGTTAGGATGTGCAACAAGCTCATGATCATATTTACCTGGTCTAATACCCCTATAGCATCAATTCGACTTAGGAGTGCAGGCTGACTGCCATCCTCTGTTTTTGACTGGGGCAACCCTTATAGAGCAAATTTTGACCAAAACAAAATTATTATTATTTTCTTTTCATTAATAGAAAATATAAATTATTCTCCGAAACATTTGAAAATATAAAAACAATCCAAAATTCCATCTATATATGTTGGACGCAGGGAGTATAAATTACCTGGCGATTTTGAGGGCGACCAAAAACTAATTTGGGGCGACTTTTTTAACCCAATTCCATGGATATGACTAAGGGATAACCTAGGGGTATGTAAAAATACTAAAATACCCTTTTACTAATCAAACAATTACCATAAAACCTTTCACTAATAAAACTTAAACCTAAACCTATTTCACACTACTTCTTCTCTACTTATCGATTGTGGCACAACCGAATTCATCTTCAACCGATTAATCGTAAACCAATTCATCATCATTATTACAATCTAAAAATGGCAAGAAAGAAGCAAACAACTCGTCAACCTCCTAATACAGAGTGGCCGGATTTTTCCACAAGAATAAGAGATCGAGAGATTGTTGAAGAACAACACGAACAACACGAAGAACGCGAAGAGGATGACCTAGAAACGGAGACCGATTCCGACAATCAGCCTTTCCAGCACTTTATGGCTAAGGTAAGGGTCTACCATTATTTATGTTTCTATTGATTCAATCAAATGAATTCGTCACTAGAATATCAAGGGTTTTAGGTTAGATTTCATAATCGATAGTTTCGTGGTTGTATTAAACTACCGATTATGTTAGTGTTTTTCATTGCTCATGAACATCATGCACAATCGGTAGTTAAGTTTAGTCATAAACTACCGATTGTATTACTGGACCAAAATTTAGTGATAATCGGTAGTTTCGTATAGGGTTAAACTTCCGACTATGCAAGTTAGTGATCCTCAAAAACATCGATCACAATCGGTAGTTATTTTTACACCTAAACTATCGATTATATTCCTGTCTCCAAATTTACACATAATCTGCAGTTTAGTATAGGGTTAAACTTCCGATTATGAAATTTAGTAGTTCCTCAAACATCGACCATAATCGGTAGTTATAATTTGGTCATAAACTACCGATTATATTCCTGTACCCAAATTTAGTCATAATCGGTAGTTAATTTTTTTAAGTAACTACCGATTGTACGTGTGTCAATAGACTTTTCTGTTCCATTTTTTATGCACAATCAGTAGATTATGTAGATCCCGAGATACCGATTATGCCCAATCGGTAGTTAAGTTGATTTTTAGACTACCGATTATGCACAATCGGTAGTTACGTTGTTTTTTTAACTACCGATTATGAACAATTGGGTGAGTTTAATGTACTTTGTCTACCGATTATGTACTGATTAAACGGTGCCTTGTTGGAAATAATTGTTCTTTATTTATCTTGTCAATCATATAAGGGAAAGGCGAGCTAAGCATTCCAACGACACAATTCTTACGGGGCCTCGTCGTGAAGAGGGTAAGAAGGTTATTGCTAGTGCAAGAAGACAAAAGATCGCTAGCGGAATTGTTATAACCGAAGGAACTCAACCAAGTGTTCCAAGAAGTAGAAACGAAGAAGAAGGAGAACCAAGTGCTCCACAAGATAAATACTTTGATGAAGGAGGACCAATTGGTAGAAAAGAAGAAGGAAGTGGTACAAAGAAGCAAGCCAAGAAGAAAGGAGGTCACAAGGTCCCCGACTCTTTGAAGATGAAGGGTCTTCAAGAAGGCCAAATCCCTGGCCTCCCACAAGATGGAGGAAATCTATTGTTTGGGTAAAAAGACTCTTGGGCGAAAGAGATTTACTCAACAAAGGTAATAATTATAAAACACCATTCTTAACATATTGTCTTTTTATTCGTAGAAGTGTTAACTGTTATTCTAATTGTTTTTTAATTCATTGTTTATATTAGGACCATTCTAATGCGGTGCATCTACTCAAACCTACGGCTGCACCAACAAAGATGAACGATTTTCGAACAAAGACTTCTCAGGCATAAATCTATACTACAATGAAACTGGAGAGTACATAGGTCCAGTTCAGGATGATGAAGTTGTTGATGTTCCTAAGGGGAACGAGAAGAAGAAGAAGAAGCGGGCTGAAACTAGGACCAAGTCGAGAGTAACAAGGAATGGAAGAATTTTATGAGAATTTCACGATGTGTTTTGTTTCGTTTTTTTCCGGATGTTTTTAGTTTTTTGAACAAGTTTAATGAACAATATGTAGTAAGTTTATCTGAACAAGTTTTTCTTCGGATGTTGAAATTGTTTTATGAAGTTAGATGTCAAGTAAAATCAGCATATTAGGTAGATAACTATCTTTTTAAACTACCGATTACGTACAATCAGTAGTTATTTATTTCCCGTGCTACCGATTATCCACAATCGGTAGTTATTTATGTTCATTAACTACCGATTATGGCAAGAAAATTCCTGGACAAGAAAACCATTATAATCGATAGATAAAATTGATCTTTAAACTACCAATTACAAAGTTAAAAAATTTAAAGTTTAATTCAATGCAAGCTACAATCGGTAGATATAAATTTTCAATTCCTACCAATTGTGAAAGATGAAGAGTTAGAAATTTTAGAAGGTTTTGAGAAATTCAATTTGGGGCAACACCAATAATCGGTAGTTGAAGTACTTCATTAAACTACCGATTGTGCAATCGGTAGGAATAAAAATCACGAGCCTACGGATTGTACAAAACTATAACTCGAAAAATCAATGTAAAACTCGATTTCTATTCCAAAACTAACTCAAATAATTTTCTAACGCTAACTATAACCAAATTAATTAACTAATTAATTAAGATTAACACTAATTAATTAAAATTAATACTAATTAAGCAAGGATAGATTAGCCATTATAGAAAATATATGGATAAAGGATGTATTGAGATTACTTCAAAATAACCTTATTTTGTTTTATTAGTCGCCTCTAAATGGTTTTTGGTCGCCCTAAAAAACGCCAAGATAAATTATCCATCAATATAGTAATTAATTTCTTAATTTTGCTCTCTTTTCTTATTTGCTTCATATAAATGGTAACCAGATAACCTCTGTTTGTCACGATCATGTGATTCATACCCTTTTCACTAAAAGGGGATTTCTTGAGGAATTGCTCTGTTTAAGTAGTTGGATTTTCAGATGAATCTTCTGTTGAGGGGTTTCATTCATCACAAGTTGTATAATACGTCCTTAATCGATTATCTAGGAGGGAGTCAGATCGCCCGAAATGGCAGCTTAGCCAACAGTGTATAATCAACAGTCTATTTGATCACACTCCCTGCTGTAGTGGCAATGGAAAATGCATAACATGAATCCAATGTCTGCCTATTTCTTAACACATATTAGTCATCCCCCTTACCGAAACTAATAATGAACCACCCCTACAAATCCTTGTCCAATTGCATACAGTATTTAACAGT
This sequence comes from Papaver californicum, assembly GCA_023531435.1. NCBI lineage: Eukaryota > Viridiplantae > Streptophyta > Magnoliopsida > Ranunculales > Papaveraceae > Papaver > Papaver californicum. The sequence continues at coordinate 765,100 of JAJJMC010000341.1, read as the reverse complement.
GTGAGCCTAACAAGCCTGTGAGTCAAGTGGGTCATTTTCATGGTCACTTGTAAGTTGTAACTAACGTTTTTAACACATTTAACTGAAATTCTTGCACTTGGAGCACCCAGGATGCTTCCACATGCCCAGGTTTCCCCTGGGTACTTAGTTGTAATGTAAAAACAGCTCTCCGGTTGAACCTAGCGAGTGGCCATTAAATTGGGTTTCAATTTCAGTAGTATTACCCGAACTAGCTAATCACCATATGGATACTACATATGGTAGTCAATAGTCACTATACTTGTCTACCTTTCCTTCTCTTTCTTTTTAGGGTACAGAAGAAAATGAAAACTTTTGCGGACTAGGAATATGCAGGAAACGGTCTGCAAGATAAGAAAGGAGATGCCAATTTAAAAAAGAAGAAGGAAAATAAATGATCACTGCATAACTGAATCTTCCAAACCAAGATTGTTCAACAATCAATAGTAACAGAAATAAAGACATTGAAATGTCACTGTACAATGTAATTAGAAGCCAATATGCAGATTATGTTACTTACCGATTGAGTAGATCATCATCATCATTAAATGGCATAATTTCCATCAGATGCCAACAAGTAGGCAGGTTTTAATTCATCAGCAGGGTACTGATTTCTACAACACAATCATTGAATGCTTAATTTTAAAACGAAAATACTTCTTATCTATCGGTTTTTATACTCAAAAAATACACCCCTATATGTCCTCCCTATTATTCCATAGGAAATTTTTCTAGACCCACCATTTCCATCTATGATTTACATCCATGATTCATAGGAGTGTACAAATTTGATGTAAAAAAATGGGGATAGCTAACAGTTTCGATTTTAAAAAGAAAAAATGAGTCTATTGTCTAAGTATTCTCAAAATATAGTTTTATTGGACCACTACACATTAGGGATGGGTGAAATAAACATATAAAATCCTAGACAATTATGTCCCTTTTCTTTATGTTTTTCTTTGTGATATCCTTTTCTCTCTCCAAATTAATAACAAATCACAAAAAATTCATATCTTCTAAAATATATATCTGATTTTAATAAATTTATATTTTTGGAAAGGGTTTTCGATGATTTACAAAACAAGATCCACTGTTGATGGTAAATTCATAAGTTTTTTTTTTGATAAAAAATAGTCAGGATGAAACTGGATTCATCCTGGCTTAAACTAAAGATAAAAAGAATTATTTGAAAAAAATAACTAGGATGAAATTGGATGCATCCTGACTTAACCTAAAAAAAAAATTATTCAAAAAATAGTTAGGATGAAACTAGTTGTATCATGAATTAAAATAAAATATAAAAAATTATTCGAAAATAACTAGGATGAATCTGACTGCATCCTTTAGATTCCTTACTTAAACTAATTAAGATATAAATTATTCAAAAATTAACTAGGATGAAACTAGGTGTATCCTGGCGTAAAAACTGAGACGAACCTAGATTTCATCCTTTTTTCAACTCTAAATTTTTTACCACCACCATTACCATGATTACCTAGATTGAAAATGCAATTTGAGTTGATTATACATGATGAATCTTGATTCATCAAAGTTTAAAATTAGGTATTCTTTGAATCATTGTTTCTAATGAAGGAGGCTAGATACATCTTATGTCATTCTTAGATGAATATGAATGCATATAGGTAACACCGGTATTTCTACCACTCGTTCCATATAAATAAATAAAAAGATCTAGCGCCACCACCACCACTACCAATATTTTCATCCGCAACAAACACCACATTACTGCCATCACCACCTTCAACAGTAATAAAAATACAACAAACACCACCATCTCCTTAAAAATAAAAATAAATAAATATCTAAATATACAAAATGATACCAGATATATTCTAAAGAAAATATGTTTGTTCCACTATCTCCCTGAGATTTATCAATTACTCAATCTGTTTGTTTTCCTTTCACGCACAAAACTTGACTGGTTACATTTTCCAAACTGTTTGATGGTGAATTGCCTAGCTAATTAAAAAAATATCAGTTCAATTAACATTTTTTTTTAAATAAACAGTTCAGTTAACCCTTCAATATGAGTTGTTTGACAATCAAGTGGACTAACATCAGCTAGACATTTCTTGTTTTCCAAGTCCAAACTCGATCAATAAAGTTTGTAAAACACATAGCAACATATGATGTGAAGTTTATCCTGCAATATTAATTAAACACCAAAATTTTTATTGAATCTCGAGTATTTAAGAGAAAACTTAAAAGGACAGAAAATAGAGAGATGTGATTATGACGAGGCAGAATACAAATTCGTCGGTATAGATTTGATTCGTGGAAATTAAATCTATATAATATAGAGGAGGATACTTTAGTCAACTATATAAAAAATATTTTGACAAAATAACTTTTAAAATATTAAAAAAATATCTAAAAGATCTATAGTTATTTAAACAGTATCTATTTTTAGATTTTTTCTTAACCCATATAAAAAAATTATGAATTATTAAACCAATTAATTTTTTTAAAACCGAATAAATCAGACGTATGCATGATCAATCAGGTAGAGTCAATCGACACTTTTGTTAGTAAATTAAGAAAGCATGACACGTGGAAGAAGATCAAGTTAAGAAGCAACCAGATTAA
>JAJJMC010000341.1:729781-762465 GCA_023531435.1 Papaver californicum | reverse complement strand
AGGCTATAGAAAATGACACGTTGCATAAAGAGCGACCCAGAAAAATAGATCTATAAATAGAAGAGATCAAACAACAAAGAGGAGGACGGAAAAAATAGAAAAGAAAAACCAGAGAAAGGGAGGGAAGAAATTTTTAGGTACGAACCTATGGGAAGTAGTGGTATAATGTATGAATTTCTGTATTGAATTGAAAATTGTAAACAATTTTATAAACCCAGAAATTACAAAATCTGGATGATCAATTGTATTAAGCTTAAACATTTTGGAAAAGTATGATTCTTTATTACATAAAAGAACGTTTCTCTATTGTTAGTTTACATTTATTTAACTTGAATCCAAGAGTTTGATTGGTTGTTTAGCTGAAAGGATTTTTTGGCATAAACAACTTTAACAGATTCGACCTAAAATTCTACTAATTCTTACCAGATCTAAAAGTCATGTACTGGATGATGAATTTATACGCGTTAAACACATCAATTTATATATGTGCAATTGGGGTGAAAAGAAACAAGAAGATAACTCGATCATCACAATATGGTGACGGGTAAATTGCCCGAGGGGACCGGCTTGTCACAAATTAATTGGCTGCTAATTATTGAAAGACGCTAAAAAACTTCATTAGCAAATAGCCAAGTGTCATTCTTGGATCCACCAAACGACACCCACCACGATATTTTGAATATAATATCAGGGGACCCCTAAATATTACTGGTATCATCTTTGATTAGTCTGGAAATATTAGTAACAGAGAAAGTTCACCTAAAACAAATTATTCGTTTAGAAATAGTTGCCACCAGATTCATTTGTCTTTTTTTTGACTTCTTAACCAATAAAAGTTGGCTAAAAGTTTGATTTTTCATAATTCAATTCAATTCAATTCAATTAAATAAGATTATCTTTAATCTTTCATGTGATGAGTCTAATCACCCTGCCCTTCTCGTCTCAATGTGGGAAACTGTCTCAAAACAAAGAAACAGTAGAGCTAGCTTAATAATCTTTTATTTTACACACCATGATTGAGTTTAATACTAATGAAGAAAAAGTCATTATTATTAGGATAATAGCGTTCACATTTAAACTCATGGAATACGCGTATAGATACAAATACTAACCGCGTTTGTTTAGATCTTAAAATACCAGTGATTAATCAGACAAACACTTTAGAGCTTCTAGAAAGATCGTACAGTACGATAATCGAGGAAATAAATCGAACAGCTTGAATTGCCACGTTATCAGCTTAATTATTTATTTTTGTAGGATGATGAATTTGAAATGCGGATTTGTTTTATTGTTAGAATATGGAATATCTTTCCTTAGTGGCTAAGGGCTCTCCCTGAGTATGACTAGTAACCGCTTCAAACAAATTCTCGATATACCCCATTTCTGCATATTAGAATATACATACATCCTTTTGTCTTCGATGGTATTTAAATTTCTTTGATTTGTTTTAATATTATCACTAAGAACTTTGAATCCACCTAAATTTTCCTGAGTATAACATTACATATCACATTAATCCCGTGATGCAAGTCTTACGACTCTTACCTTTTATTTGATTTTGTCTGTTAAAGATTCTACTGGTATATGCGTCATTTGCTCTAAAGAGCTGCTTGTACACAAATTCAATACATTCGGCATAAGGCATACAATTGGGGTCGGGAGATTCTCACCAATGTTTGAACTGGAAATTCAGTTTCACAACCAGTTTTTATTGACGAGAACAAGAAATAAAATAGGACAATGTATGGTTCGTAGTATAACGACCCCCTAATTTTGGAGGATGTTGAATGAGTTCCATCCACTTGACTAAATTTGTGGATGGGCCACTTGCAAGTGGTTGAGTGTTCAACATAATCGCTTCAAGAAAATAGATATAGTTGCCGATAACTGATAAGTAAACCATACTGAATTGTAATATTAACCACTGGACTTTACATGCTTCAAGAAAAAGAAAAAACCATTGGTTTAACAAGTTGTCTCCATGCATAGATAACTAGGGCATCAATTCGAAAGAGTGACCTTCTGTGATGACATACAATTTCTACCAAATTGAAATACAACGTAAAACCTGTTGTTTTTTTTAACCCCAAACCCTCGCACAACAACAATAAATCTCATATATATTGTCTGGGAAAGCATAAGGTGCTTCACTCCAATGGCAATATAAAATGGATTATTCCCTCTAGAAGTAGCAAAGATAGTAGGGTCGTTAGATTTCCTCTTTAACTAACAAGATTTTTCAAAAAAAATTAAGCCTAATCACTTAGTTTTATCAAGTTGCTATGTCTGACTTGGTTGAGTTTCTTCTCCCCAGCCCATGATCAAAAACAAGGAAATGTCTCCCCCCATAAAAGAATAGAACTACGACCTATCCCTGTAATGGTCAAGTTGAGAAGTTGGACACACACTTGCACTAGTAGTTGGGATATACAGTTTTATTACGCAATGTCATTATTTCATATAGTTATATGTTGCTATTATTGTTTTGCTGTAAAGTTAATTAATACAGTATTAATTAACTTAAACTTTTCTCACACTGCTACAGTACAGAAACTATGGTATATTACTGTTCACGTCTTCAATCCCCGTTAATCCAGTGTAATTATGTATAGCATTACACGTTTTCCTCCTTCTCTAACCACACTCACTTAAGTCACTGCTAATTTGCTAGTTAAGCACCAGATGTATAGGACGGCTTAGCTCAGGTATCTTGTATGGGTCCTTCCTTCCATCTTTAAATTTAACAAACTATAGTTTGTAGGTCCTACTACTATTGTCATGGTGGACCAACGATGGGTCAGTAATAATATCCGGATAATTGCATCGGACCGCTTATAATGAAAGATCAAAGTATTGCAAAAAAAGTGATGATGCTTTAGCCTTTAAGATTAGTATAACAACGTAGGGTATGACGTCAAATTAATGGTAAATAGAAGAAGTAGGGTACTGTAAAATCTAAGGCGGTCGATAGCTCGGATTCCGGAATATTTCAATCTGTATGAAATGCCAATAAGCACCAAAACTGAATTCCGGTAAGATGGAAACATATATGTGATGGTTTTCTTTGGCTTATAATGTTTTAAGGACTAAGGAATTTGTGGTGGAAGCATGTATGAAGTGATTGATGGTGGCTTGAGTTTGAGGTTTATGTCTAGACAAAGATACTATCAAACCGTTTCAAGTGAAGTTTTATCCATATCAAATCTTGTTTCTTCCATTACTATTCAAGAAGGCTGCCCGGATAATCGTTTTTGGGTCGGAAATGATCATGGCCATTACACGGTCAAGGATGGTATTAGGAATGAAGAAGATCAAGATGAGTCTACTTTTCCAGCCGACGTCATATAGAATCGTAAATATCCTCACAAAATCAATTTTTTTCTTTGGTTACTCTCTCATGATAGGATAATGACAAAGGAAAAATTACGAAGAAGGGGTATGGATGTTTCTAGCTTATGTTGCTTTTGTGGCGAAGAGGATGAACATAGCTCGCATCTATTTTATGATTGTTGGAGGACCCGAAGAATTTGGGATTACTTTGCGGAACGCTTTAGTAGTCGTTGGACTTATAACTCGAATGTCACCACGAATGTCAAATCTTGGAGCTTTAATTGGGGAGACGAAAGACTTAGTCGAATATGGAACAATATACTGGTCGTAATATGGTGGTGCATATGGAAAGAGCGAAATGCAAGTGTATTTGAAAACAAAACGAGAAGTTTGGTAACCCTCATTAGAAACGTTAAACTTCAAACGTTTTTTTGGGCCAAATCAAACACAAGGATGTTAGGCCTAACGGCAAATATGGTGATCGCTATATGGGATTCCTTATTTCGTTACTCTTGATTTTGTTTTTACACTTCAATCCGATTTTAATGGTTTATAGTTGTTTCTGCTCATTTTTGTATTCATTGAGTTAAGATATCCCTCTTAAATACCTTCTCTTTTTAATGAATATCCTATTTTTCCAATCAAAAAAAGTTATGTGATGGTTTTCATCTTCCATAACCGTAAAAGTTGGTCGATAAGTCAAACTGACAAGAGAAGAAGAAATAAGGTTGGTTTCAGGGTGAACTCATCAAATGAATACTGAACTTACAAACTCAGCTATGTGTGTAGGTCCACACGGTTTTACAATTTTTCTTAGTGCGAAATTCAGTCCGTGTCTTATGAGAAGTGTGATGGGTGGTGATGATGACGAAATCATAAGATTTGGCAATTGTTTATCCACCGTTTAAGAGAATGTCACTGCTTTTTCTCCCTAGTTTAAGGTTGCGGCGGGATATCTAACGGTCTAAAATTTGTCATATCCACTCTCTCCCCACATGGAAAATGCAATTTCTTAGAAAATTACAAAGTCACGCGCCGACCATACTCACATGTCATGCGCCGGCTTTTTTACCGTTATATCTTTAGCTGTATCTCGGTGTGACCTGCTAATTAGCTAATTAACATGAGCACTGGCTTAGCCAAAACGACTTGAGCAATATTAGCACATGCAAGCTAGTTAAGGTAGCTAATAGATTTCTGTTTTCTTGTTGAGCCTGCGCTTAGTTAAACTGTCTAGGATTCAAATTCTGAGCCACTAGTAAAACAGCTATATGTCATGTAAATTTGGGATTGAATTAAATTTATAAAAGAAAATAGAAATCCTAAACATGGATGGAACCCAATGACTAGCACACAGTCACACCATGACGTTAGGTTGGGCGACATTCTATCTGCAATCGTATTCCGATTTTGACCACATCCTGTGTTCTAAATGACCATGCAGTTTAAATATCTCAGTCTCCAATTGGGCTAAAATTCGGAGTTATATAGTCAGCTTAGCGTAGCTTGATTAATTATCAGGATTAATTAGTTTTCATTTTGATGCATTTCTTTGACAATTTCGTAAGTGTGCATTATTTATTAAGTAAAAAACTAATTCAAATAATTAAGATCAAGACAGCTAATCATATAGATACTAGACCGCCTTCTTCTATTACTCCATAACTAAATACTTTGAATTATCAGCTGTAAATTTTAGTACATTCAACTTCTTCCATTATTCTTACTTAATTTGTACCTAGCTATAAGGCTAATAATTGCGAATTTAAAATCAGTTCTTAGGGTCCAGATTTACATGGACAGTTTTTCCTTTATTTCATCAGTTTTGTTGGTTTTAAATTTGAAACTGAACCCAGAAACATGGGTCCTCATCTAAAAAACAAAAACATTTCAAAACCGCTTTATTTTCTTTCACAGTTCACACTTTTACAATTATTTTAGCCAGCACTCACCAAGCAAACCACAGTCTAGATCAGTAATGTACTTAATTAGTTAAGAATTTTTAATCCATAATTAATTACTATCAGACCATAATATTCCTCTTTGGATTCACAAAAAAAATCAGTTTCAGGTCCCTAATTGCTTTGACTAATGATAAAGTCACGACGAAAAGATTAATAAATATAGAATCTAATGAAGATTTTTTTTTTCACTAGTAAATGAGAAATTACATTTGTTGTTTGTATTAATGTAATAAAAAATAAAAGTGACAAATAATATAATTCTTTGAATGAATCTTCTTTCAGAAGTTCCTTACAAAACAAGTAAACCTATCTCTATTTAAACCTTTCATTCCTTTTCCATTTCTTCTTCTTCTTTTTCGAATTTGACCCCTCGATTTCTTCTTCACCTACAATTATATCACCCCTCAGTCTAGCTTTCTCTTTCATTATCTGGGTTTGTATTAGTTTCTTAAATTCTTCTGTACTCGATCTGCTTTTATCTTTCAATTGTTTTCTGTGCATCTGTTTCATTTCATTTAGGTTTGTTGTGAACAAAAAAACAAACAAAAAACCAAACAAAAAATCTAGTCCAAGTTTAGAGATTTAATCTCTTAATTAAATTAGTATACAATTTGGTATTAGTTTTAGATCAAGGTGGAAAATTTTGCAGAAATGGAAGAAGTTCCAATACTGATTAACCAAGCAGCTGAAGATTGTATTGATTTACCACCTGGTTTTAGATTTCATCCCACAGATGAAGAAATTATTACTCACTATCTGTCTAAAAAGGTTCTTAATATCAAATTCTCTGCTACAGCTATTGGTGAAGTTGATTTGAATAAGTGCGAGCCTTGGGATTTACCTAGTAAGTTCTCTCAACTACTATCTGCTTATCTCTCCGTCTATTAAATTTTGATTTACTTTTCGATACAATGGATTTCGGAGTCTCCGATTGTCCCACCGAAACTCCGACTATCTACGTGACTAGAGGAGGTGGTACTACTGTACTAGGACTAAAGTGGTGACCTTTTTATTTATTTTGATGGATTTTGATATGGATCTAATTGATTTGATTTGAAATTTATTAGATAAAGCGAAGATGGGAGAAAAGGAATGGTATTTCTTTTGTCAAAGAGATAGAAAATATCCAACAGGGATGAGAACAAACAGAGCAACAGTTGCTGGTTACTGGAAAGCAACAGGAAAAGATAAGGAGATTTACAAAGGGAAAGGGTGTCTTGTTGGTATGAAGAAAACTCTAGTTTTCTATACAGGTAGAGCACCTAAAGGAGAGAAAACTAATTGGGTCATGCATGAATTCAGATTGGATGGAAAGTTCTCTCACTACAATCTTCCTAAAACTGCCAAGGTACTTTTTATTTATTTCATTCATTATTATTCTCTTTTCATATGGATTTCATAATCATTCTTTTTTTTTTCCTTTGAGTTTTTCTTGAGATTTTGTATGGGCCCTCTCTCTCTCTCTGAGTCTCTGCTCTAACTTATAAAATTTGTCAACTTGTTTTCGCAGGATGAATGGGTTGTCTGTAGGGTTTTTCATAAGAACAGTAGTACTGGTGGGATTGTAAAGAAAATTAGTCCATATTCAGGAATGCTAAGAATGAATTCATTTGGTTTTGTGGACGATTATTTGCTGGATTCTCCTTCATCATTACCACCTCTTATGGACAATTCCTCTCCTAATTACAACTCATCAAGTAGACCTAGTACTTCCGGTTACGCGACCGAAGATGAATTCAAGACAACAATATCAGGTCAACTTCCTAATTGCATCTCATCAAGAACCATAGAACAACAGCAACAACAAGAAGAAGATAACAAGAACCTTCTTGTACCAAAGTATAACTACAACATGATGAACCACCAAGTGATGATGATGAATCAATTTCCATGTTCAAATTCTACACCAAACTCATCCATGTTTTACCCCCAAATTCCTCAAAACATGAGTTGCTTGCAAAAAGAACAGAGAAGTGTTACTGCAAACAACACGAATGCATTTCCAAGCTTTCCGGATTCAAGTAACTTCATGCCTCAGCAAGCAATCTTAAGAGCTTTAGCTGATGAAACCAATCAAAAGTTTGACCAAATGAAAAGGTTGAATGAATATGAGTGCAAAATAGAACAACAATTCACATCAAATAATCAGTCCATGGTCAGCCATTGCTCTCAAGATACTGGATTGAGTAACGATGTGAATGTAGAAATTTCCTCTGTGGAGCACGATATGGCAGCAGAAAACAACCGTTATGCCGAAGATCTTGCTCGTCAACAAAGGCACACTTCTGCAGATGATGTCAATTTGGATTACTTATGGAACTACTAGTGATCGGCTAACAACAATATATTATAGATATATCATCCTCATCATCTATATCACCTACAACACCACCCTCATCACCATCACTACACCTAGCATTATAGAATCAGTGTTATAATTAAGAACCCTCGGTCAATCTGGCTTCCAAATTAATTGAAGGGTAAGATAGTTTTCTTCGTTCATCGTGTGCACAGAAGAGTAGAAGACTGAAGACCTTATAGTGGGCTTCAGATTTATTAATACTTTGTGCTAATCCGTTTTCGTATACAATCCAGACTATATATACAGATAAATGACATGCAGTTTAAAGTAGGGATTATTTGTTCTGTGTAAGGAAAAACCGTTAATCATCAATATAAACTACCACTAATTCTTTAATTTGTTGAGTTCAAGATAGTTATATTAATTTCTCTTCTTGATGATTTGTTCTGGCTATTAGCATAATATTCTTCTATTTAATACTGAAGTTAATTCATCATTTTTCTAATGTAGTCTCTTGTTATGAAATTCTAGTTATAAAACTCTTAATTAGCTATTATATATGAGCATCACTAACGAAATCAAAGAGAAAAGAGCAATCGTTCTTGTTCTTCTAATACGGTGTTTTCGGTATCAGGGCAAACGTCCATGCTTTGTTTCCAGATTAGTAATTTCAAGTATAAGAGTCAGATCATGATATTCCTTCACCGGTCATGCATTTATTCCTTCAGTCAGTTGTACATGTACAGGAACCTAACAGAGCTAATAGGCTAAAAGCCACCTAGTATACATAAATTCATCTGAAGATTCTGAACCTGTGATCATCAATATTTCATTAGTACATGTACCTCAAAATCATTCATTTTTGCATGTATTTTCATTCCTTCACCTCGTCATACTTATTGTTACACGCTTTTAACAATAAATCCCCTGAAAGAAACCAAATATTACTTGTTTGATAAGATTAAACACTTAAATTCAATGTATGTTCTGTCCTTGTGGGTGCAGATATCATCAGCTCATCCTGGCTAGCCAAGTAATTAAGTTAGTGCCGTATTAATAAGAAAATTAAAGGTGCACAAAATTTATCTGTCATGATCAGTTAAAGGAACAGGCCGTACTAATCAATAGTATATACTATGTAGTGTTGTTGTGTGATGCGAGTATTCATGAATATATTTTTGGGCGGGATTTAAGAAATGGTCGGTTATTAAATTGAAAAGAGAAGCAAAATATACCTCATGTGGATGTGCTAGCAGCTAGCTTCTTAATTATTCATGATTCATCCATTTAATTTCAATTACTATATATATTCTTTTTAAAGCAAAGCTTCCGTTTCATTCTTCCTTCATGTATCAGTTGTTTTTTTTTATTTATTTTTTGGCTTCTATTATGATCAGGAGCTCTATTTATTCCATTTTACTTTGAAAAATTAGCACAACCTAAAAAAACAAATATAACCCAAGGGAAAAAAAAATATATTATCAATTAGTTCAATGTCTTAAAAAACAAATTTTATAAAAAAAACATACGTTTTAAATTACGGTTTTGATATTTATATGTTCGACAATCCCCAAAAAGATCTACAAAATAAGCACGAACATTACTATATATATATATAATCACATTATCAACTTAATTAATTCTATCAATGAAAATTAAGCATGTAAATGGATCATGTTCCCAAAAAAGTGTAATTCCTGGTTTAATTGGACGAGTAAAGTTTTGGCATGGGTGAAACGGAAAGGAACCATTTAAACATAAAACTGGCAAAAATACCCTTTAGACATATCTTCTCCTTGTATTACATTGCCCAGAAATCATCATTGATCATATCTTCTCTTTCTCTCCACCGTCGTCACCGTCTCTCTTTCTCCACAATCATCTTTTTCCATCGTAGTCGAAGTTGGTTTCTCCACCGTCTTTTCATCATCAACGACATCAACAGTACCATCATCTTTGCAGGACTTTCTAACCTTACTTCGCTTTGAACAGGTCCTGGTGAATATGAAATAGAAAGACTCGGTCTCTTTGTTCTTGGCTGGTCACCCTCTGCACCATCAACAGTAATATTGCAAACACCAACTCCAACATGAAATATTTCTAGCCTAATTAAGGTTTGAATCAATCAATTTAACAAAATATCTCCTAAAGTTTGCAAACCCTAAATCTATTTTGATTTTATTTTCAAAATAACATACATGATTTGTTGAATTTTAGGTGATTTTATTTTCATTTAACTTGATGTAACTGATTTATTTTTTATTATTGTAGTACCAATTGGTGTGAGTTATATGTTTGCAGTACCTGGTGATTTTAATCTAACATTACTTCCTGAACTTGGCTTTAAATTAGTTGGTTGACTAAATTTGGTTTCGATGAAACTAGTTTCATCTAGGTTTAACTTGTGTAAAATCCATTTTGAAATTGATTGAATTTGTCTTGGATGAAACTGGTTTCATCTAGGTTTAACTTGTGTAAAATCCAATTTAGAATTGGTTGAATTTGACTTGGATGAAGCTGGTTTCATCTAGGTTTAACATGTGTAAAATTTAGTCTAAAACTTGTTGAATTTGGTTTCATCTAGGTTTGAATAGGATGAAACTGGTTTCATCCAGGTTTATAATGATTAAGAGATGATTATTTCCTTCTTTAGGTAGTTCATATCCTATGCCTATTCTATTTAGTTTAACTCATCTGAAAATTCTAACACTAGGAATTATATTGGATGTAAGTCAAATCTATGCATGTGATTTAGTGTTCAGATTTTTGTTAGAAACATAGAAACAAATGAAATTATTAACTTTCTTTTTTCATGTGATTGGATAGTCTGTACATTGCTATGGTTTAGATTTTATTGAACTTGGTTTCATATTAGCATAGAATTGGATAAATTTGGTATCATGCTTTTTTAGATTTGGCTCAACATGGTTTCATCTGATTTTAAACTAGGATGTAAATGGATTCATCTAGGTTTACAAATGGCCATTATAAATGAACTATGATTTAAATTATTGTAGGAAGCAAAAGTGGGAAGAGTACTGAAGCAAGAACAAAGAATAGACATTATGCGAAGGCCAGTGGTGAATTAAGAATAAATAATATGTATGAATTGAATATGGTTGGTGAAAGGAGTAAAGTAAAATAAAAACGGAATTGAGTGAAGACTTGGTTTTGCAGTCTTGACTCTGAAATGTGTATTCTCTACTTCATGTGATGGGTGATAAACTAAGGTTACACCCTTTGAGGAAGAAAAAATTCTTAGGGACAAGATGAACACAAGAAGAGTAGATAGGATATGAAATCCTCAATTATGAAGGATTTTTGCTGGAAGGAGAACTCAAACTAAGTTTATGTCATTTCATAAGGTTATTTAGCTCTAGGTTGCTACAAAAAGCTATTGATGTAGTTTGTTTAAGTTTTTTGTGTATAAAGCTCAATCTTTGTATACATTTATGGAAAGTAAAATTATGAATCTAAACTCTTCTATCGGTGTATATCTTAATTGCAAGTCAACTAATATAAATTTTTTATTTAAATTAACATACATTGCAATTTGTAGATAATTTCATATAATCTTATTAGGATATGCGGGATGAAACAAGATATATCCTTGTAAATATATATTTTTTATCATAATATACAAGATAAAACCAGGTTTATCCTAGCAAAAATATTTTTTTTGTCATAAACGGGATGAAATTGGTTTCATTCTACCAAAACAGGTTTTTGTCAATCCTAGCAAAAACATGTTTTTTTGTAAGAATATGCTGGATGAAATTTATCCAGGTCTAATCCTTACAAACCTGTTTTTTACCTGAATATGAAACCACTTAGCACCCACAACTGCATAATCCACTCATTCACCACCCACACCACCCACTACTGGACAATCCACCACCTGCAACACTTACCACCTCTACCTCTCACAACTTACCATCACCACTGAACGATCCCATGTACTTATCAACCAAGTTATTTTTACTTTGTGAGTTGTACGGTAACAATAATAAGTCTTACTTAATTTCTAAAAAAATTTAAGAAAATGCTGAGATTAATTTGTTAAATAAATATATATCCACTAAAATATTGATATTGATTAATTTAAAATAAAAGCTTGTGCATGCGTTTTCACTAAAATCCTATTAATCCAACACGTTTTCTACAAATGGAACACCGATATGGTTGAGGTGGTTGTTCTTCCTATGATGAATCATCAGCGGTGGTTATATCAGTGGTTGTAGCAGTTCTGCTGATTGAAACTGATCTTAATCTATTATCAACTGATTTGGGTAGTGTTGTTGGAGGAGGGGAAAAGGCAGTTCTGAGAAGCTAGGAGAGAACAATTAAATTAGATACAGAAGGGTATTATAGTAAGTTAAATTAAAATAAGTTATATTAAAAACAAAACATTAGGTGGAATATCTAAATTTAAATATTAGAAAAGTATCTTAAAGATCCTTGGATATTAAAACAGTATCTTGTTTTACTTGTCTTATACACCCATAAAAAATTTTTAAAGATTATTAAACCAATTAAATAAAATATAAAATAATATTTCGTATCTTTGTAATTGACGAGGTGACTATGCATAAAGACAAGCATATTAAAAAAAAATTCACACATTGCTTTTGCATAAATATAAAAGATGTAAAATCTTTATGCATTTGTGCATGTTCGTGCATGTTCGTGAACAAAATAAAAGGGATGCCTACTGCTTATGCCATTCAATTTGAAGGTGTTTATGTATCCAAGTGAAATAACTATGATTTATGCAGCAAGAATCAAACAGAGGATACAAAATGGATGCATATGTTTCTGCATTAAAAACAAATCGAGTTTTGTTTGCATCTGTTATCAATGCACTCGTTAAATCTTTTTTGGTTAATCAAACTATCAAAGAAAAGGCATGCAATGCAATATGTTTTGCATTCATAAAAAAAACATATATTAATTTGGATTTTGTTTTATCAATTGTCTATGGAAATTAATTATAACTAATTCATTATCTATTTAATTAGTTACAAATTAGATGTCTTTAACGTATAAATAAAGAATATTAATTTTGGAAATAAAAATAACCGGGTATTTTAGAGTTTCTTAAGAAATATATTTCTCTTCTAGAAACTCATTAAATATCTAGAACCTATAATATAAGATTATCAAAAAGGGGTTGAATTACAAAACTCCTACATTATGTCTAGTTGTATGACAGACTCTTGATCATCTTTTGTTTCATTGGAAGATTGCTTACAAGATTTGGCTATTGTTAACTCCAAAGGAGAGCTGCTGCCCGGTGTTTCCCGGTGTTTCCCGAAGCTCTAAATCGGTTAGCTTGATGTTGGGTATTCGTTGGATTTTTGTCATGAGGAAATCTTTTATAACAGCTCATTCCGGCTGAAGTATCTTGGGTGTTATGAACGAGCGAAATAGGAGAACTTTTGAGCAAAATTACTTATTCAAGACAGATTTGGGTTCGGAAGCTCGATCTCTTATATTAGTTTGGGCTAATGCGGCAGGAATTAAACTGCATATCAATTTCTCACATGATGTACTTTATTGAGGAACCTTATGTGTATAACTTTTGTAAAATTTCATTTTTCTTTTGGCTTATTTGTAAACTACTTCTCGTAATACGTATATTCTCCTAATCTAATCTATCTTTATATATATATATAAGAATACCAGGCAAGATTTTGTGTTTGAATTTTTATTTTAACATTTATGGAATGACCAAAGTTCTCTTTGTTATCTTATCTACTAAGGGTAAATCCTATGGAACGATTTTTTTTTTAAGATTGTTCAATTTGGTCCTGTTTTGGGATTAACAGACAGTAAAAACAAATAGCCAAACCAACAAAACTGATGGTTTGTATGTCGAGACACAACATCTTTTGTGTGACAGATGTCGGGTCGCCAGACGAATGTTGCACTGCAAGGCGTAGCTTGTGTAGCTCAATGGCCAATTAAAGTTGCGCGACACAACATGTCACTCAATGACTAGATCCAAACGTCACTCTTTAAATTCCATACAAATATTAATTATTTTATACTTTCTCCACGACTTCTCAAATCATTTCTAAAAAAAATTTTACTTCATATTTTCTTGCAAAGATATCATCATGTTTGCAACAAAGGTCATCTTAAGCTTCTGGTAGAGTTTGTGCCCAAAAGTATACTCCGCATGAAGATTTATCTATTTGTAAAAACTATGTCGAATTATGTAAGCTTATAACACAACAACATAATATGAATTTCTGGCTAAGCATTTATAGGTAATTTTGCAGTGACACCAAACCCGAGAGGAGGTGATGTAATTGGCGTACAACAACGTTTTATGACAATTAGCAGAGAAATAATCGAATTTGTAGTTTTAACAATGCAAGTTAATCGATCAAGAATGAAGGTAAATTTGATGATGATTTGCTAAGAAGATCATTAGAGGAATGGTAAACATGGAAAATCAAAGCTTTCACTTTCCATGCTTGTTTCAAAATTCTAAGGGTCTTAAACAAATTTAACTCCTTTTGGTTTGTTGTTGGTCAACCAAGTAGTATTTATAAGGTAATGATTATTCAAATTTAATAATTAATGTAATGGTTATTTAAAAATTAAAAGGTTTAATTATACACAATTTTATTTATATTAATTAGTAGTTTTATTAGCTAAAAATAAAATTAAATTTGTAACACGATTAAAGTTACAATTTTTTTATTTTTACTGATCATTCAGATCCTGATTCAATGGCTAAGACCAGAAATATTTCAACTGGCTAATAAATTCGAGAAATTAAAAATATCTCCCCCTCATCCAAAAGGTTGAAAAGTAGCAGAATAAAGTTGATAAATAGTAGAGAAAGGTTATGATGGTCCGGGAAGATATGCTTCATTCCGGTTCCAGAACTGAACCACATATCCTAATGGTCTTAACTCTGGTTAAATTACTTGATGTTGTTTCGTTGGCACAATTTTATTTGTTACACATCTTTCTTGTGCTACGAGTTACCATGAATACCACCATCGAAAGTTGCACCAAATTAAATATTAAAAATTGATCCCAACCCAAACATCATTGTATCCGCATACTATTGTTTAACTGTGTCCATCTGGTGTCCTTCATTTTCTTATTTAGCAAATAATAATTGTTTAATTCAACCCTTAATTTTCTTCAGGGGATTCAACGCCGTAATAAGATCAAATACAATCCATAGTTGTTGAAGTTAGTGGGATCGGCGTAGACTCCTTTTGTGTGGTTATACTCGGAACCCCTATTCTATTTCTCGCAAACTTGATGAAGATGATGAAGAAGTTCCATTTATGAGATACGCCATTGAGCATGGGACAAAGGTAATAGGTTTTTCGATTCTTTCATAGATGTATATATTACAGTATTTTAGAATCACTATAAATAAATAAAAATGTGCTTAAACTAATATTTATCTTTAATATGGTAAAAGGTCAATTTAGTTAAATAATACTCTTATGACTAATTATGGGTTTCATCTATACATTATGTATATTAGTGGTGGGTTTAAGATTAAAAAAAAGGGCTACAATAGTTTTTCCCATCTGGTACTTTAATGGTGATTTAATATAATAAATAAATTGGGCTAAAAGAATTCTATTTTATATAGTTAATTGGTTTAATAACTCTTAGAATTTATTTTATGGGTGTATAAGACAAGTAAAATTAGATATTTTTCTAATACCCAAAAATCTTTTAGATACTTTTCTAATATCCTAGATTGGGTATTTCATCCAAAAATTTATCTTTTAATAAAATTAATTATTACAAAATAGACTAAAATACCCATACCAATTAGCTACGGTTAACCATTTCGTTTAATAAAGAAGCCAAGAACCCAGATCCCCTTTTGAGCACCTCATCGTCCTTTGCGGTTGATATAGACAGAGATGGTGTTATCATCTTAATTAGTGTGGGTTTGGCTTTAACTAGTTACATCATCATCTTAAGTTGGTCCACACGACCGCACCTTCTTAGTGATGGATTAGGGAACAAGCTTAGTTGGTTTTTCTTACTCCAATTCGAAACGAAAATGCTATTCACCATCTTAGACACCTACCACCTCTCCATCCTACTACAGAAAGAAACCTTTCATTCTCTGTGAACTTCCAGGGAGGAATTCTCTTAGAGAATTCTTGCTCCTGTGGTGTATAAAAAGGTTTGGTTGAGTCAAAAAAGATGTTAGGAAGGTTGGGTCGAGCTCAGAAAGCTAAACAAAGCGAAAAAAATCAATTCAGAAAATTTTGTGTTGCTGCTACTGAAGAAGACAAGAAAAATAAAGAAAAGACAACGGTTTCTTCAACCTATCAACAACGTTTATCTTCAGCTGCAACGGTTTCTTCAACCAATCAGCAACGTTTATCTTCAGCTGCAACGTTTTCTTCAACGAATCAACAACGTTTATCTTCAGCTTTGCAACATTTATCTTCAGCTTCATTGTAACAGTTAATCTGTAACACCATAAAAATGTTGCAGATTTCTTGTTTTATTATTTTTAGCCTATTTTCTTCTTCTCAAACAATTTTGAGCCATGTGCCAATCTTTTGAGAGTGTTTTGAGCATGATGATACTAGTTTCATACTAGTATAAACATGGATGAAAACAAATTCAAGTTACGATGCAACCAGATTCATCACTGCTATTTTCGAATATTTTTTTCAATTTTTATTTTAAACCAGGATGCAACAAGTTTCATCCTAGCGATTTTTCGAATATTTTTATTTTCTTAGTTTAAATCAGGATGCATCCAGTTTCATCCAAACTATTTTTTGAATAACTTTTTCTATTTTATTTTAATTCAGGATGCAACCAGTTTCATCCTAGCTATTTTCTTTCGAAAAAAAAACCTTTGAATTTACTATCAACAGCGGTTCTTGTTTTGTAGATAATATAAAAACCTTTCCAAAAATATAAGTTTTATTAAAATCGGATATATATTTTGAAAGTTATGAATGTTTTTGTGATTTGTTTTTAAATTGGAGAGAGAAATGATAAAAAAATAAATAAATATAAAGATGAGGTACATAATTGTCTTGTTTTTTTGTGTCAATTTCACCCATTTCTTATTTTTACATGTCCTCTAGAACTATAACTTAGGGAATCTTGGACAATAAACACATTTTCCCTATTTTATTTTGATTGAAATATATTCCGTAGAGAATCGTGGTAAAATTTAAGAGTGTCTTAATGTTAGGGTCAAGGTCTTAAAAACCATGTCACCTAAAATTTAAAATTTGTTGGATGAAACCTTGGGGATTGAAAATGAATTTTAGGTGAAAAGTTATATCTTTATTTATTTTTTGTCATGTAGCAATAACCCACAAGAATTTTTTTTTAATAAGACCTCAACATATGATGACCTTGAGTCTCTTTAACCCAAATTAAACTCCACTATGGACAGAGAGTAGAGTTTCTTTCACCAAAGTCTTTGATACATTTCTTCAATCAAAGGAGTGGTTGCTAGTCTTCACTAGACGGATACACTTCAATCGTCTGGGTAAAAAAATCACTAGACGAGTAAGCTTCAGTCGTATTTAGTATTAAACTCTTCAAATGCAGGTCCTACCTATGTTATTAACGATATAAAAAATCTAGATAAATTCTCAAACGAAAGATCTTTCCCAGTCCAAGATCTTTTTTTTATACTAGACGGAGAAACTTCAACCGTCTAGTCTCTCTATTTTACTCTATCCCTTAGTGCGAAAATTACTCCTTCGTCTAGTCATTTATTTATTTTAAAAGAAATATAGTGTTCAAACATTCAATCCCATAACCCCTCTTCTTAAGAGTTGGAACTTAAAAGTTAGACCACCGTAACATTCAATGTAAGATTTAAACAATTGTGCAAGTGTAGAACGACTGCAAACAAAAATTAACGTTTTTAAGTTAGACCACCGTAACATTCAATGTAAGATTTAAGCAATTGTGCAAGTGTAGAACGACTGCAAACAAAAACTAACGTTGTGAACTCTTTAGATTTGAACTTCAAAATTTCATCAAAATATAAATAATTTTGAACAATTATGACATTATAAATAATTTTGAACAATTATGATATATTTTGAACAATTATGATATTTATCTGAGATTCTGATGAGATTTTTTAAATAATACCTCCAACATAAAAATAAATAAAACTTAAGTAAAACTCACTAGAGATGATCCAACAAATTTCAAATTTAATCTCCTAATTTCCTCTCTCCTTAAAATTCACTCTCGTTCACTGTTGATTTGACGATTTGACTTAAATTTACTGCATTTTTCTAGCGTGCAAGGTGAAGGCAATAGGCCAATAATTGTAAGAGTTTGTCCTATCACCGGCTCACCGCCACAATAGGCTCAACTGCTCAAACATAAGACTGCATCCTGCTTAATTAGTGAAAAGAAAACCTTCCTCGACGGCCAACTTAGAGCAACAGCTATGGATAAAGTGTTTTCTTTTAAAGTGAAGAAATTTTATAAAAAAACATTAATTAGATTCTACTATGGGTAGAGAAAAGATACCCTTTCATCCAAAAACTATCACCTCTCCTTCAATCGAAGGAGTGATCGGCGGCCTTAACTGGACGGGTGAACATCAGCCGTTTGGATTGACCCGTCTGGATAAAAATTTTATCCAACGACTCTGATATGTATATCCAACGACTTTCATATGTTTGAAGCCAGACATGGAACTTCATCCGTCTGGCTATTTTTTTATTAAAAATAGTTTGAAAGTTAGATGGGAAATTTCACCCGTCTAACCTATTTTTTCTCCACTACCTCATAGTGCAAAAAACACTCATTCCCCTGTTCACTCCTTCATTTTAAAAATGATAGAATTTTATATCCCATATCCCTTGCTTTTAGAAGTCGAATCTACCATCATCCAATTATAAATTAGAATATTACACCCCATCCAAAATGCTTAGCATCAAGCTGATGTACACAACTAATTCGAACAGTTTCTGCGTGGTAGAATATAGTTTATTGGTTGAATAATCCATATTTTTTATTTTCTGGATGTAAAAGACAAATAAACTTAGATACTTTTCAAATATCCAAGAATTTTTTAGATATTTTTCTAATATCCTAAATTGTATATTTCACACAAAAGCTTTAGATAGGTGACCAATATGCCCTTTGTTTTTCAACTCTAATACCAATTAGAATTAAATTATGTAAATGTACTTTAATTTCCCTTTAACCGTTGGATTCTCAACAGTACATTCTACGTTTAATAATGCTTATAGTCGTTAATTGGATGTTGGATCTCATTAAAATTTTTCAGAATATTGATTACTTGATATTATCTTATGAAATGACATCTTAGTTCTTAAATAAAACTGTAACATTTTTTTTTGTTGATATTGGATGCAGGTTTGTTGATTCGATGAAGTCTTGGCAACCGACATGTGGATAGTGGGATCAAGGTATAAACTTTGATATACAGAGTAACTTCCATGATCAGTAAATAATTGATCCAAAAGTCTGTTGCAAACACCACCTCCTGTACTATACTTGGCACCAGCAGCATTAACAAATTCAACACCTAAAATCCAAGCACTAAAAAAAACAAGAAACAAGAAGATGGGAAGGTTAGGTCGATCTCAGGAAGTAAAAAAGATTTTAAAAAATCAAATCAATTTTTTTTTCTACTGCTGATGAAGAAGACGAAGAACACAGAAAAGGCAACGGTTTTTCAACCCATTAGCAACGACGATCTTCAGCTTTGCAACATTTATCTTCATCTGCAACGGTTTCTTCAACCAATTAGCAACATTGTTTTTCAGATTTGCAACTTTTATTTTCAACTCCAACGGTTTTTCAACCAATAACGTTTATTTTTAGCTTTGCAACTTTTATCTTTAGCTTTATTGTAACAGTTAGTTTGTAACACGAATAAAACGTTGTAGATTTCCTGTTTTGTTATTTTTAGCTTTTTTTCTTCTTCTCAAGTACTTTTGATTCATGTACCAATTTTTTTAGAGTGTTTTGAACATGATGATACTAGTTTCATCCTAGCTATTATTCGAATATATTTTTTCAATTTTATTTTAAACCAGGATGCAACCAGTTTCATCCTAGCCATTATTCGATTTTTTTTTCAATTTTATTTTAAACCATGATGCAACCAGTTTCATCCTAGCTATTATTCGAATGTTTTTATTTTCTTAGTTTAAAACAGGATGCAACCAGTTTCATCCTAGCTATTATTCAAAAAAATTTATTTTCTTAGTTTAAAACAGGATGCAACCAGTTTCATCCTAGATATTTTCTTTCGATTTTTTTTTTCCGAATTTACTATCAACAACGGATCTTGTTTTGAAGAGAATTTAAAATTCTTTCTTAAAATATTTTATTAAAATCAGATATATATTTTGAGAGTTATGAGTTTTTTTGTGATTTTTTTTTAAAATTAGAGAAAGAAAGGATAAAAAAAATATATAAAAGGGAAGGATATAATTGTCTAAATTCTTTTGCGTCCATTTCACTCATCCCTAATTTTTACAAGTCTATTAGAGCAACCACAATGGGTCGACTAGAGTAAAAGACCAAAGACTAAAAATTTTAGTCTTTGGTCTGGCCCAAGAACAGCCGTATATAGTCGGGCGGTATCCTAACGTAACGCCTGGTGTTGGGCGGTGTCTCAACGTAGCGCTTGAAAAGACGGGCAAAATCCTAGAATAACGTTTGAACCAGGCGGAATCCTAGCAGAACGCTCGATGTGAGGCGGAATCCTAACGTAACGCCTGGTAGTGGACGGTATCCCAAGACCACGCCCAAGAGACGGGCGGTGTCCCAAAATCACGCCTGAAGGGGCGGTTTTCTAGCAACACGCCTGGCGGACATGCATTTGTGTGAACTTAGCGTGTGAGAAGAATTGGACGGGCGGTGTCCTAGCGCCCCGCTTGGGATTCCAAGCGAGTTGCTAGCAGCCCGCCCCATTCTGTCTTCCTTCTTCTACAGCCGTAACCCTACATTTTTGGTCATTTTTTCTCCTGTGAAGCTCCGACTTCAAAAATCCACCGCCATACTTCCACCAGCAGCACCTAGCCTGGTTTTGTGAGAAACCCATCGTCAATTTTGAAGGTAATAACACTAAACTTTATTTTTATAAGTGGTATCTTAATTTATAATTTGAAGAATACATTTAATTTTGTTTAACATTGTATTTTGATTTTGATTATGAGAATTGAAGTTATAATGTTTTAACTCAATTGCATTTAGGGGTATTGAAATTATTATTGATAATGAGAATTTTAGGGTTTAATTGAATAGAAGAAATTGTTGAATATAAGTAAAAATTCGGATTAAAATTTTGTTGGTATTTTAATTGAATTGAAGTTATAATTGATAATGAGAATTTTAGGGTTTAATTGAATAGAAGAAATTGTTGATTAAGTAAATATTCGAATTAAAATTGTGTTGGTATTTTAATTGAATTGAAGTTATAATTGATAATGAAGATTTTAGGGTTTAATTGAATAGAAGACATTGTTGAATTTAAGTAAAAATTGAAAAAATATTTAGTTAAATTTAGTTGGGTTGTGGATAATTATTTGATTAATTAAATAATATTATTGTTTATGAGATATGGGAACATTATTATGTTGATTTTTTTTAGCCGTAAAATTTACTCAGATTCTGAAGATGAACGTAAATGATATGTATCGAGTTGTCAGAGCGCGACGACCTGAAGGGTTGAATCGATTTATCAGGATTGAACCTGAAGATGGTGGGGTTGTTGATCCACCTAGGGATGCAACATAGAGATAGTACTAGTACTCCAGAGAAAGGGTTGGTCACAAAATTGAATCATATACCATTTATGAGAACATGTTCTGAAAATAGGTGAGAAACGACTTTCCTCATTTAATTTAGAAACGTTTTCAATATTCCATTTGAATCTGGAAGATGAAGGGACACCGTCGATAATATCTGCATGTTGATTTTGAACTGCAAGAAACAGTGAAGATATAAGTAACTCAATCACTTTGCAACACCCAAGAACACAAAAACAAAAAAAATAGAAATAAGCAGAATTTAAAAACTATAAGTTTAGACAGATGTTTGAACGATTAATTTCTAGTGCATATCATGAATATAGTTCGGCATTCAGAAGTTGGGTTTCGAGTACATACATTGCATAACATTTCTGGTAGTATTTTGCATTGAAAATGACTCATTCATATCTGTGCTGATGAAGAAGAAGAAGAAGAAGAAAACATTGGAAATAAAGCGTTAGTATTTAGCTAGCAATGCAATGAAGAAGATAGAATATTTTTTTTAGAAATGCATAAAAAAACATTAATACCTTCTGCAAATCCCAAGATAACGCTTCATTCCATGCAGTACACTGCGACGCCGCTTGATGCTAGGCGTTACACTACGAGCCCGTCCGAGTACCATCTTTAGTCCAAAAAATAACTCAAATCTAGTCTGCTACAGGAGAAAAACTGGACTAAATCCCATATTCACTCGCGCCGCTGCGCTACACATTTACGGACCAAAGAGTATATTTGGTCTTTACTCCACCTTTTAGTCGTCCCATTATTAACGCTCTTACAACCATAAATTAGGAAATTTTAGGCAAGAGACCCATTTTCCAGGTAAAATATCAGTCACTCAAATTATCCATCGGACGTTACATGGCACCGTAGAAATTGTTTTAAACCACCGGTTGATAGCACAATCGCATTCCATCTTAACCGTTGATGCTCAACACGTACGACAGAATTGTCCTATTTTTGGAAAATGTTTCTTTTAGTAGCATATTAGACCAAACTATCGCTTCAAAGTTAAAACCATCATTGCATGCATTACAAATATTAAACCCATTGTTCTACTCTTCTTCTCTTCTTCTACTTCTAAAACTCTTCTATCTTTAGGCTTCTGACCAACTCAATCTCGTCATCGTTATTCTTCTCCTTATATCATGCATGAAAATAAGATCACTCCGGTGGAAAATGAATATCTAACATCGAAACGTGGTAATCATGACATATAAATTTCCCACATCACTGAACAGCGGCAGCTGTGAGTACCAATTCTCAACTCCAAGAAAACCAAGTAGCAAAACCCAACAACCAAGTTCAACAACAAAACACAAGCCCATATCAAGCAGCAGCCTAAGTTAGCAGCAGCCCAGCTTGGTCCGTAGCACTTCCATTCCCGTAGCACTTCCAATCCCGCAGCAGGAGACAATTCAAGTCCGTCTCTTATCCGCAACCTTAGCTGATGAAGTATTTCCCGCTCCAAATAAGGATTCAAACCATCCAATCATAAGATTTCCCGCACCTGTTAAGGATTCAAACCATCCAATCATTTTGTCCGCAAGTGGCGAAGTAAAGATTTAAATGGCTTCACTCCCGCTCCACTTGAAGACCGCAGCATTCCCGCAACATCAGTCCAAGCAAATTCCCGCTCCAACATCCAAGACAATTCCCGCTCCAACATCGTGTCTTCCCGCAACCAAGTCCGCACCAACCTTTGCCCGCACCAAAATTGGATTGAGGCCATTTGAATATAAGATCAATATGGACACGTGACGGACTCCAGTGACACATGATTAAATGTGGTATATCTTCTTCAACACATGTTGAAATATGGTGTATCTTCATCGACAAATGTCAAAAGGTGTTGATGAAACATGTAGCTTACTAATGCTTGAAGATAAGGATAAGATGCATTTTTAGGAAATGTTATTTTCTTTTACCCCTTTAAATACAAAATCAATGTGGGAAGAGAGGGGACTTTTGACCAATTCTTCTTCTGTAAGAAGAGGAATTGGGAACTTCATTTCTACTGTAACTGATGGAGGGAGATTTATGGAAAATAAATTTTATTTTATTATTATTATTTATATTTTATTAATGTTATTTTTAGTTAAAAATAATTAATTTTCGGATTTATTATTTAGGGTAATTTTAGAAGAGTCTAAAGTTTATTTTAAGAGTTTTAATAAGTTAGGAAAGTTGCCTAAAGGTAGTAGATACCTTGGGAAACAAGTTTATAGGTTTTTGATAAGTTTAAGGTTTGTTTAGTAGGAGTTATCTATACAAAGAGCTCCAAAAACGAAAATTAGAGTTTGAGTCGATTTAGGGGTTTTTTCATCCTTTCTTCACTAGCAAGTTAGGGTTTTTCCCAAGTCTATAAAAGGGTCCTCCATGTATTATTTTATACAGTTGAATTTGATTAATAAGAATTATTTTCTTAAACTTGTTCAAGTTTAATCGATTTTTGTTTATAGTCGGGAAATTGAAGTCTAAATAATTATCGTTGTTCATAGTCGATATTCCTAGGAATATTTGAAGTCTGAACAAAACCTCTCTTTTCTTTCTTTTCTTTATTATCCGTTGCATCAGTAACCCAAAAGATCAATAAGAACTTCCAACTTTCATTACCCGTGGATGTAGGCAAATCATTGACGAACCACGTTAAATTTGGTGTTGATTTTATTTTGATTTCTAATTTCATTTCCATCTTAATCTCGTTTCTCTGTATCATAAAATGGATTTATCTTTTGGTTGTGATTCCATTGATACCAGATTTTTGATAATCATAGCAGCAGTGTTATATAATAGTCCACCACTCTTACCTTCTAAGGCAGTTTCTTATCTACGACGCCACTAGAACTAGAACTAATAGAAGTGAACGTAATTGGTAATCTAGGATGAGTAATACAGATTTTATCTGACGGTTTTTTCTGCTCAAGATTTACCAACTCAGCATCATCCCCTGAACAGATGGTGGTCCCCACACGGAGCGCTTTTGTTTTCACTTCTCTGTATAGCTTATGATTGCATCAGATTGACGTCAGATTTTCAGTTGACACGTCATACCAGCACATTCTCGTGGAAGATATTGGTGGGTCCCGTTTAACGTTGCAAAAGTTCTCTTAGACATCCTTACTTTATATTCCATTTGGCACCGACCGAATATAACCCAATCCAGATTATATCCAACTGTGTAAAATATATTTTGGTTAAATATAAACATGACTTTTGATGATATTTCGAGTCATAATTTTAACTATAATCATGTATAAAATTGTATAAAAATTATATAAAAATTAAGAGGAATATAGTTTCACGATTAATAATAGAGGAACTATCGGAAGAAATTTAACAATAATTTTTGAGGATTCACGATTATTTTATAAAAAAAATTTATATATAATTCAGGTATCTTAAAAAAAAGGAAATTTCAATTATAAATTTTTTTATACTACTAATTGGTTGTGACATAAATCTAGATAATCTTAAAAATAAAATCATTGTTAACCAAGAAATCATGCCCTAGTGTTGATATGGATTCATGTGGATTCATATTACATTACTAAAACACTCAATCCTTCATTTTACTATATTTCCATCAATCATCGTCATCTCAAAAAACCCGATAAAATACATCATCATCCGTAGTTTTCGTGATAATTATGGATGCCCGGTGGTATTTTCATTAGTCTTAACAAGTAGTGAGCATGTGTGTTACACGTCGATAATGCACAATGTTATTTTTGTCATATTAAGTGCTTTGTTATTATACTTTATCATCCAAAATTAAAATTTTTAATTATTTTTTTGTGTTTATATTTATGAAACAAAGTGTTTGAAGTTTGAACACCATTATAAGATTAAAAGTCTAGGTTCTTTTAACTTACCTTCAAATTATATCTAATTTTTTAGAGAAATATAAATTTATTAAAAATAAAATTTTTAATACCGTTATATATATTCGTTGTGTAGATAATTCAAAGAGCTTTCTAAATATATAAAATTATAAAAATTAGACGTACAGTTAGAAAAATATGAAAATTTTAAAAAATTATATCTATTTTTATAAAAATTATGTTTTCGTAAATAAATTATTTATAAAGTTTGTTATTTACGTCCCTATAAATATTTTTTATTATTTCGACATCCATTCCGTTAAACATTTTAATCCCTTATCTGTTAGGTACCATAATCCGTTTGGTTAACCAAGTTCCGTTAAATTGGTTAGCACTTTCTTAATTTCCTTGTTTGCATTGAAAAGAGGGAGATTTTTAGCTTTCTATTAACCCAATAACCCATTATTTATTCTCTCCTCCAAGCATGTAATGAAGGTAGTTAATAAAAGTAACAAACGGACGAGAACGGAACAAAACAAAGAGAGAGATAGACACTTAGATTTTGACTCGTTAACAGATGGGGTTATATTTAGTCATTTAGTTCAGTAAAAGTGAGAAGCAAAATTCAGGTTGCATTTAACCCAAATGTGGATACATTATTACTTCAAGTTGCAACTTTGTAAGTGACAAAGGAAAAATGAAATAGTTCCCGAGGGACAAGGGAAAAAATCAAATTTATATCTAGTCAAGCAAATTTAGTTTAAAATACTGAACGATAGAGTTAGATGTGTCGTATGACTTCTCGATGAGGCGTTTAGTTTTTTTTCTCTTTTCTTTTCTCTCTCTTCTTTCTCTTCTCTCCAAAAGAAAAAAAATCCTAGCCTCCAAAACTTTTTGCTCACAGCAGAATTTTGTTTTTCTTTAAGTTTTAGTTAATAATTAATCGAGTAAAATATATTTTCTTTTTATTTTAATATTTTTTTGACATATTTCTTCGTCATTTGGGGCGACTTTTCTTCGCCATTTGGAGAGATTGTTTTTTCGCTTTGAGTGTGATTTCTTCAAATCTTGATGGCTGGATTATGGCTTGCTATTCTCGATTCAAAAACATTGACTATTCAACACAGTATCGTTTTGAATCTAATCTCAATCCAAGAGATTTAGGACATCTAGGTTCGTTTGGGTATACAATATTTCAGGCAAATTACTCCTCTGTTTTAGGAGCATCTCTTATCAAAGAAGAAGAAAATCAGATTAAATAGGCGGAATTGATTCTGGATAATACCATCGTTCTTCCCTATTACATAGATAAAAACTGGATATCTTTACGGTTCATGACTCTTTCTCTTCGTAATTCACTTGTAATTGATATCTTTATTTGTATTAGGGTTCTAATTGTCTTTTATTTTAATATTTTTGTATTTCTTGTAAGCGATCATGTAATCATTGTTTTGATTTGAATCAATTGAAATATATTGATTGATAAAAAAAAAAGAACTTCTCGATGGATATTTTTTTTTGTAAGTTATTCAACAGTTTCTTATTTATTTTTTCATCCGCTGGAAATATTACAAAAATAAAAAAAAAACGTAGAAAAAATATTTACATGTATGATGTAAGCAACATCCGAGACGGTTGGCACGAATGTCTGTAGGGAGCTTGATTTGCGGTATAGGCTGACTCAACCGAGTGTCAATCACACTGCATGTTCTTTTTTGATTTTTTTTTGAAACACATTATACGAATCAATAGATATTGGTAAACATATTATTTTTATTTTATTTTGAAGTGTATAAAGTATACTTTTTAGATTGATATTGATTAATTCTAATTTTATATATATATATATTTTTTTTCCGGCTTTTGTATTTTTATCCCATCAAATCATATGTTCTACCAAATTGGCCCCAAAATTTTCATTCATTCAGCCCTTAGATATTTTCCAATGGAATATGTGCAATGATAAATGTCTAAGTTTACATAGGATATACATCCATGTTTTCTAAAATGTTTCTCCAATCCTGATTTTTTTAGTTAATGTATAGATAACGTGGCTTACTTTTAAATTGACATCCTTTAGGTGAATTTCTAAAATTAGACATTCACCTAGAGGATGTCAATCCATATTGTTAGATTTTTACTTAATTAAACTGATTTTAATATATTAAATAACCTTTTTAGATCTAATCAAATTTAATAAAATCTTTAATTGTTAAAAATAAAATTTATACTAATAAAAATAAAAGGTCAAATACAATATTGTTGGAGATGAATATTTTTTTCTTCCTAATTTAAAGGAAAAATAGGACGAAAACATCGTGTTTGTGTTACCATATGGAAAACACATATAATAGCTATTGGAGAAGTTGTTAGTATCATGTTACATTCACCTAAATTTAGAAGATGAAACTCTAAGTTTGTGCACCGTTCTAGATATGAGATTCAATTTTCATTTGCAATTATACTCAAAATGTCCATCCTTATTTATCTCAATGTTCAGTTGTCTTCGTATAAACGGGTCTTAAGTACTACCTAAAGAAAATAATAATTGTGACTTTCGCCTTTTTCGTCTCACCCACAGTACACGTAGTATGTGGCGATATCGATCCCGCCAAGGCATACATGGAAATTTATATTGTGGGTTTTATTTTTTGTATTTTGTGTAACGTACTCGATTACTTCGTCGATTCCCTCTTTACCTTTGATAAGGAATAAAAGTCTTTGGATTTACATCGATGCCCACAAAACCATCTTTCGTCGGTCTTTCGTCGTTTCTATAGTTAGTCGTCTGACTGGAGGAGTTTCTTGAGGAGTGGGATTAGTTTTAATTGACGGAATTATAAGTGTATTATTAGATCGCGATATAGGTCTCCAACATCTTGTAAATGAGGCAGACCTATAATCTCACATAAGGAGCATGGACGGACCTCAGGTTTTAATCCACCAATTTAACAACTTACCGGAAATTCTTATGAAAGACCACTTACTATGTTTGAAAGTTGATTTCTCTTGGTAATCTGTTATAAAACCAGTTTGGTTGTTTTTCGCTAAGGCTGCCGCTGGATTGTCATATTTAATTTGTTCGTCCAACCCGCTTAAAAACGATGCATGGAACTCTTTCAAATATGAATTTGGTGAAATTTTCATATTCACTTCTACCACTGAAATATCTTCCCTTCTAAATTAATACCAACTAACTTTACTTGTATAACTGTAGGGATCTTATGACATAACCAACCTTCACGATCAATACCTTCAAACCGTAAACAATTTTACAGTCACTTTAATGTCGAATCCTAATCTGATAACTTTTCCAACTGTTTAGCTAACCGATTGTTTGGCGTGGCCAATATTGTGACTAATGTCAATTATTGTTCCATGACTATTTATTTTGCTGCTCGAGTTTTGACCATACAAGGAATAAAACAACTATGATACTTATAAGAAGAACTAAATCTTATTACGACTAGCATAAACGATTGTATATTGTAACAGTACAATGAGCCAAATTACTTATAATTTCTATACTCAAAATAAAACCTGACAAACTTTTGATACATGCATAAGTCATAAATAAATCCTAATTAAATTCATAACGTATTCTTGATGTTGTTAGACTTTCAAGAAGGAACAAACCATATCAGAAAGAGTATAAAATAATCTCAAAATTTCTAACAAAACACCGAAACTAAATAAACCAATTATAACAAATATTAAAAGTAAATAAATCTATTTAACCTCCAACTCCCTAGTAACAAATGACTATCCAAAAGGGTATGCAGGGGTCCTGCGATATTCTTTACCATATTTATTAGTCAATCATTAGTGGTATTCAAGGTATTCGAGAGTGGTTTCTTTTGGTTGACCTTATGCAAAGATTATACGTATTTTGTGCTATTTATGACTAATGCCAAAGAACGGACAATCTAGGTGCTTAAAATCAAATACGACAAATATCTATCCACTTTGTTGAAGCGTTCGACGTTTAAGGAATATATTTTATGGAGCTTTTGTTAATTCATTTGGTAAATTTTATACCCACTTGTTGTTGATTATGTCTTGAAATAGGTGGAAGCTAAAGCCAACCTTACTAATGATTCTAAAGTGGTTACATATTTTATTAAAGAATATACTTTTACAAGAGCCATAATCAGTGATGAAGGATCACACTTTCGAAAAACATTTTTTTGAAGGATTATTGAAAAAGTACAATGTATCACACAAGATATCAACAGCATACCATCCGGAAACTAACGGACAAGCAGAAGTATCTAATCGAGAAGTGAAATCCATCATAGAGAAAATAGTGAATCCTACAAGGAATAAACTAAAGTTTACGACTTGATGATGCATTGTGGTCATATAGGGCCGCATACAAGACACCTATAGGGATGTATCCTTTTATGCTTGTGTCCGGAAAACCATGGATCTCCTTGTTAAAATCGAGCATATAGCTTTTTGTGTTATTAAACAGTGCAATATGGAGATTTATAGTGCAGGAGAGCAAAGGAAATTCCAACTCAATGAACTAGAAGAGATTCGTAATGATGCATATGAAAGTCCACGTATTTACAAGGAGAAGACGAAGACATCCATGATAATATGAATTATAGAAAACACTTTCATGTTGGACATAAAGTTTTTTTTTTAATTCACGTCTTACTTTATTACCTGGTAAATTACGTTCTCGTTGGATATGTCCTTTTGTTGTGCTTCACGCTTTTCCCCATGACGGATTAGAAATTCGGAGTTTGGCCACATAAAAGGAGCTAAATGTGAATGGACAACGACTAAAGCCATATTATGAGCCATTCACGTTTGAAGTTTTGGAAGAGATCAACTTTGTTGACTATACCCCTTTGGTGGAGTCTCATCGGTTATGCAGTCAGGCTAACGACATTAAACCAAGCGTTGAATGGGAGGCAAACCATCAGTTTTGTGTTTCTACCTTTGTATTTTTAATTTTTAGTCACATTAGGAATTTTTCATCTTGAGTTTTACATTGGAAATGTCAGTTTACATTTAAGACAATGTAAAGTGTAAGTGTGAGGGAGTATTTGTATTTGCATACCATCATCATCAACAATATAAACATACCATCATCATCAACAAGTGAAGCAACATCAAATTTTTAAAGAAATTGAAGACGTTTAAGGTTTACAAGCAACAAAGGAAGAACAAAGTTGTATATCTAAAGTGAAAACAAGGGAAAAAGAGAAAAATAAAAAGATGTGAATTTTTGAAATTTAGGTAACCAAGACAATACCAGAATTGTGAAGAATCAAGTGTTAAAGATATTTTCCTACGACCTATTCATTGTTAAAACAAAATAAAAAATAAAAAATAATAATAATAATAATAACAATCCATTAATCAAGGCCGTGGAGAAGAAGAAATCTATAAAGTTTTTTCAAAAAAACAAGTAATTGAAAAAGAAAAAAAAGTACAAGTTGTCAAAGTTGTACGAAGTTTGAAAGTTGGTTATCAAAAGTTGAAGCCGAAGAGGAAAACGTTTATATTCGATGTGAGAGTGGTGTTGAATATATCTCAGATGAGAAGGTGGGTGAGCATTCCCATCCTGACATATGATTGCTTTTCTTTCTTAGAGATCATCAAAAATTAAAAATAAGAATCACCTTTTCGTGTGTAAGTATATCATTCTTTATTTTATCTTTCACACATCGTTTTATGGATGACCAACCGGTGAGGCATAAGTCGAGGCGAAATGCTTATTAGTTGCTCTCGAGGTTGTGCTCCATCGTATGACATTAGTTTAACACATTACACTCTCTTTCTCGAAAAATTAAGGATATTTATGAATTAAGAATAATGTTCACTTGTGCTTTTAACTCTTAATATTTGGTGCATAAACTTTATGTCTTCATAGCTCTTTGATGCTTGCGACTTTGAAGTATCGAAGTTGGAGTAGGTTTTGTGGGTATATCTCTTGTAAACCCTCACGAGACTATAACTCGTCTTCTAGGGACACTGAGGGGTTTAAAGGCTTGTTGCATATGCTAAGTTCAACCATGATTCCCTCGAAAGTGATTTAGGTTAGTCTAGGATGTAGTTTGCTTGAGGACTAGCAAAAGGCAAGTGTAGAGGAATTTGATAGGTGCATTATTTACACTAGTTTTGTACCTTATTCATTGCTTCCATGCTTTTATGCTTTGGTTTTGTTTGTTTTGAGTTAATTAGGTGTTTTGAAGATTAATCAATCAAAGAAGAAGAAATGAGTTCATTCCGGCACAAAAGAGAAGATAGTGTTGAAAAATATATTTTTGGATTGAAACTTTAGAAAAACCTGCGGCTAAGAGAATCTTAAAACCTATCTGTGGAACAAAGAGGAGACCAAGTTGCAGAGCTACCTACGGCTAGGACTTTCTAAAAATATAGTTGTAGACCGGGAGTTGGAAGTTTTTTTTTCATATTTATGGATAGGAAATTCAACCAACCTAGTCGTAGAAGAAGCCATATTTTCGAGATAAAAGTTTCAGGGCTAAATTTACAGCTAGTACATCATTAAAACCTAGTCGTAGGCAAGATGGATAAATGAGAAATGATTTCCAAGCTCACCTACGGTTAGAAAACACTCAACCTAGCCATAAAATGTGATGAAAATATATGAAAATTTGTAAGGCACCATCTTGTAAAGGACGCCGATATGAAGCCAACACAAAAAAATGAGCCAAATACCACATCGCATGAAGAAGTTATGGCCAAAATGGTGAATTAACGAAAAGTAAACTCAGATTCACCTATGGCCATGAAATGGGCTCCATCCAGCCATAGGTGACTCTGAAAAATCATCATATTTAGCTATGGATAGGCCGTGGGATAATTCCTAGCCATAGTAATATGTTTGGCACGTATATGGACTTCTAAAATACGAAAAACTCGGTCTCAGAAGGATTCTAATCCTTAAAATTGATGAATAATATATATGAAGAGCTTTAGACTCTAGAAAAGGGAAAAAATTCTCTACAACAACAATGATACATGGAATTATGGTTGGCAACAAGAATAACTCAAGGATTCTAGGGCTTGCTTTACATCATCTTCTCACTTTTCATGGTTTCTGGTAAAAACATGAGTATATAAAACTTCTCATATTGGTTAAAGATAAAGTCGGATATTATAAATATGTTACTTGGTTAATATATTAGTTTTGGTATCTTAACTTCATAATTATTGTTTTTGTTCTACTGATTATTATCACCATGTATGATTGTGTGAATGTTTGTTTAAGAGCGCTACTAAATAATCCTGAATGCATATCTATAGATTGACTAGAGTTTTGAGATAAAACATTATTGATGAACCTTGTCATAAGTAGCATAATGTGATCGCTGATTGTTTCAAAACT
This sequence comes from Papaver californicum, assembly GCA_023531435.1. Taxonomy (NCBI): domain Eukaryota; kingdom Viridiplantae; phylum Streptophyta; class Magnoliopsida; order Ranunculales; family Papaveraceae; genus Papaver; species Papaver californicum. Next base: position 729,889 of record JAJJMC010000341.1, on the reverse strand, counting down.
TTCGAGTGATTGCATGTAATCTTGACCTATGTTAGATATATTATTTGTAGTAGTTTTATTCCATTGATTGCCTAATTCAACCGAGAAAAAAATGATTACCCTAATTCA